>CM033477.1:60362618-60832486 GCA_019447015.1 Hymenochirus boettgeri
GGGGGAGAAGCAATATAGCACTCAAACTAAGGGGGAGAAGCAATATATGGCTCAATCTAAGGGGGAGAAGCAATATAGGACTCATACTAAGAGGGAGAAGCAATATAGGACTCAAACTAAGGAGGAGAAGCAATATAGGGCTCAATTTAAGGGGGAGAAGCAATATAGAACTCAGACTAAAGAGAAGAAGCAATGTAGGACTCAAACTAAGTGGAACAGGCAGTATCGGACTCAAACTAAGGATACTAGGCGTCAGTATTGGTCATTAGTAATGTGGCATTCATAATTCTCTCCCCAGTGACGGCAGTACTCATGCAACCCAAACCATTACCACTCCCACCACCATGCTTGACTGGAGGCAAGACACAATGTGCTTTGTACTCCTCTCCTATGCTTGATGCCATTTAAACCACATAGTTTTATCATGTCTCATCAGACCACAGGTCTTGGTTTCATTTCCATGTCATTTTCTCTACAGCAAACTGTTTGCTGCTTTTTTGTGCACCATATTTAGGAAAGGTTTTCTTCTGGGACAACAGCCATGCAAACAAAATGTGGGGATTCCCAGATTAATCAGTAACAATTTACTCAGCGGACAAATACCTGAAACGATTATATTAGGCAGATAAACCCCAGGTAACTAGGTTTGACTACTAGAATGTGGGACTTTTGGGAAAATGGATGCAGAGGTTGTGAATGAACCATGTTCTCCGATAACACTAGGCATACAAAACTGTCCATGAAAAACATATACAACAAGTATTAATTGAAATAATTTAAATAATTGAAAATCACGATGCAAGTTTCAAATTATAACCCCTATATTTTATTCCAATCTGAAGATAATAACCCTACAGCAGCCCTTGTTTGTTTTTTTTTTTTTTATACAGCTGATCACCGGTACGGTCTTTTAAACAGCTCACACATACCTTACTGTGGATGTGCGATCAGCTGTTTAAAAACAGCTAATTGGGAAAGGGGCAGGTTGTGTCAAGGGCCGGCCTCCAAGCCTGTGGAGGCCCCTGACGTTATGCTCCTGGCCCCTGACGTTATGCTCCTGATTCCAATGTATCCTTAGTAGGCAAAGTCAAGGGAAAAAAACAAGGGGAAAATTTCCAACTGTCAGTCCTATGACAATACGTGCAGTTTATGTATAAATATGTATTAAATGACAAGGCTAAGGGTTAAAGGATCGTTAACTCAAACAAGTGAACCTACCCTTTTGCATTAATGAAAGAATGGGAGGTAAAATGAGCTATGTCTTACCTCCTGCCTCTCAATTACTACAAACAAGAAAAAAGAGAGATCAATGCATCATCCCATCTACTATCATGATATCTGTGCTAGTGCAAACAGTTAAAATATGGGGGGTTTTAGTTACAATTTTATGCATAATGTGAAAAGCCTTCCAACCACGTCAAGGTAACCCCAGTTTGGAAGGTCTAATAAATTACCTTGGGTCATTATCTGGGCTGACACTCCCTGCTTGGTTGCATTTTCTTGGGAAGGTTGCTCCCTGACCTTGCATAGGATTAGTATTGAAGGCTACTACTAAATATTGGCCTTTATTGATGGCAGATCCAGTTCTAGCTGAAATTTTGACTAAAAACCAGGTATTACTTACCTTAAAGCAAAAACTATATCTAGATAAGTCTTGCCGAGTTTGCTGCCAAGATACTCTGGTAAAGTTAGCAATTGGATGTCCGAAAAGGTATGTTCAGATGTGGAAGGAACAAGTGCAAGAGTTGTTTCCTTGATAACTGTGACATCTGGTTCTACCTGTACGAACAAAACTTATATGTAAGTATATGAATTGCAGATCACAATCCAGTAGTTGGGAAACCAAAGAAGGTTTAAAAGAAGCTTATATGACATGCCAATTCAATCAAAATATGTTTAGTGGATTTTAGAAATTACAGACACAGCGGTCCAAGATACTCAATAGGGACATGGAGTCACATGTTTTATAACTAGATAGATATACTGATTTTATTCTTATATACATTTCCATCTGTGTATATTTTTCTATCTGGATATCTTCTATCTACCATCCCATACCTATAACCACAATATACAATATAACAATATAAGACTAAACTAAGATGGAGAAGCAGTATAGGGCTCAATCTAAGGGAGAGAAGCAATATAGGACTCGATCTCAGGGGGAGAATAATAACTGTAGGACTGAAACAAAGGGAGAAGCAATATAGGACAGGGCAGTATATGACTCGAACTAAGGGATAGCACAATAAGGACTCAAACTAAGAGGGGAAGCAATATAGGACTCAAACTAAAGGGGAGAAGCAATATAGGACTCAAACTAAGAAGGAGACGCAATATAGGGCTCAATGTAAGGGGGAGAAGCAATATAGGACTCAAACTAAGAGGGAGAAGCAATATAGGACTCAAACTAAAGGGGAGATACAATATAGGACTCAAACTAAGAGGGAGAAGCAATATAGGACTCAAACCAAAGGGGAGAAGCAATAAGGACTCACTAAGGGGGAGAAACAATATAGGGCTCAAACTAAGAGGGAGAAGCAATATAGGGCTCGATCTAAGGAGGAGAAGCAATATAAGACTCAAACTTAGAGGGAGAAGAAATATAGGACTCAAACTAAAGAGGAGAAGCAATATAGAACTCAAACTAAAGGGGAGAAGCAATATAGGACTCAAACTAAAGGGGAGATAAAATATAGGACTCAAACTAAGAGGGAGAAGCAATATAGGACTCAAACTAAAGGGGAGATACAATATAGGACTCAAACTAAGAGGGAGAAGCAATATAGGACTCAAACCAAAGGGGAGAAGCAATAAAGGACTCAAACTAAGGGGGAGAAACAATATATGGCTCAAACTAAGAGGGAGAAGCAATATAGGGCTCGATCTAAGGAGGAGAAGCAATATAAGACTCAACTTAGAGGAGAAGAATATAGGACTCAACTAAAAGAGAAAGAAGCAATATAGACTCAACTAAAGGGGAGAAGCAATATAGGATTCAACTAAGAGGAGAAGCAATATGGGGCTCAATCTAAAGGGAGAAGCAATATAGGACTCAAACTAAGAGGGAGAAGCAATATAGGATTCAAAGTAAGAGGAGAAGCACTATAGGACTCAAACTAGATGGGAGAAGCAATATAGGACTCAATCTAGAGGGATAAGTAATATAGGGCTCATCTAAGGGGGAGAAGCATAAGCAAATATAGGACTCAACTAAAGAGAGAGAGCAATAAGGACTCAAACTAAGGGGAGAAGCAATATAGGACTCAAACTAAAGGGGAGAAGCAATATAGGTTCAATCTAAGAGGGAGAAGCAATATAAACTCAACCAAGGGGAGAAGCAAATAGGGCTCAATATTAAGGGGAGAAGCAATATAGAACTCAGACTAAGGGGAAAACAAAAGAGGACTCAAACTAAGTGGAACAGCAGTATCGGACTCAACTAAGGAATAAACAATATAGGACTCAAACTAGGGGAGAGCAATATAGAACTAAACAATGGGCAGAAGCAATATAGGACTCAAACTAGGGGGAGAAGCAATATACTGTAGGACTCAGACAAAGAGGAGAAGCAATATAGGACTCAAACTAAGAGGGATAAGCATTAGGACTCAAACTAAAGGGGAGTAGCAATAAAGGACTCAAACTAAGGGGGAGAAACAATATAGGACTCAAACTAAAGGGAGAAGCAATATAGGGCTCAATCTAAGGGGGAGGAGCAATATAGGACTCAAACTAAGAGGGAGAAAATATAGGACTCAAACTAAACGGGAGAAGCAATATAGGACTCAAACTAAAGAGAGAAGCAATATGGACTCAAACAATGGGCAGAAGCAATATAGGACTCAAACTAAGGGGAGAAGAATATAGGGCTCGATCTGAAAGGGAAAAGCAATATAGATCAATTAGGGTGGGAGAAGCAATATAGAACTCAGAATAAGGGAAGAAGCAATAGAGGACTCAACTAAGGGGGAAAACAATATAGATCATCTAAGGGGACAGCAATATAGGACTCAAATAAGGGGGAGAAGTATATAGGACTCAAACTAATGGGCAGAAGCAATATAGGACTAACTAAGGGGGAGAAGCAATATAGGGCTCAATCTAAGGGGAGAAGCAATATAGGGCTTAATAAGGGGAGAACAATATAGGAATCAATCTAAGGGGGACAAGCAATATAGGACTCAAATAAGGGGAGAAGCTATATAGGACTCAAATTAATGGGCATAGAAGCAATATAGGACTCAAACTAAGGGGGAGAAGCAATAGATAGGGCTCAATCTAAAGGGGGACGAAATATAGGACTCAAACTCAGGGGGGAAGCAATATAGGGCTCAATTTAAGGGGAAGAAGCAATAGAGGACTCAAACTAAGTGGGACAGGCAGTTTCGAACTCAAACTAACTGATAGAAAAATATAGGACTCAATCTAGGGGAGAGAACATATAGGAATCAATTTAAGGGGGGCAAGCATATAGGACTCAATAAGGGGAGAAGCTATATAGGGCTCATCATTACGAGGGGAGAGAGCAATATAGGACTCAAACTAAGGGAGAGCAATATAGATCAACTAAAGGGGAGAAGGCAATAACGGCTCAAACTAAGGGGGGAGAAAAATATAGGGCTCAAACTAAGAGGGAGAAGCATATAAGGGCTCAATCTAAGGGGAGAAGCAATATAGGACTCCCAACTAAAGAGGAGAAGCAATATAGGATTCAAATAAGAAGGAGAAGCAATGTAGGGCTCAATCTAAGGGGAGAAGCAATATAGGAACTCATACTAAGAGGGAGAAGCATATAGGACTCAAACTAAGGGGAGAAGCATATAGGGCTCAATTTAAGGGGAGAAGCAATATAGAACTCAGAATAGAGGAAGAAGCAATAGAGGACTCAAACTAAGGGGGAGAACATAGAATCAATCTAAGGGGGACAGCAATATAGGACTCAACTAAGGGGGAGAAGCATATAGGACTCAAACTAAGAGGGAGAAGCAATATAGGGCAATCTAAGATGGGGAGAACAATATAGGAATCATCTAAGGGGGGGCACAAGCAATATAGGACTCAACTAAGGGGTAGAAGCTATAAGGACTCAAACTAATGGCAGAAGCAATATAGGACTCAAACTAAGGGGAGAAGCAATATAGGACTCAAACTAAGGGGGAGAAGCAATATAGGGCTCAATCTAAGGGGAGAAGCAATATAGGACTCATACTAAGAGGGAGAAGCATATAGGACTCAAAAATAAGGGGGAGAAGCATAAGGGCTCAATTTAGGGGGAAGCATATAGAACTCAGACTAAAGGGAAGAAGCAATATAGGACTCAAACTAAGTGGGACAGGCATCGGACTCAAACTAAGGGATAGAACCAATATAGGACTCAAACTAAGGGGGGGAACAATATAGTAATCAATCTAAAGGGACAAGCAATATAGGACTCAAACTAAGGGGGAGAAGCTATATAGGACTCAAACTAAGAGGGAGAAGCAATATAGGGCTCAATCTAAGGGGGAGAAGCAATATAGGACTCAAACTAAAGAGGAGAAGCAATATAGGATATAGGGCTCAATCTAAGGGGGAGAAGCAATATAGGACTCAAACTAAAGAGGAGAAGCAATATAGAACTCAAACTAAAGGGGAGAAGCAATATAGGACTCAAACTAAGAGGGAGAAGCAATATAGGACTCAAACTAAGTGGAACAGGCAGTATCTGACTCAAACTAAAGGATAGAACAACATAGGACTCAATCTAAGGGGGAGAAGAAATAAAGGACTCAAACTAAGGGGGAGAAGTAATAGAGGACTGCAACTAAGAGGGAGAAGCAATAGAGGACTCACGCCTACTAGGTAGTCTATTGCTTTATCCCCTTAGTTTGAGCCCTATATTTTCTCCCCCTTAAGTTTGAGTCCTTTATTGCTTCTCCCTTTAGTGTTGAGTCCATGTTGCTTCTCCCTCTTAGTTTAAGTCCTATATTGCTTCTCCCCCCTTAAATTGAGCCCTATATAGCTTCTCCCCCATAGTTGAGTCCTATATTGCTTGCCCCTTAAATTGATTCCTATATTGTTCTTCCCTTAGATTGAGTCCTATATGTTCTATCCCTTAGATTGAGTCCGATACTGCCTGTCCCACTTAGTTTGAGTCCTTATTGCTTCTACCCTCCACCTGAGTTCTATATGCTTTCCCCTAAATTGGCCCATGTTCAACCCCTAGTTGAGTCCATATGCTTCTCCCCCTTAGATTGAGCCCTATATTGCTTCTTTCCTCTTAGTTTGAATCCTATAGGCTTCATCCTCTTAGTTTGGTCTATATTGCTTCTCCCCTTAGATTGAGCCATATTGTTCTCCCTCTTAGTTGAGTCCTATATAGCTTCTCCCCCTAGTTTGAGTCCTATATTGCTTGTCCCTTTAGATTGATTACTTATGTTCCCCCCCTTAGTTGTTGCCTATATGTTCTATCCTTATTGAGTCCGATGATGCCTGTCACCCATTAGTTTGAGTCCTATATTGCTTCTTCCCTTTAGTCTGAGTCTATATTGATTCTCCCCTTAAATTGAGCCCTATATTGCTTTCCACTTAGTTTGAGTCCTATATGCTTCTCCCTCTAGTATGAGTTCCTATATTGCTTCTCCCCCTAGAGATTGATCCCTATATTGTTCTCCCCCTTAGTTTGAGTCCTATATTGCTTCTCCCCCTTAGTTTGATCCTATATTGCTTTGCCATTAGTTTGAGTCCATATAGCTTTACCTTAGTTTGAAGTCCTATATTGCTGTGCCCCCCCCTTAGATGATTCCTATATTGTTCTCCCCCTTAGATTAGCCCTTATTGCTTCTCCCTCTAGTTTGAGTCCTATATTGCTTCTCCCCCTTAGTTTGAGTCCTATATTGCTTGTCCCCCTTAGATTGATTCTATATGTTCTCCCCCTTAGTTTGAGTCCTCTATTGCTTCTTCCTCTATTCTGAGTTCTATATTGCTTCTCCCCTTAAATTGAGCCCTATATGCTTCTCCCCTTAGTTTGAGTCCTATATGCTTCTCCTCTTAGTATGAGTCCTATATTGCTCTCTCCCTTAGATTGAGCCCCATGCTTCTCCTTCTTATTTGAATCCTAATTGCTTCTCCTCGTAGTTGTGGGTCCTATATTGCTTCTCCCTTAGATTGAGCCCTATATGCTTCTCCCTCTTAGTTTGAGCCCTATATTTTTTCTCCCCCCTTTTGGTCCTTTATGCCTTCTCCCTTAGTTTGAGTCCTATATTGGTCTCCCTTAGTTTGAGTCCCATATCTACTGATTGACTGCCTATATAGCTTTCCACCTTAGTTTGAGTCCTATATTGCTTGCCCCCCTTAAATTGATTCCTTATATGTTCTTCCCCCTTAGATTGAGTCCTATATTTTTCTATCAGTTAGTTTTGAGTTCGAAACTGCCTTGTCCCACTTAGTTTGAGTCCTTATTGCTTCTTCCCCTTAAATTGAGCCCTATATTGCTTCTCCCCCTGAGTTTGAGTCCTATATTCGTCCCCTTTAGATTGAGCCCTATATTGCTTCTCCCCCTTAGTTTGAGTCCTATATTGCTTCTGCCCATTAATTTGAGTCCTATATAGCTTCTCCCCCTTAGTTTGAGTCCTATATTGCTTGTCCCCCTTAGATTGATTCCTATATTGTTCTCCCCTTAGATTAAGCCCTATATTGCTTCTCCCCCTTAGATTGAGCCCTATATTGCTTCTCCCCCTTAGTTGAGTCCTATATTGCTTTCTGCCCAGAGTTTGAGTCCTATATAGCTTCTCCCCCTTAGTTTGAGTCCTATATTGCTTGTCCCCCTAGATGATTCCTATATTGTTTTCCCCCTTAGTTGAGTCCTCTATTGCTTCTTCCCTTATTCTGAGTTATATGCTTCTCCCCTAAATTGAGTCTATATTGCTTTCCCTTTCAGATCGAGCCCTATATGCTTCTCCCTTAGTTTGAGTCCTATATGCTTTGCCCATTAGTTTGAGTCCTATATTGCTTCTCTCTTTAGTTTGAGTCCTTATTGCTTCTCCCGTGTTAGTTTGAGTCCTATTTTTTTCTCCCTCTTAGTTGAGTTCATATTGCTCCTCCCCTTAGATTGAGCCCCTATTTGCTTCTCCCTTTAGTTTGAGTCCTATATTGTTTCTCCCCCTTAGTTGAGTCCTTATTGCTTTCCCCTTTAGTTTGAGTCCTAATGCTTATCCCTCTTAGTTTGAGTCCTATATTGCTTCTTCCTCTTTGTCTGAGTCCATACAGTATATTGCTCTCCCCCTAGTTTGAGTCTATATTGCTTCTGCCCATTGTTTGTTCTATATGCTTCTCCCCCTTAGTTTGAGTCCTATATTGTTTATTCCTTAGTTGAGTCCGATACTGCCGTTCCACTTAGTTTGAGTCCTCTTGTTGTTCTTCCCTTAGTCTGAGTTCATATTGCTTCTCCCACTTAATTGAGCCCTATATTGCTTCTCCCCCTTGGTTTGAGTTCTATATTGCTTCTCCCTCTTAGATTGAGACCTATATTGCTTTCCCCTTTAGTTTGAGTCCTATATTGCTTCTCCCTTAGTTTGAGTCCTCTATTGCTCTCTCTCTTAGTTTGAGTCCTTATATTGCTTTCCCCCTTAGATGAGCCCTATATTATTATCCCTCTTAGATTGAGTCCTATATGCTCTCCCATCTAGTTTGAGTCCTATATGCTTTTCCTCTTACTTGAATCCTATATGCTCTCTCCTCTTAGTTTGAGTCCTATATTGCTTCTCCTTTAGATTGAGCCCCATATTGCTTCTCCCTCTTAGTTGAATCCTATATTGCTTCTCCCTTTAGTTGAGTCTAATTGATCTTCTTTAGTTTTGAGTCCTATTTCTTCTCCCTCTAAGTTTGAGTCTTATATGTCTTCTCCTCCTAGATCGAGCCCTATATTGCTTTCCTCTTAGTTTGAGCCTATATTGTTCTCCCCTTAGTTTGAGTCTTTATTGCTTCTCCCCTTGGTTTGAGTCCTATATTGCTTCTCCCTCTTAGTTTGAGATCCTATATTGTATCTCCCCTTTAGTTTGAGTCCTATATTGCTTCTCCCTCTTAGTTGAGTCCTATATTTTATCTCCCCTTAGTTTGAGTCCTATATTGCTTCTCCCCTTTAGTTTGAGTTCTATATTGCTTCTCCTCTTAGTTCGAGTCCTATATTCTTTCTTTCCTCTAAGTTTGAGTCTATATTGCTCTCCTCTTAGATCGAGCCCTATATTGCTTCCCTCGAGGTTTGAGCTATATTGTTTCTCCCCCTTAGTTGAGTCCTTATTGCTTCTCCTTTGTTTGAGTCCTATATGCTTCTCCCTCTTAGTTTGAGTCCTTATTGTTATCCCCTTTAGTTTGAGTCCTATATTGCTTCTCCCTCTTAGTTTGAGTCCTATATGCTTCTCCCCTTACATTGAGCCCTATATTGCGTCTCCTTCTTAGTTTGAGTCCTATATTGCTTCTCCCCTTTAGTTTGAGTCCTATTATTGCTCTCCTAGTTTGAGTCCATATTTGGCTATCCCTTAGTTCGAGTCATTACTGCCTGTCCTATATTGCTTCTCCCTCTTTGTTTCAGTCCTACAGTTATTATTCTCCCCCTGAGATCGAGTCCTATATTGCTTCTCTCCCTTAGATTGAGCCCTATACTGCTTCTCCATCTTAGTTTGTCTTATATTGTTATATTGTATATTGTGGTTATAGGTATGGATGGTAGATAGAAGATATCCAGATAGAAAAAATATAACAGATGGAAATGTATATAAGAATAAAATCAGTTATATCTATCTAGTTATAAAACATGTGACTCCATGTCCCTATTGAGTATCTTGGACCGCTGTGTCTGTAATTCTTAAAATCCACTAAACATATTTTTGATTGAATTGGCATGTCATATACGATTCTTTTAAACCTTCTTTGGTTTCCCAACATACTGGATTGTGATCTGCAATTCATATACTTACATATAAGTTTTGTTCGTACAGGTAGAACCAGATGTCACAGTTATCAAGGAACAACTCTTGCACTTGTTCTTCCACATCTGAACATACCTTTCTGACATCCAATTGCTAACTTTACCAGAGTATCTTGGCAGCAAACTCGGCAAGACTTATCTAGATATAGTTTTTGCTTTAAGGTAAGTAATACCTGGTTTTTAGGTCAAAATTTCAGCTAGAACTGGATCTGCCATCAATAAAGGCCAATATTAGTAGTAGCCTTCAATACTAATCCTATGCAAGGGCGGGAGCAACCTCCCAAGAAAATGCAACCAAGCAGGGAGTGTCAGCCAGATTAATGACCCAAGTAATTTATTAGGACCTTCCAAACTGGGGTTACCTTGACGTGGTTGGAAGGCTTTTCACATTTATGCATAAAATTGTAACTAAAACCCCCCCCATATTTTAACTGTTTGCACTAGCGCAAGATATCATGATAGTAGATGGGATGATGCATTGATCATCTCTTTTTGTTGTAGTATAATTGAAGGCAGGAGGTAAGACATAGCTCATTTTACCTCCCATATCTTTCATTAATGCAAAAGGGTAGGTTCACTTGTTGAGTGTAAATGATCCTTTAACCCTTAGCCTTGTCATTTTAATACATATTTATACATAAACTGCAGCTATTTAGTCATAGGACTGACAGTTGGAAATTTTCCCTGTTTTTTTCCCTTGATTGTCTTTTCTCTACTAAGGATACATTGGAATCAGGAGCATAACGTCAGGGGCCAGGAGCATAACGTCAGGGGCCCTCCACAGGCTTGGAGGCCGGCCCTTGACACAACCTGCCCCTTTCCCAATTAGCTGTTTTTAAACAGCTGTACGCACATCCACAGTAAGGTATGTGTGAAGCTGTTTAAAAGACCGGTACCGGTGATCAGCTGTATAAAAAAAAAAAACAAACAAGGGCTGCTGTAGGGTTATTATGCTTCAGATTGGAATAAAATATAGGGGTTATAATTTGAAACTTGCATCGTGATTTTCCTTATTTAAATTTTTCAATTAATACTTGGTTGTATATTGTTTTTCATGGACAGGTTGTATGCCTAGTGTTATCGGGAGAACATGGTTCATTCACAACCTCTGCATCCATATTCCCAAAAGTCCCACATTCTAGTAGTCCAACCTAGTTACCTGGGGTTTGGGGTTATCTGCTCAATATAAATCGTTTCAGGTATTTGTCCGCTGAGTAAATTGTTACTGATTAACTGGGAATCCCCACATTTTGTTTGCATGGCTGTTGTCCCAGAAGAAAACCTTTCCTAAATATGGTGCACAAAAAAGCAGCAAACAGTTTGCTGTAGAGAAAATGACATGGATAATGAAACCAAGACCTGTGGTCTGATGAGACATGATTAAAACTATGTGGTTTAAATGGCATCAAGCATAGGAGAGGAGTACAAAGACATTGTGTCTTGCCCCAGTCAAGCATGGGGTGGGATGGTGTGTAATGGTTGGGGTTGCATGAGTACTGCCGTCACTGGGGAGAGAATTATGAATGCCAACAATACTATGACATACTGAAGCAAGAGTTGACCCACTCACTTCAGGGCAGATTCCCACATAATGACCCCAAACACAAGACTACCACTGCTTTGCTAAAGAAACTAAAGGGTAAAGGTGCCGGCAGTTTAGACATTAATGGCTGTGGTGTAGTATTTTGAGGGGACGGCAAATATACACTGTATACAAGCTGTACAATGACTATTTTACATTGTATAAGGTCATATTTCAGTACTGTCCCATGAAAAGATAAAAATATTTACAAAAGTGTGAGGGGTGTCTCATTAGGTGAGACTCTGTAGTAGCCTTCTTAGGTGTCGTGTGCATGTGTGTGTAGGCGAGAAGAGCCAGGGGAACAGGGCACCAGCCAGTGGTTACCATGGGAAGCTGATATGAACTGTGGGGTGGACTGGTTAGAAAGCACCAGTCAGAGGGGTTTATTTAAAGGTTATTCACAGAGTAAATTGCATTTTGTGAGCTTTTTCATTGTTAGCACAGGTAATTTCTTAAGAGCTAGTACGACTAGCTAGTATAGTACAGTAAACAGTGGTAATGATTTCAATACATATTGAAAAAACCTTTAAGCAAGATGTGCACTGACAGCAATTCCTAATAATAAGTATTCACGATGAACATACAAAACATTTTTCAAAGATAAACTGAATAGATATCCATATAGTTTTCTTTCCTCTACAGTCTATGTTCTGTCAACTGTAATTGATATTACTGATAAGAAATGCACTGTATTGGTTTGAATGCTTTCTTCAAGATCTGACTGAATGGTTGCTATTAATGGTTTACTGTAATTTACTGCCTAAGATAATTGACAAAATCTTTACTGAAAGGGACTGAACATGACATCTGTGAAAGGAGATGACTTTACAACCAAAGTAAAGTAAATTTTATAGTAACTCAGAATATTCCCCCGTGAAAAAAGCACTAAGCAAGTTGATATACAGTTGTACTAATTAATTTGGCTTGAAGAGCACAAATTACTGTTCTTTCTTCTTTTTTTTCTTCGTCCGTTTCTTCTTCGCTTTTTGGGACGTTTCTCCTCCACAGTTTTGAGCTAGAGACATGAAATTCGGTCCAGACGTGCGGGGGCATATAGGAGAAGTATGTATTACCTATCTAAGGAATCCGTATTCCGGGAAGAGTTCGCGTTATCGGCAAATTTCGGGACATTTTTTCCTATAGACTATAATGGTAACTATCCTCAATATGGATATTTCAAAACAGTTTTTTTTTCAATGGTCATAAAACACAAGTGGTGATGGATACCTCCAACCCCCCACACAGCACACAGGTGACACCACCTACTGACCTACCTTTCCATTCCCATTGAAGCCATACTAAAGTGTAAACTATAGTCAAAAAAACTATTTTTGATCAATCATCAATAAAAGTTAGTTTAGGTCATTACATGCAAACAAAACACTAACCCAACCTCACACAAGTATACACCCACTGACCTACCATTCCATTCTGTGGCTAGACTTAAAGAGTAAATAAAGCTTAAAAAACTAATTTTGATATCATCCTCAATAAAAAGTAGTTATATGGTCACACATGAAAAAACACATACCCCAACCTCACCGAGTACACACACCTACTGTCCTACCTTTTCATTTCCCATGGCCAGAAATACTTAGGGTAACAAAGTAAAAAATAAATAATTTTGATTATATCCTCAATAAAAGATAGTATTATGCTGTAAACCAAAAAAAAAAGACATATCCCTTCACCAGACCAGGTACACACACACCTACGAAACTACCCTCCCATTTTCGTGGCAGCCATACAATAAAGGGTACATATAGTCAAAAACAAATTTTGAAAAAATCACTTGAAAGTTTGTTTTTTTTTAGCCCTCAACCCGACAAGTGGGTACACACACCTACTGATCTCTTATCCATAACTGTAGCAGCAATACTTAAAGGGTAACTAAGTCAAAAAAAACTTTGATCAATAATCAAAAAAGTTTGTTTTTTAATTCCAAACTGATCAGGTACACACGCCACTGACCTAACTTCATTTCATGGCCGCCATACTTAAAGGGCAACTTAGTCAAAAAAAACTCTTTGACTAACAAAGTTTTTTTTTTTTTATCCCAACCCTACACAGGTACACACACCTACTGTACATATCCACCCACACAAAAAAAAGAAATAGCCCCTCAGCAGACCCAGATACACACACCTACTGACCTACCTTAAGGGTAATTATGGTCAAAAAACAATTTTGAGAAATCATCAAAAAGTTTTTTTAACCCTGAACCCGACTCAGGTACACACACTACCTCTACTCTCCACTACTGTGCAGCCATACTAAAGGGCACTAAATTAAAAAAAAATCTGACCATGATTTAAAAAGTTTTTTTTTTAACCACCCCAACCCGACACGGTAACACACCTACTGATCTACTATCCATTACTGTTGGCAGCCCAACTGAAGGGTAACTAAAGTTAAAAAAAACTATTTTGACGAATACAAAAGAGTTGTTATAACTTCGTAACCCATCACAGGTTACACACACCTACTGATCGATCTAGTATCCATTACTGTGTAAGCTCATACTTAAAGGGTAACTAAGTCAAAAAATAATTTTGATCAATAATCACAAAAAGTTTTATTTCACCTGTCCACACGCCTACTGACCTACCCTTCCATTTCATGGCGCCATTTAAAGGGTAACTTTAAACTATTTTGACTAATCATCAACAAGTTTTTTTTTACCCCATCCGACCACAGACACACCCTACTGATCTAACTTACTCAATTACTGTGACAGCCCTATGTAAAGAGTAACTAAAGGTCAACACTATTTTTTGATCAATATCAAAAAAGTTGTTTTTACCACAACGTGACACAGGTACACACACCTACTGACCTACCCCATCCATACTGTTACAGCCATATTTAAAGGGTACTATAGTACAAAAACCAAACTATTTTGGACTTAATATCAACAAAGTTTTTTTTAACCCTCAACTGACACAGGTACACTCAACTACTGACCAACCTCCTCATTACTGTGGCACATACTTAAAGGGTAACTAAAGTCAAAAAACAAAATTGACCAATAATCAAAAAAAGTTAGTTTTTTTAACCCCCACATGACACAGTGTACACAACCTATGACCTACCATAATCATGTGGCAACCATATTAAAGGGTAAATATAGAAACGCCATTTTTGACCAATCATCAAAAAAGTTAGTATTTACCCCCAACCTGACACGAGTACACCCAAAACTGGGTACTTAATTCATGTGGGACATATTTAAAGGGGAGTTGAGTAAAAAAAACACAATCCTCATCATTGCATTATTGAGTTTTAAAATCCTGTCAAGCACCAACTACACACTCCCTTCAAAATGCGGCCTTTCAAGCCAAATCAACATTTTTATTAACTGAGACACATCACATTCTGGATGATTTCAAAGGAGTGGATATTTATGATACCAGGGGATCACTTATTCCCAGTATCCAGTTAAAACACACGGTGTGGGTTATTTACTGATACAAGGGATCACTTTTTCCAGTATCAGTTAATAACATGGTGTGGGTATTTACTGATGACAGGGTCCAATTATTTCCGTATACAGTTAAAAAAACAGCGTGTGTGGGGTATTTACCGATACCAGGGACCACTTATTTCCGTATCCAGTAAACATGGTGTGAGCGATGTGGTATTTACTGATACCAGGCCCGCTTTCACTTCAAATTCCAGTAATAAGGCAATGTGTGTTGTAACGATACCAGGGCCTGCTTAGACCCAATAATCCAGTTAATGACATGGTGGTGAATTTGCTAATTACCAGGCCTGCTAATGCCCAATATCTAGTTAATGACACAATGTGGGTGTTACTAATACCAGGGCCCGCTTATACCCAATATTCAGTTTAGACGCAATGTGGGTATTTACTGATACTAGGGCATGCTTATATCCAAATCCAGTAAATTATACGGTGTATTGTTAATCTAGAGCCCGTAATGGCCACAATATGTAGTTGATCACACAATGTGGGTGGTATACTGATACCAGGGTCCGCTGATACATAATATCCAGTGTAATGGCAAAGTGTGGGTATTTGTGATAACAGGGCCGCTTATACCCAAATCCAGTAATGACGGCAATGTGGGTAGTGATAATGGGCATGATTACTCTTCCAGTACACATAAGGGTAATACCCACATATTACTGATACCAATGCCAGCTTATACCAATATCCAGGTAATGACAGCAAATAGTCAGTTTAGCAAATTGTTTTATTGTCAAAAAGAGCATACAATCTTTAAAGTTTTTAAAGGTATTTCCACCATGAAAATATGCTTTTTGCTGTAGTGTAGGGTACCCTAGCACACCCCAAGTGTGTGTGGTAATTGCTTATGACAGGACCCACTAATACCCAATATCAAGTAATGACGCAATATGGGTTTTACTGTACCAGGGCCCGCTTATACCCAATATCCAGTAATGACATGGGTGATATTGCTAATACCAAGGCCCACTTATACCGATATCCATTTAATGACACAGTGTGAGTATTTACTGATACCAGGGCCAGCTTATACCCAATATCCAGTTAATGGGTAATAACCCACATTTACTGATACCAATGCCCGCTTATACCAATATCCAGGTTAATGACAGCAAATAGTCAGTTTTAGCAAATATGTTCTATTTTCAAAAAGAGCATTCAATCTTTAAAGGGTATTTCCACCATGAAAAAATGCTTTTTGCTGTAGGTAGGGTACCCTAGCACCCCCAATGGACTATGTTCATTTAGGTTATTAAAAAGCTGACGAAACTACTACATGCCTTCTACCCCGGCATTCTATCTCGGCCCTCTGCTTGCCGGAACTGAAGCCCGTGGGCCAGAACAGCAGCCAGTGTGGTGTGATGGCTGAGAGAAGAAGGAACCCGCGGGAACAAGCATGTAAGTATATTTCAGCAGCTTTTTAAACTAAACTAACAGCAGTTTGGGAAGAAAAGAATCTTGTGTTTGTAGGTGGTAAAGGAGCAGAAGGTATCCAAAGGAAGGGGGGGGGGGTCTCAGAGAACAGAGAGGAAGCAGGGACCGGATCAATTATTATTGATGATTATATAAGAAGCCAACATCTTCCATGGCGCTTACATTACATGGACACACACTTCATACAGGGTAATAATGTATAAAGGTACATGTACACTATCTACACAGGTTAATACATAATAATAAATTAAACAGAGTGAGGAGTTTCCTACAGCAATCCGTGATACAATAGGAGAGAGGACCCTGCCCAAAGAGCTTAAGACTAGAGGAGATGGGGGTGAGACACAAGGGACGGGAATCAGTAGGCTGTAAGTAGATTGGCAGTGGAGCATGAAAGGCGGGTTGGATCATATTGGGTTAGTAAAAGGGGTCATGTTAGGCCAGGTATTGCTAGCCTAAAGAGGTGAGTTTAAGGGTTATGTTGAAGGTGTTAAGGATGGTGAGTGACAGACGAAGAGGATCATTACAAGAGGTCTACTCTTCACTTTCTTAACTTTGAATATAGTACCAGTGTCTGTTCAGTTGTGAAGGTTCTCATTCATCCAGGTCATGGTATATCTTTGTATTCATTAGATCAACTGGACTAATCTTCCTCCTACGAAATCCTCCATGCTAAGTTATACCATGAAATCCCTGCACGCTGTGCCAGTGTGTGGCATCCTAGTCATGCATGACTCCTTCCTCACCCAACCTTCGTATTTGCACCCCATATGGGCAATTGTAGTTGGTATTAGATGAGTCATCCACCTTTATTGCGCTAAGGAAGTGTGTACTTATTTTTTATCCAAATGACATCCCCACTATATAATACTCACGAACCCATAATCACACATGGATTTTTGGCTTGCGTGGTAACCAATTAGAACCCACCGTGAAAAAGCATGCACGCTTGCCCCTTATTCTGAATGATAAAAAAAGTAAGCAGACATTAATAAGTGTAGAACTTGATGTCTTCGGGTGGCTGTTGTGTATAGATCGCCCCACCGTGATTGATTTTTATACTTGAACCACTCCAAGCCCCCATCCCCACGGTAATTAAGTTCCTTGTGTCGTCTCCCGCCTTTTCTGAGTTATATTCTCAAGGAACCCCCTTTTGCAATACAACCTCCCAACATTTAGAAATGGTAAGGGGGACAAGTTACCACTTTTATAAAGCCACACCCACTTTCTAAGGCCACTCCCCAATTGTTCAGGGTGACACCTATTTTAAAAGACCACTATTCCCATTTTAAATTGTTTACAAGTGTATGATGTGATTAAGATAGCAGAAAACGACTAATATACTGAAGGCTCTGGCAAATGAACTGAAGGACATGGCTAATTGAATTGAAGGGCTGACAACACGTCTAATGAACAGGAGGGCTGACAAACACTGTCTAATGAACAGGAGGGTGACCGGCACTGGTTTTGAACAGGAGGCTGACAGACACTGGTTTTGAAAGGAGGGCTGACAGACACTGGATTGAACAGGAGGACGACAGACACGGGTTTTGCAGAAGGACTGACAAACACTGGTTTTGAACAGGAAGACTAAATGACACTTTTTTTTGAATAGGAGACTACAGACACTGATTTTAAAACAGGAGGACTGACAGACACTGGTTTGAACAGGCGAACTGACAGGACACTGGTTTTTGAACAGGATGGGCTGACAGACTGACAGACACTGATTTTAAACAGGAAGACTGACAGACACTGGTTTTTGAACAGGAGGACTGATAGACACTGGTTTTTGAACAGGAGGACTGAAAGATGACAGACACAGATTTTAAACAGAGGACTGAAAGACACTGGTTTTGAAACAGGAGGACTGAAGACAGTCTTTTTTGAACAGGAGGAATGACAGACACATGGTTTTGAACAGGGAGGACTGACAAGAGGATGATTTAAACAGGAGAAGACTAAGGACACTGGTTTTTTGAACAGGAGGCGACCGATGAAGACACGATTTTAACAGGAGGACTGACAGGACACTGGTTTTGAACAGGAGGACTGAAAGACTGACAGACACTGATTTTAAACACAGAGGACTGACAGACACTGGTTTGAACAGGAGGACTGACAGACCACTGTTTTTTGATTGAACAGGAGGAATGACAGACATGGTTTTTGAACAGGAGGACTGACAGCAGGACTGATTTTTTTAAACAGGAGAATGACAGGCACTGGTCTTGAACAGGGAAGATGACCGGCACGTTTTTGAACAGGAGAGCTGACAGACACTGTGTTTTGAACAGAAAAGAAGGACAGACAGGAAAACTGGTTTTGAAAAAGAGGACTGACAAACACTCGTTTGAAACAGGAAGACGACAAACACTGGTTTTGAACAGGAAGACTGACAAACACTGGTTTGAACAGGAAGACTGATTGGACACTGTGTTTTTTTGAAACAGGAGGACTGACAGACACTGATTTAAACAGGAGGACTGACAGACACTGGTTCTTGAACAGGAGGATGACGACATGTTTTTTGATTAGGAGGATTGACAGAACTGACAGGACTGTTTGAAACAGGAGGACTGAAAGACACGGGTTTGAACAGGGGACTGACGACATGGTGGTCGTGAACAGGAAGGACTGACAAAACATGTGAACAGGAAGGACTGACAGACACTGATTTTAAACAAGAGGACTGACAGACACTTGTTTTTTGATCAGGAGGACTGACAGACAAGGTTTGAACAGGAGGACTGACAGACTGATAGACACTGGTTTTGAACAGGAGGACTAACAGACAATGGTTTTGAACAGGAGGACTGACAGACTGGTTTTGAACAGGATGACTGATAGACACTGGTTTTGAACAGGAGGACTGACAGGACACATGGTTTGACAGGATGACTGACAGACACTGGTTTTGAACAGGAGGACTGACATACACTAGTTTTGAACAGGAGGACTGACAGAGATGACAGACACTAATTTTAAACAAGAGGACTGATAGACACTGGTTTCTGAACAGGAGGACTGACAGACACTGGTTTTGAAAGGAGGGACTGGCACAGACCTAGTTTTGAACAGGAGGGCTGACAGATACAGGTTTTTGAAAAGGAGAGCTTACAGACACTGGTTTGTGAACAGTAGGACTGACCAGACTCTGGTTTGAACAGGAGGAGACTGACAGGAAACTGTTTTTTTAAACAGGAGGGCTGACAGACACTGGTTTTTGAATGGGAGGACTGACAGGCACTGGTTTTTGAATAAGAGGACTACAGACACTGGATTTTGAAAACGGATAGCTTACAGACAATGTTTTTGAACAGGATGAATGACAGACTCTGGTTTTGAACAGGAGGACTGACCAGACACTGTTTTCGAACAGGAAGACTGACAGACGACACGACACTGATTTTAAAACAGGAGGACGACAGAACGGTCTTGAACAGGAGGGATTGACAGACATGGGTTGGAACAGGAGGACTGACAGACACTGGGTTTTAAACAGGAGGATGACAGACTCTGTTTTGAACAGAGGAGTGGCAAACACTGGTTCTGAAGGAGGACTGACAGGCACTGTTTTTGAATAGGAGGGACTGACAGACACTGGTTGTGAATAGGAGGTGGGACAGGACACTGGATTTTGAATAGGGGAGCTTACAGACACTGGTTTTGAACAGGAGGACTGACAGACTCTTGTTTTTAAAGGAGGACTGACATGAGACTGATTTAACAGGAGGACTGACAGACACTGGTTTTTGAAACAGGAGGCTGCTTACTTTACTGACTGGGGGCTGGTTGTGGGACTTCCCCCTTCCCAGGCAGGAAAGTAGTACGTTAAACTAATGCAAAGTCCATTGGGTTGTTTCGTAATAGGCAACTTATTAACCCTTCAGTGAGGGGAAGGGTTATTAAGTGCTGTTACAGAGAACACACCCCAGATGGGACATTGCCGTGTAACAGGGCAGAGATCCAAAATTTGAATACTCCCACATTTAGAAATGGAAATGAGGGACGAGCTGCGCCGCAGGGATATTTTGGTCACTCCCACTTTTATAAAAACCACACCCACTTTTCTAGGTGACACCTATTTAAGACCACTATTCCCATTTACTTGTTTACAAGTGTATGATGTGATTAGATAGCAGAAGAAACAGACTAATATACTGAAGCTCTGGCTAATGAAATGAAGGACACTGGCTAATTAACTGGAAGGGCTGACAACACGTTAATGAACTGGATGGCTGACAGACACTGGTTTTTGAACAGGAGCGCTGACAGACACTGGTTTTGAACAGGAGGACTGACAGACTCATGTTTGAGTAACCTATACTTTAACGACTAAACGGAGATATGATGAGTTGTTAATCACTTATAGCTGCTCTGTTAAAAAACAACTGACAAAACCAAAAATGACCACCAAGGCGCAGCTGGTACGGAAAATGTCTACAGTTTGTTCCATTACTCTAATTCCTGTAAAATTCATCACAACGTTGCCACATAAAAGAGTAAATTCATGTTCACATAGCAAATTCCTTTCTAGATACCTAGTTTTTAACATATGTTTCTTGTGATCTCATTTTTTTCTGAACTTGCAGTAAAATTCTTAGAAGTGTTATTTCACACAGATGTCAAAACCTTGCGCCGGGTATGTGATATAATTTCACTGCATTAACCCTCTCATTTTCATGTGGGGTGGTCTCTATTTCATTCTTAAATAATTCATTGTGAAAAAAAATGTAAAGATATAGAGGCTTAGTTGTATATCAATCAACAAATAAAGACATTTTAAGAAGGAAAGGCAACAATGTTGGAGTATTTGAAGGGACAGTTTTGTTGGTACAATGTAATGTGCATCTGTCCCATGTATAGGAATTTGAAGCAGTCATT
Source organism: Hymenochirus boettgeri (assembly GCA_019447015.1). Taxonomy (NCBI): domain Eukaryota; kingdom Metazoa; phylum Chordata; class Amphibia; order Anura; family Pipidae; genus Hymenochirus; species Hymenochirus boettgeri. Next base: position 60,383,979 of record CM033477.1, read on the forward strand.
CACTGTTTGTTCAGGTGCAAGTGGGTTGCTGATTGGAATCTGAGGTGGAAGAATCTAAGGGGGGCACATTGCAGCATTTGCAGGGCTGCCAAACCTGGGGGGACAGCAGGCAATTACATAGAACAAACAAGAAAAGGGATGATCAATGCACATTCCGGGCCCCATATACTATTATAATATGTGCTATGCAAACAGTAAAAACATGGGGGTTTAGTTACAATTTTATGCATAAAAAGTGAAAGAATTAAAAAAAGTAAAGGTAAAAAAAGGTTGGTGGTGTTTAGTTGTGTGTTGTGTGTTGTGGTGGTTGTTTGTTGTTTTTGTTTGTGATCGTAGATTGAAGTTTGAGTTGTATGGTGGGTTGTGTATTGTGTTTGTGTGGTGTTTGTGTTTGTGTTTGTAGTGTGTTTTGTTTGTTGTTGTTGTGTGTGTGTAGTTGTTTTGTTTTGTTTCGGTTGGGTTTGTGTTTATAATGTTGCTGTGGAGGGTGTGTTTTGTTAAGTGTTTTGTTAGTGTGTTGTTGTTGTTGTGTTGTTGTTGTTTGTTAGTGGTGTTTGGTGTGGCTGTGTGTGTTTTTTGTGTGTGTGTGGTTTTGTGTTGTTCGTGTGTTTCCGTTGTTTTATGGATCGGTCAGTTTTCAAAGGCCCGTGTGTGGGTGGTATACCCCCCCCGGTGTTGTAAGTTTTTTGTGTACGGTAAGTTTGTTGTGTGTGTTGTCGTTGTGTGTTAGGTTTTTGTTGTGTGTGTGTTTGTGTTTGTGTGTTTTTGTGTTGTGTGTGGTTTTGTTTGTTTTGTTGTGTTTTGTCGTTTTGTTGTTCGTTGTTGTTGGTGGTGTGTTGTTTGTGTGGGTTCTTGTTTTGTTTTTTAATTGTGTAAAAAAATTGTGTTGTACGTTGTTTGTTTAGTTGTGGTTTTGTTCTTATTGTTGTGTGTGTGGGTTTTGTGTTAGTGTAGTTTGGTGGGTTGTTGTTGTTTCGGCTGTGTTTGTTAGTAATTGTGGGGTGTTGTTGTGGTGTTGTGTTTGGTGTGTGTGTTGTGTTGTTGTTGTTGTGTTTTTGGTGTTTAGTTGGTTTGTATTGTGTTGTAGTGTGTTAAGGCGTTGGTGTTGTTGTGTGGGTTGGTTTGTAGTGTGTTGTTGTGGTTGTTGTAGAGTTGTGTGTGTTGTTGTGTTGTGTTGTGTTCGTGTTTGTTCGTTTAGTGTGTTTGGTGTGTTGTTTGTGTTAGTCGTGTTTAAGTTGTTTTTTTTGTGTGTAACACCAGTATGGAGGTCCTAACAAGTTACCCTTGGGTCATTTATCTGGGCTGACGGGGGAGAAACAATATAGGGCTCAAACTAAGGGGGAGAAGCAATATACTGTAGGACTCAAACAAAGAGGGAGAAGCAATATAGGACTCAAACTAAGTGGAACAGGCAGTATCTGACTCAAACTAAAGGATAGAACAACATAGGACTCAATCTAAGGGGGAGAAGAAATAAAGGACTCAAACTAAGGGGGAGAAGTAATAGAGGACTGCAACTAAGAGGGAGAAGCAATAGAGGACTCACACTAAAGGGGAGAAGCAATACAGGACTCAAACTAAGAGGGAGACGCAATATAGGGCTCAATGTAAGGGGGAGAAGCAATATAGGACTCAAACTAAGAGGGAGAAGTACTAGGCGTCAGTATTGGTCATTAGTAATGTGGCATTCATAATTCTCTCCCCAGTGACGGCAGTACTCATGCAACCCAAACCATTACCACTCCCCCACCATGCTTGACTGGAGGCAAGACACAATGTGCTTTGTACTCCTCTCCTATGCTTGATGCCATTTAAACCACATAGTTTTATCATGTCTCATCAGACCACAGGTCTTGGTTTCATTTCCATGTCATTTTCTCTACAGCAAACTGTTTGCTGCTTTTTTGTGCACCATATTTAGGAAAGGTTTTCTTCTGGGACAACAGCCATGCAAACAAAATGTGGGGATTCCCAGATTAATCAGTAACAATTTACTCAGCGGACAAATACCTGAAACGATTATATTAGGCAGATAAACCCCAGGTAACTAGGTTTGACTACTAGAATGTGGGACTTTTGGGAAAATGGATGCAGAGGTTGTGAATGAACCATGTTCTCCGATAACACTAGGCATACAAAACTGTCCATGAAAAACATATACAACAAGTATTAATTGAAATAATTTAAATAATTGAAAATCACGATGCAAGTTTCAAATTATAACCCCTATATTTTATTCCAATCTGAAGATAATAACCCTACAGCAGCCCTTGTTTGTTTTTTTTTTTTTTATACAGCTGATCACCGGTACGGTCTTTTAAACAGCTCACACATACCTTACTGTGGATGTGCGATCAGCTGTTTAAAAACAGCTAATTGGGAAAGGGGCAGGTTGTGTCAAGGGCCGGCCTCCAAGCCTGTGGAGGCCCCTGACGTTATGCTCCTGGCCCCTGACGTTATGCTCCTGATTCCAATGTATCCTTAGTAGGCAAAGTCAAGGGAAAAAAACAAGGGGAAAATTTCCAACTGTCAGTCCTATGACAATACGCTGCAGTTTATGTATAAATATGTATTAAATGACAAGGCTAAGGGTTAAAGGATCGTTAACTCAAACAAGTGAACCTACCCTTTTGCATTAATGAAAGAATGGGAGGTAAAATGAGCTATGTCTTACCTCCTGCCTCTCAATTACTACAAACAAGAAAAAAGAGAGATCAATGCATCATCCCATCTACTATCATGATATCTGTGCTAGTGCAAACAGTTAAAATATGGGGGGTTTTAGTTACAATTTTATGCATAATGTGAAAAGCCTTCCAACCACGTCAAGGTAACCCCAGTTTGGAAGGTCTAATAAATTACCTTGGGTCATTATCTGGGCTGACACTCCCTGCTTGGTTGCATTTTCTTGGGAAGGTTGCTCCCTGACCTTGCATAGGATTAGTATTGAAGGCTACTACTAAATATTGGCCTTTATTGATGGCAGATCCAGTTCTAGCTGAAATTTTGACTAAAAACCAGGTATTACTTACCTTAAAGCAAAAACTATATCTAGATAAGTCTTGCCGAGTTTGCTGCCAAGATACTCTGGTAAAGTTAGCAATTGGATGTCCGAAAAGGTATGTTCAGATGTGGAAGGAACAAGTGCAAGAGTTGTTTCCTTGATAACTGTGACATCTGGTTCTACCTGTACGAACAAAACTTATATGTAAGTATATGAATTGCAGATCACAATCCAGTAGTTGGGAAACCAAAGAAGGTTTAAAAGAAGCTTATATGACATGCCAATTCAATCAAAATATGTTTAGTGGATTTTAGAAATTACAGACACAGCGGTCCAAGATACTCAATAGGGACATGGAGTCACATGTTTTATAACTAGATAGATATACTGATTTTATTCTTATATACATTTCCATCTGTGTATATTTTTCTATCTGGATATCTTCTATCTACCATCCCATACCTATAACCACAATATACAATATAACAATATAAGACTAAACTAAGATGGAGAAGCAGTATAGGGCTCAATCTAAGGGAGAGAAGCAATATAGGACTCGATCTCAGGGGGAGAATAATAACTGTAGGACTGAAACAAAGGGAGAAGCAATATAGGACAGGGCAGTATATGACTCGAACTAAGGGATAGCACAATAAGGACTCAAACTAAGAGGGGAAGCAATATAGGACTCAAACTAAAGGGGAGAAGCAATATAGGACTCAAACTAAGAAGGAGACGCAATATAGGGCTCAATGTAAGGGGGAGAAGCAATATAGGACTCAAACTAAGAGGGAGAAGCAATATAGACTCAAACTAAAGGGGAGATACAATATAGGACTCAAACTAAGAGGGAAGCAATATGACTCAACCAAAGGGAGAAGCAATAAGGACTCACTAAGGGGGAGAAACAATATAGGCTCAAACTACGAGGGAGAAGCAATATATGGCTCGATCTAAGGAGGAGAAGCAATATAAGACTCAAACTTAGAGGAGAAGAAATATAGGACTCGAACTAAAGAGGAGAAGCAATATAGAACTCAAACTAAAGGGAGAAGCAATATAGGACTCAAACTAAAGGGGAGATAAATATAGGACTCAAACTAAGAGGGGAAGCAATATAGACTCAAACAAAGGGGAGATACAATATAGGACTCAAACTAAGAGGGAGAAGCAATATAGGACTCAAACCAAGGGGAGAAGCAATAAAGACTCAAACTAAGGGGAGAAACAATATAGGCTCAAACTAGAGAGGAGAAGCAATATAGGGCTCGATCTAAGGAGGAGAAGCAATATAAGACTCAACTTAGAGGAGAAGAAATAGGACTCAACTAAAAGAGAAAGAAGCAATATAGACTCAACTAAAGGGGAGAAGCAATATAGGATTCAACTAAGAGGAGAAGCAATATGGGGCTCAATCTAAAGGGAGAAGCAATATAGGACTCAAACTAAGAGGGAGAAGCAATATAGGATTCAAAGTAAGAGGAGAAGCACTATAGGACTCAAACTAGATGGGAGAAGCAATATAGGACTCAATCTAGAGGGATAAGTAATATAGGGCTCATCTAAGGGGGAGAAGCATAAGCAAATATAGGACTCAACTAAAGAGAGAGAGCAATAAGGACTCAAACTAAGGGGAGAAGCAATATAGGACTCAAACTAAAGGGGAGAAGCAATATAGGTTCAATCTAAGAGGGAGAAGCAATATAAACTCAACCAAGGGGAGAAGCAAATAGGGCTCAATATTAAGGGGAGAAGCAATATAGAACTCAGACTAAGGGGAAAACAAAAGAGGACTCAAACTAAGTGGAACAGCAGTATCGGACTCAACTAAGGAATAAACAATATAGGACTCAAACTAGGGGAGAGCAATATAGAACTAAACAATGGGCAGAAGCAATATAGGACTCAAACTAGGGGAGAGAAGCATATACTGTAGGACTCAGACAAAGAGGAGAAGCAATATAGGACTCAAACTAAGAGGGATAAGCATTAGGACTCAACTAAAAGGGGAAGAGCAAAAAGGACTCAAACTAAGGGGGAGAAACAATATAGGACTCAAACTAAAGGGAGAAGCATATAGGGCTCAATCTAAGGGGAGGAGCAATATAGACTCAAACTAAGAGGGAGAAAATATAGGACTCAAACTAAACGGGAGAAGCAATATAGGACTCAAACTAAAGAGGAGAAGCAATATGGACTCAAACTAATGGGCAGAAGCAATATAGGACTCAAACTAAGGGGAGAAGCAATATAGGGCTCGATCTGAAAGGGAAAAGCAATATAGATCAATTAGGGTGGGAGAAGCAATATAGAACTCAGAATAAGGGGAAGAAGCAATAGAGGACTCAACTAAGGGGGAAAACAATATAGATCATCTAAGGGGACAGCAATATAGGACTCAAATAAGGGGGAGAAGTATATAGGACTCAAACTAATGGGCAGAAGCAATATAGGACTAACTAAGGGGGAGAAGCAATATAGGGCTCAATCTAAGGGGAGAAGCAATATAGGGCTTAATAAGGGGAGAACAATATAGGAATCAATCTAAGGGGGACAAGCAATATAGGACTCAAATAAGGGGAGAAGCTATATAGGACTCAAATTAATGGGCATAGAAGCAATATAGGACTCAAACTAAGGGGGAGAAGCAATAGATAGGGCTCAATCTAAAGGGGGACGAAATATAGGACTCAAACTCAGGGGGGAAGCAATATAGGGCTCAATTTAAGGGGAAGAAGCAATAGAGGACTCAAACTAAGTGGGACAGGCAGTTTCGAACTCAAACTAACTGATAGAAAAATATAGGACTCAATCTAGGGGAGAGAACATATAGGAATCAATTTAAGGGGGGCAAGCATATAGGACTCAATAAGGGGAGAAGCTATATAGGGCTCATCATTACGAGGGGAGAGAGCAATATAGGACTCAAACTAAGGGAGAGCAATATAGATCAACTAAAGGGGGAAGGCAATAACGGCTCAAACTAAGGGGGGAGAAAAATATAGGGCTCAAACTAAGAGGGAGAAGCATATAAGGGCTCAATCTAAGGGGAGAAGCAATATAGGACTCCCAACTAAAGAGGAGAAGCAATATAGGATTCAAATAAGAAGGAGAAGCAATGTAGGGCTCAATCTAAGGGGAGAAGCAATATAGGAACTCATACTAAGAGGGAGAAGCATATAGGACTCAAACTAAGGGGAGAAGCATATAGGGCTCAATTTAAGGGGAGAAGCAATATAGAACTCAGAATAGAGGAAGAAGCAATAGAGGACTCAAACTAAGGGGGAGAACATAGAATCAATCTAAGGGGGACAGCAATATAGGACTCAACTAAGGGGGAGAAGCATATAGGACTCAAACTAAGAGGGAGAAGCAATATAGGGCAATCTAAGATGGGGAGAACAATATAGGAATCATCTAAGGGGGGGCACAAGCAATATAGGACTCAACTAAGGGGTAGAAGCTATAAGGACTCAAACTAATGGCAGAAGCAATATAGGACTCAAACTAAGGGGAGAAGCAATATAGGACTCAAACTAAGGGGGAGAAGCAATATAGGGCTCAATCTAAGGGGAGAAGCAATATAGGACTCATACTAAGAGGGAGAAGCATATAGGACTCAAATAAGGGGAAAGCAAGGGCTCAATTTAGGGGAAGCATATAGAACTCAGACTAAAGGGAGAGCATATAGGACTCAAACTAAGTGGGACAGGCAGGCATCGGACTCAAACTAGGGATAGAACAATATAGGACTCAAACTAGGGGGGGAACATATAGTAATCAATCTAAAGGGACAAGCAATATAGGACTCAAACTAAGGGGGAGAAGCTATATAGGACTCAAACTAAGAGGGAGAGAAGCAATATAGGCTCAATCTAAGGGGAGAGCAATATAGGACTCAAACTAAAGAGGAGAACAATATAGGATTCAAACTAAGAGGAAGAAGCAATATAGGGCTCAATCTAAGGGGAGAAGCAATATAGGACTCAAACTAAGGGGTTGAAGCATATAGGGCTCCAATTTAAGGGGGAGAAGCATATAGAACTCAGCTGAGGGGTAGAAGCAATAGAGGACTCAAACTAAGTGGGACAGGCAGTATCGGACTCAATCTAAGGGATAGAACAATATAGGACTCAATCTAAGGGGAGAACAATATAGGAATCAATTTAAGGGGGGCAAGCAATATAGGACTCAAACTATGGGGGAGAAGCTATATAGGGCTCAATTTAAGGGGGGAGAAGCAATATAGGACTTAAACTAAGAGGGAGAAGCAACATGGACTCAAACTAAGGGAGAAGCAATAAAGGACTCAAACTAAGGGGGAGAAACAATATAGGGCTCAAACTAAGGGGGAGAAGCAATATACTGTAGGACTCAAACAAAGAGGAGAAGCAATATAGGAATATATGGAACAGGCAGTATCTGACTCAAACTAAAGGATAGAACAACATAGGACTCAATCTAAGGGGGAGAAGAAATAAAGGACTCAAACTAAGGGGAGAAGTAATAGAGGACTGCAACTAGAGGGAGAAGCAGATAAGCATAGAGACTCACACTAAAGGGGAGAAGCAATACAGGACTCAAACTAAGAGGGAGACGCAATATAGGGCTCAATGTAAGGGGGAGAAGCAATATAGGACTCAAACTAAGAGGGAGAAGCAATATAGGGCTCAAACTAAAGGGGAGAAGCAATACAGGACTCAAACTAAGGGGGAGAAGCAATATAGGGCTCAATCTAAGGGGGAGAAGCAATATAGGACTCAAACTAAGGGATAGAAGCAATATAGGACTCAAACTAAGAGGGAGACGCAATATAGGGCTCAATGTAAGAGGGAGAAGCAATATAGGACTCAAACTAAAGGGGAGAAGCAATATAGGACTCAAACTAAGATGGAGAAGCAATATAGGGCTCAATCTAAGGGGAAGAAGCAATATAGGGCTCAAACTAAAAGGGAGAAGCAATATAGGATACAAACTAAAGAGGAGAAGCAATATAGGACTCATACTAAAGAGGAGAAGAAATATAGGACTTAGACTAAGAGGGAGAAGCAATATAGGGCACAATCTAAGGGGGAGAAGCAATATAGGACTCAAACTAAGAGGGAGAAGTAATATAGGGCTCAATCTAAGGGGGAGAAGCAATATAGGACTCAAACTAAGGGGGAGAAGCTATATAGGACTCAAACTAATGGGCAGAAGCAATATAGAACTCAAACTAAGGGGGAGAAGCAATATAGCACTCAAACTAAGGGGGAGAAGCAATATAGGACTCAATCTAAGGGGGAGAAGCAATATAGGACTCAAACTAAGGAGAGAAGATATATGGGCTCAATTTAAGGGGGGAAAGCATATAGAACTCAGACTAAAGAGAAGAAGCAATGTAGGACTCAAACTAAGTGGAACAGGCATATCTGACTCAAACTAAGGAATAGAACAATATAGGACTCAAACTAAGGGGGGAACAATATAGAATCAATCTAAGGGGACAAGCATATAGGACTCAAACTGGGGGAGAAATATAGGACTCAAACTAAGAGGGAGAAGCAATATAGGGCTTAATCTAAGGGGGAGAACATATAGGAATCAAAGTAAAGAGGAGAAGCAATATAGACTCAAACTAAGGGGGAGAAGCATATAGGACTCAAACATAAGAGGAAACAATATAGGATTCAAACTAAGAGGGAGAAGCAATATAGGGCTCAAACTAAGGGGAAAGGCATATAGGACTCAAACTAGGGGGTGAAGCAATATAGGGCTCAATTTAGAGGGGAGAAGCAATATAGAACTCAGACTAAGGGTAGAAAGCAATAGAGGACTCAAACTAATGTGGGACAGGCTATTGGACTCAATCTAAGGATGAACAATATAGGACTCAATCAAGGGAGAACATATAGGAATCATTTAAGGGGGGCAAGCAATATAGGACTCAAACTAAGGGGGAGAAGCTATATAGGACTCAAACTAATGGGCAGAAGCAATATAGGACTCAAACTAAGGGGGAGAAGCAATATAGGGCTCAATCTAGGGGGAGAAGCAATATAGGACTCAAACTAAGAGGGAGAAGCAATATAGGGCTTAATCTAAGGGGGGAACAATATAGGAATCAATCTAAGGGGGGAAAAGCAATATAGGAATCAAACTAAAGGGGAAAAGCTATATAGAACTCAAACTAATGGGCAGACGCAATATAGGGCTCAATCTAAGGGGGAGAAGCAATATAGGACTCAAACTAAGGGGGAGAAACAATATAGGTCTCTATTTGAGGGGGAGAAGCAATATAGGACTTAAACTAAAGAGAGAAGCAATATAGGACTCAAACTAAGAGGGAGAAGCAATTAGGGCTCAATCTAAGGGGGAAAGCAATATAGGACTCATACTAAGAGGGAGAAGCTATATAGGACTCAAACTAATGGGCAGAAGCACATACTGGACCAACCTAAGGGGCAGAAGCAAATAGGGCTCAATCTTAAGGGAGAAGCAATATAGGACTCAACTAAGGGGAGAAGCAAAATAAGGGCTCAATTTGAGGGGGAGAAGCATATAGAACTCAGACTAAGGGAAGAAGCATAGAGGACTCAAACTAAGTGGGACAGGCAGTATTGGACTCAAATTAAGGATCTAGAAATATAGACTCAATCTAAGAGGGAGAACAATATAGGAATCAATTTAAGGGGGGCAGCAACATAGGACTCAAACTAAGGGGAGAATCTATATAGGGCTCAATCTAAGGAAGAAGCATATAGGCTAAACTAAGAGGGAGAAGCAATATAGGACTCAAATAAGGTGAGCAAAAAGGACTCAAACCAAGGGGAGAAACAATATAGGGCTCAAACAGATGGGGGAAGCATATAGGGCTCAATCTAAAGGGGAGAAGCAATATAGGACTTAACTAAAGAGGAGAAAGCAATATAGGACTCAAACTAAGAGGGAGAAGCAATATAGGACTCAATCTAAGGGGGTAGAAAGCAATATAGGACCTCTACTAAGAGGGAGAAGCAATATAGGACTTAAACTAAGGGGAGAAGACAATATAGGCTCAATTTTAGGGGAGAAGCAATACAAACTCAGATAAGGGGAAAAGCAATAGAGGACTCAAACTAAGGGGAGGAAACAATATAGGACTCACACTAAGGGGACAGCAATATAGGCTCAAACTAAGGGGACAAGCAATAAGGACTCAAACTAGGGGGAGAAACTATATAGGACTCAAACTAATGGGCAGCAGCAATATAAGGACTCAATCTAAGTGGAAGAAGCAATATAGGGCTCAATTCTAAGGGGAGAAGCACATAGATGACTCACACTAAGAGGGAGAAGCAATAGGTCTTAATCTTAAGGGGAGAACAATATAGGAATCAATCTAAGGGGACAAGCAATAAGGACAAACAAAGGAGAAGCTATATAGACTCAAACTAATGGGCAGAAGCAATATAGGACTCGACTAAGGGGGAGGAAGCAATATAGGGCTCAATCTAAGGGGGAGAAGCAATATAGGACTCATACTACAGGGAGAACAATATAGGCTCAAACTAAGGAGGAGAGCAATATATGGGGCTCAATTTAGGGAGAAAGCATAGAGACTCAATAAAGGGGAAGAACAATAAGGACTCAACACAAGGGGGAGAACAATATAGGACTCAACTAAGGGGGACAAGCAATATAGGACTCAAAACTAGGGGACAGCAATATAGGACTCAACTAACTGGGCAGAAGCAATATAGGACTCAATCTAAGTGGAAAAAGCAATATAGGACTCAATCTAAGGGGGGGAAGCAATATAGGACCTCAACTAAGAGGGAGAACAATATAGGGCTTAATCTAAGGGGGAGAACATATAGGATCAATCTAAGGGGGGACAGCAATATAGGACTCAAACTAAGGGGAGACTATATAGGACTTAACTAAATGGGCCAGGCGTACCGGACTAAATAGGGATGAACATAATAGGATCAATCTAAGGGGGAGAAGCAATATAGGACTCAAACTAAGAGGGAGAAGCAATATAGGACTCAATCTAAGTGGAAGAAGCAATATAGGGCTCAATCTAAGGGGGAGAAGCAATATAGGAACTCAAACTAAGAGGGAGAAGCAATATAGGACTCAATCTAAGTGGAAGAAGCAATATAGGGCTCAATCTAAGGGGGAAGCAATATGAGGACTCAAACAGAGGAGAGCAATATGGCTACTCAGGGGGGAAGCAATATAGGAATCAATCTAAAGGGGACAAGCAATATAGATCAATAAGGGGAGAAGCTATATAGGACTCAAACTAATGGGCAGAAGCAATATAGGACTCGAACTAAGGGGGAGAAGCAATATAGGGCTCAATCTAAGGGGAGAAGCAATATAGGACTTAACTAAGAGGGAGAACAATATAGGACTCAAACTAAGGAGGAGAAGCAATATATGGGGCTCAATTTAAGGGGGAGAAGCAATAGAGGACTCAGAATAAGGGGAAGAAGCAATAGAGGACTCAACTAAGGGAGAACAATATAGACTCAAACTAAGGGGGACAAAGCAATAATAGGACTCAAACTAAGGGGACAAGCAATATAGGACTCAATAAGGGGAAGAAGCTATATCGGACCAAACTAATGCAGCAATATAGGATCAATCTAAGTGGAAGAAGCAATATAGGCTCAATCTAAGGGTGGAGAAGAATTAGGACTCAAACTAAGATGAGAAGCAATATAGGGCTTAATCTAAGGGGGAGAAGCAATATAGGACTCAATCTAAGGGGGGACAAAAGCAATATAGGGACTCAAACTAAGGGAGAAGCTATATAGGACTCAAACTAATGGGCAGAAGCATATAGGACTCGAACTAAGGGGAGAGCAAATAGGCCTCATCTAAGGGGGAGAAGCAATATAGGACTCATACTAAGAGGAGAACAATATAGGACTCAAACTAAGGAGGAGAAGCAATATATGGGCTCAATTTAAGGGGGAGAAGCAATAGAGGACTCAAACTAAGGAGGAGAAGCAATATAGGACTCAAATTAAGGGAGAGAAGCAATATAGGACTTAAACTAAGGGGAAGAAGCAATATAGGACTCAAACTAAGTGGGCCAGGCAGTATCAGACTCAAACTAAGGGATAGAACAATATAGGACTCAATCTAAGGGGGGGAAAGCAATTAGGGCTCAAATAAAGAGGAAGAGCATAGACTCATAGGGAAACAATAATAGGACTCAACTAAGGGGGAGAAGCAATATAGGACTTAAACTAAATGGGCCAGGCAGTACCGGACTCAAAACTAAGGAATCAGAACAATCTATTAGGACTCAATCTAAGGGGGAAAGCATATAATGACTCAAACTAAGAGGGAGAAGCAATATAGGACTCATCTAAGGGGGAGAAGCAATATAGGACTCAACAACTAAGAAGGGAGAAGCAACTATAGGGCTTAATCTAAGGGGGGAAAAATACTAGGATCAATTCTAAGGGGGACAAGCAATATAGGCCTCAAACTAAGGGGGAGAAGCTATATAGGGACTCAAAACTAATGGGCAGAAGCAATAGTAGGACTCGAACTAAGTGGGAGAAGCAATAGGGCTCAATCTTAAGGGGAGAAGCAATATAGGACTCATCCTAAGAGGGAGAACATATAGGACTCAAACTAAGAGGAGAAGCAATATATGGGCTCAATTTAAGGGGAGACGCAATATAGGACTAAACTAAGGGGGAGAGCAATTAGGACTCAAATTAAGGGAGAAGCAATATAGGACTCAAACTAAGGGAAAAGCAATATAGGACTCAAACTAAGGGGGAAGCAATATAGGACTTAAACTAAGTGGGCAGGCAGTATCGACTCAAACTAAGTGATAGAACAATATAGGACTCAATCTAAGGGGGAGAAGCATATAGGGCTCAAAATAAAGGGGAGAAGCATATAAGGACTCAACTAAAGGGGAAAGCAATAGAGGACTCAAACTAAGGGGAAGAAGGCACTATATTACTAAACTAGTGGGCCAGGCAGTACCGGACTCAAAACTAAGGGATGAAATATAGGACTCAATCTAAGGGGGAGAAGCAATATAGGACTCAACTAAGAGGAGAAGCAATATAGGACTCAATCTAAGGGGGAGAAGCATATAGGCTCAATAAGGGGGAGAAGCAATATAGGTCTCAATCTAAGGGGGAGAAGCAATAAGGACTCAACTAAGAGGGAGAATCAATGTAGGACTCAAATCTAAGGGGGAGAAGCAAATACGCTCAATCTAAGGGAGAAGCAATATAGACTCAAACTAAGAGGGAGAAGCATATAGAGGCAGGCCGAAGAAGGTGAAGAGCAGACAAGGCAGGACCTAGTGAGGAACAAAATGTTGCAAATGGAGGAGCTATTGCGGAGGATCAGGAGAGAGCCAGCGTTACTGGAACAACTGGAATCAGCTGTGGAACGGGAGCTGAGTAGGGAGCCACAAACAGTGGGAGGAAAGCATGAGGTCTCAGTCGACTGGTGGGACTTAGCCCCTCTGAAGGTGGACCACGTGTCAGCAACCAGGAGGGGCATACCCCCTCACCATCCCCCTCACCTTCAGAAGCGCAGGTATTAGACACGCGAACAGCGTTGAGGAAAGTGGATGAAGCAAAGGGGAAGGGTAGACAGAAAGTGAGCTCTGTTAGAAGCCTACAGGTCAGCAGGGGTCCCAGCAGCCAAACAGTAAGAAACAGAGGGCTGACAGTGCCAGAGACCCTAAGAGAACGAGGGAGAAGGCAGCCCCAGGGTCACTAGCCACCAACAGGAGATGGCCGCAAGGGTAACACAAAGCATAAAAGATCATCCCCCCTGCATAGGTTTGCCCATGGAGAGGTGGGGTTTCAGAGATATGGAAGCAGGGAACATACATCCCAAGACCCAGAGAAGATGCTTAGACCAGGAACGGGAGGAAGTAGAAGACACATGATGCGTGTACATTGTTTTTCCACAGTTGTCTTCAGTCCAGGGGCCAAGAGATGCCCAAGCATACGGCCATGAGGGCTTGTTTGAGTCGCAAGCCTCGTTACAACTACAGCATTATCGGGACAATGGACTGGTGCGCTACTACACCTGAACACAGAGCTGCCTGGTCATACAGCTTCAGGTGCAGAAGAGGGAGCTCAAGAATATCGAGAAGGGAGGGTTTCATGTCGGATATATAGACAAGGCAGCGAGCCATGAATCTGTATCTGAGCTGACAGAATCTATCAAGATCGAACATGTCATGTCTGGCAGGTCCGATGATGGGCTCTGATACAATAAGCATATTGTCTATTAAGCCAGGTTCTGGACACATGCTAAGCCAAGGACATAAAGGAGAATTCGGCATATCTCCCCCCTTATTCTGGGGAACCTGGGATGCAGAATTACTTCTTTTTTTTAGTTTTGTGGGGCAATGGCTATTCCTATAGCATGAGAAATAGTACAGATGTACCTTGTGGGTGGAAACGATAGAACACAGATAAAAATAGTGGAATAATAAAAAGGTAGTACATCATAAACAGGCTATATAAAGATGGTACGGTCTGAGCTGGCCAGCTCACCCAAAAGTTCTATACATAAATAACTAAAATAACGTAGAGAATGGTAATAACACTAAAATGCAGTCCACTTAAAAAGCTTACTGGTAGAGGTATATACATTTATAACTAGGGTAAGATAACAGAACAGCGTGTCCATAAAAATCCCTAAGTCCCATGAATCTGTAGTGTCCCAAAATGTATAGTCCACTCTGGACAGATACTAACCCAAGAATGTAAAACGACAGTTACTATGTGTGCGCACACCTGTAGATAAACTGGGAGCAAATAAAATCATATAAAAAGTGCACTGTACATCACCAGTCCCTTATGATGGAAAAAGGTCCCAATATCACTGTAAGAGTTCCTCCGCAGTATATAATCCTCGACCGTGGCTTGGCAGCTCTTGAATCCTCCTGAAGGGATATGGGTACCAAGACCGACAGACAGCCTTGTATGACTATAATCCGCCACAACTTCTGGGGTCTCAATAGTAGTCGGAACTTGTCCTAGAGCTTACCCGATACGTCTCCAATCCACACATCACCACTACGTTTTCCACCTCGTAGAGCTTCCTCATAGTTGGCACATCTAAGGGATTCCCTTCTTTCTTTTATCGGACAGTTCAATCAACCAATTCCTAGTCCTACCTGCAGATTCATTACATTGTCTCAGCTGCTAGTACAACAATTATAATAAAACACAAAATATAAGATCTAGAATGAATGTATTATATATATATATATATATATATATATAATATATATTTATATATATATAAAATATTGCAAAAAGGTGCTAGTTCCACCTTGACATTCAATCCATTTAGGTGCTCACTTGAATACAATAGATGAATCATTGTTCTAATTAACCAATCCTTGTCCCCATCCCCACCCCTTATAAATAATTCTTTACTTTTCCTCCATAAGCCACAACAACCACATGTCAAACGAAGAAACTGAGATATTTTTTAAAATGATCATAAATATAGGGATGGTTACCCCTGATTGAGTGAGACAATTTAATTCTTGTGACTATTTATAGTTATTATTATTCCCTACCCATGTCCCCATATTTACAATTAATACACTTTCCACACTATTGAACATCCCTTTAAGGATTTGCATACATGCATACGTGTTTTCTTAATCCATACTCATCCTTAGGTGACAGCTCGGGGGGGGGGGGATATTTTTCAAGGTATTGGGTTTCTTAATATTATTTTAGGTTTTTTCCACCACATCAGGCAGTTAGAATTTATCAGCTTGTAATACTGACTATCTTTACTTAAAATCCAGTACCATTATCGGCTTGTTACAAATTTGTTTTTTTTTGTATTATGTACCAGTAAATTATTTCCTTTCTATCCTCTCAGCTCTTTTCATACTGTATCTAGGCATTGCTGTAGGGTAGCCTTCTCTTTAAATCTCTGTTCCACAAATTGTAGCGTGTTCTAAACAGCTAAATTTAAAATTTAAAATAACCCCCGTAACACTGGGTGCAAAAACTCACCCATGGCAGTCCCAGTACGCGAATATATCTCTCCCTCGAATGTAAGCAATTATTAACATAGGATGAATTCTATGATACAACCAGGAACTCATGGTAGTGGCTGTGCAAGTTACCCTCTCCCCCATAAAATATTTAGAGCCTCTATACCATCTTTATGAGGGATACCGAATAGAGGGAGGTTATGTCTAGGAAGTGACCAATTATATAATTAGGTTTCCAATTTACATGGTCACAGAGTTAAAAAAGTACCTCCATGGTTATCCCTGAGGTAAGATGGTAAATTTCTAATACCAACCGGAGCCAACAAAGAAATCCACCAAAATTTAGATACATTTTCCTAGGGGAAATACCTTATACCTGAAAAATTGGTCTACCGGGGGGTCCTCCAGTTTTAGATGTTTGGGTAGATGTAAGAAAAATGGGTAATCTTGGTTACGAAACCCACAAAAATTCACTTTTTTTTAATATATACTTTTCATTATTCCTTTCTCTACGTTTATTTTAGTTATTATTCTGTAAGCTACCCTTTTGAGTGCAGTGGCCAAGCTCAGTGTACATTTATCAGACCTTTACTGAGTGTAAACAAGTTATTATTCACTATTTTTATCTCTGTTCCATTGTTCCCCCCACAAGGTATACATCTGTTCTATTTACTGGTTACCCATGTGATGCCCCCTTTTGGATAATCGCTTGGGTTTTATTCATCCGAGGTGGGCTCTGTAATTACCGGGTGTGGGGAGTCAGCTATATCAGTGCTTTATGGTTTCATTAGACATGAGATCTGCAGATACCCTTCTGTTATAGAAGGTTCTGATCCACCTTACGGTTTTCAAAGAGTCACGTGGTTGCCTTTTAATGGCCAGTCCAAGTTATTTTGGACTCAGGAGTTAATTCTGCACAGGATTTCCAGGATTTAATTCAGCAGGACAATTCAGTCTTGACACGTATAATTTTGTGTGACTGTTTTCGAAGAGCTTTGGAAGAATGGGAGTCAGGGCTAATGACTACAGACTCCTATTTTCCTTTTATGAGTGGGCAGCAAAGGTGTTGGATTGGCCGACAACATGGTGAGAGAATTGGTGGTGAGATTCAGCTAGGTTTCGTAGCATATATAGCCCCCATTTGAGGAATTAAAAAAAAAACAGGTGACAATGGATCTTATTGCAATGTTTAGTTTCAGATTGGAGTAGATTCACTGTGTTTATGTGGACAATTCGTACATTCTTTGGGGCGATGAGAAGAGAAGGCAATAAGAGAGACAAGACCCAAAGGGTCTTGGTTGGTGTCAGTTGGAGATCAAGTGGATGTGTTGGTGGAAAGGTATTAGGGGAATTTTGTGGGGAATGTCAGGCACAGCTTTCGAACTTGTTTAAATGTAAGCAACCTTACAGATTGTACTCGTGCTGCATGTAGGGGGAAGGAAATGATTATTGGCCAAAGTCCAATGAGGAGCCTATATTAAACATTTTGAAAAACAGACAGATGTGGTGGTCAGAATGCTTTCCAGACCCGTGTTATTGGTCTGAGATAGTGCTAGACTTACATGGCATGATGCTCATTCATATGAAGCAGCGGACAGGCACGGGTTAAGGTAAGTTAAACAAAGGTCCATATCAGCTTTACACAAAAGGATGAGAGTTTGGAGGTTCGTCACATCACACTGAAGGCTACAGGATTGTTTAGGAAGTGCGGTGTGCACCTTAATGAGGTGGGAATAATGTATTTATTCAAGGTCTAAGGAGGCACTGAAGGTGTCCGCAGGTCAGCGGGCAGCGTGAGTCCCAAGGTTCAAACTCATCTGCATGACGGTTGCCTGTACGCCGGAGAGGCAGGCAATGGTGTACTCTCTAAGGGGGTGGGCCCTGGAGACCAAGTTAGTAAGCTTGTGGCCCTGCGTACCATGGAGTCAGTAAGGAGAACAGCAAGTGGGGCAGTACAGCTACAGCTAAGAGTCATTATGAATAGACATCTTGCCAGCCAGGCAGTAATAGAAGTACATAGTGGTAATAAAGCTGTTACGTAATATTTATTCAAATATAAGTTAATGAAAATGTTAATGATTTGATAACAAATAAAGCTGTGGCTGAATTTAATTTTCAAGGAACATTAGCTTGTCTCAAATTATTTCAGGAGGGTAAATGGGGGAGGAAAGGAAGGAGGGGTCAGTAAAGTGTAATTACGAGAATAGGCCAATTTTGGTCAGTGACATAAGCTAGAGAGACATAGTATCCCTTGGTATCCTAGTAAAAGGATTGTACAGAAAATGGCTCAAAATATGATGAGCATCTAACGAAATTAAATACTACAAATAAAATGAGCTGGAGAGCAAAATTTAAGAAATCAAAAAGACAGAGTGTAAATCCCAGAATAACCGAGCCAGAATGGACCACAAGAGACACTGATGGTCACTGATCTCAGCAACACTAACTCATGTCTAGCAAAACAGTGCCAAGCAGAGACTGTATATTTCCGATTTATTTCTGTTCCTCATTGGGAATCCAATTTAATGAGCACATTGTTGTATTTCTGTTTACTTGTAAAGGGCCCCCAAAAAGGGTGCACAAGATTATGTTGTGGTTTAATGGGAAAGTCAAAGTATGGTTTCATTTTTTTCTTTGATACTCAGTAATTTATGGTTATATATCTCCATCTGTTGAGCGAGTGGATACATCTCAAACTTCTATTATCTACTATAAAACTATTTCATGGAAAGAGGCAAATGTCACCTGGTATTCAAAATGACCAAAGCAAAATTTTATTAACCTACACAGACAAAAATGTGTTTGGCACATTTAAAAAATTATTTAAAAATGATAGAGACTGTTTAGATTTAGGAATAATCAAGGTCTTATTTAAATATTTAATGTAAATCATCAATGTATTGTTTTACTTTTCTGGTCAACTACAGTTAAAGCACACAATTGCTACACGTGATTGGTGGGCTGCACTAACAGCTCAGGCACTTTTATTGAAGGGTATGTCCCCCTGATAAATGAACGTTAATATGATGGTAGCCCCCCCTGCCAACCCGCCAACGTCGCATTAGTTTCTTTAAAAAAGAAGCAGAAATTCATTTCTTACAGCAACTTTCACTGCTGCGCATTTCTCCTGGGTCTACCCTGTTTGCAAGGAAGTCGCAACCAGGGGCCGGACCGGCAGTCTGTATATGTGATTGGCTGAGAATTAGACAGGGCTGCCCGCAAGTGAGAGTGGGATGAGAGGAAGGGCTGTAAGTATAATTCGGCTTCCTTTTTTTAAAGAACTAATGGGCGGTTCGGGGGAGGGCACGGATTAGTACCACCATATTAAAGGATTGCCACACTAGTGCAACGTGTCTAGCAGAGGATGTATATGGATGGTGGGAGGAAGGGGGGGGGGAGGGCTCCAACTGCAATGCCAGCATCCCCCCGGAGCAAGACAGGAGGCAGAGACCTTGGAAGAAGACAGTTTCTTCTTCTCAGTTTCTGGACTTTTGACTGGCACTGCAGGGGGAACCATAAGTGAGATTTAGGTAAAGATTTTTTAACCTACACAGTGGGGCCAGTATGGGATTAAATTTTAGTTTGGGGGTGGACATACTTTTAAATAAGCCCTATGGCATCATTTTCGAGACTGGGCGCCTGATGGTGTGGGTGTGGCTTGGAAAAGATGCATGAACTTAACACGGATGGTAAAAAACGAAAAAATAGTTTAAGTTCTGATAAGTGCCCTAAAGAAGAGAATACTAATAAAGTGGCTACACCCACGAGAATGTTATTTAGATAAAATAAAAGTGCCAAGAACACCAATTTTGCTGCTAAAAGTTACCCCTTTCCTGAAGGCCGCCAGAACCACTCAATGCACGACAAATGGGGCGAAATCAGTGCTTAATAGGAACCTTTTTTATGTCCCAGAAGAGATGCTGACTGAGGAACAATTCTTGCTTTGCCACATTAAATCAGCGACCCTGTTTTAATATAGTAACCAAAAGAAAGGAAAACTGGTAGTAGACCCCCCAAACAAAAATTCAGATTTAAGCTAATTAACAAAACACTCACATCTTCCACTCCCTGTAGGCTTGCCCTTTAATATGCAGAAAGATGCAAATTTTTTAATTCCTATTTTGGAGATTAAAGCCTATAATTAAAATCAACATATTTCATTGCTTTTTCATAAGTTAGGGATTAGTTTTAGTGCTATTGATAAACATGGTAGAATATTAAGCTTGTGAAGGTTCTCATTCATCCAGGTCATGGTATTCCTGTTGATGCAATAGATCAACTGGACTTTGCAGTGTAGTTTGAGACGTTTCGCTAGTCATCCGACTGGCTTTCTCAATCAGAATAGTGAATTGCAATTCTCTGAAATTGAGAGAGCCCAGTCGGATGACAGCGAAACGTCTCAAGAACTAACTCAAGTCGGTGATCCTAATTGAATACAACAGATATGTAGAATATTCACATAAACTGTGAAATATCTATTTTGTTTAGGGGTTATAGCCGCTCGATTACACTTTTCACTGCAATAATTTTATCTGAGACATCAAATTCCCCGTTCGAAATAGCTCACCCTGTCTCAAGACCAGAATCATTTTTAATCACTAGGGAAACGCTGAGTAAAAAAACCAGAATATACTCGGCCTTTTTGAAGTACGTCATTATAAAAGCCTAAATTTATATCTAGGGCGAACATAGTGTTTTAATTAGGAAATCAATTTTTTATATAAAAATGTGGAGTGTCTACAACAAAATATTACCATCTTAAAAATGTCCCAGTACAGGCCATTTCTCCTCGTAACTACCACAGGCAATAAAATGTGGAAACTATAAAACGCTAAAACTGACAACATGGGGTTTTTAAAGTTACTGTTGAGATCAGGATATACACCACCAAAGGTTGGTGTGTCTGTACTTGTAGGTTCTAAAGTATGTTAATCTTGTAGATATAACATTACTGCATCAAACAGAAAACATTTGTTTATTTTAAAACTGAAGTTATGATGTTCCCCTCAATGAGATTTTGGGGAAAAAAGCAGTCATAAAGGCTTTGGTAACAAACAGTTACAAGATTTCGAAAAGAGGACACTAAACGGACTGCAATATCCTTTCTCCATCTTTCAAAGATCTGTCATACACACAGTCCACAGAGCGTTTTCCACTTATGGCATCATCATGCTCGTGACTGTGTGTTTCCATCGGCCCAGGCTAGGACTCCATCCTAGAAGTCTCGCAATGGCGGATGGAAATTTTCGGTCTTCCCGAACGCTGCGGCTCGGACCACAATCGTTCGGTGGCCGTGCGATGTTCAGGAAGACGAAAGGTACACACATAACGATACAAGCCCCAATACCGTCGGATCCGACGGTATCGGGGCTTTATCGTTATGTGTGTACTCAGCTAAGAAGAAAAACCACCTCATGTTTCCAGATGGGGCATTCAGAACATCATTTAAACTCTGGTGCCTTTTAATAAAACTGCTCTAAATGTAATTCTAATTGGACAAAACATCCTATATTAACAGGACACCTATAGTACATGTCATATTAGTTTTTTTTAAATGGTGCAAGCAGGTGGCCAGCTAGCATCCTAGAAGACATTGTCTTGGTATAAAGAGAGGTATGTGATTTAGGTGAGAAAAATGTTATTCTCCCGCATTGGTACTTCATTTGGAAGATGCATTGCAATTTGTGAATCTGGCACTGTTCTTGCTACGC
This sequence comes from Hymenochirus boettgeri, assembly GCA_019447015.1. Lineage (NCBI taxonomy): Eukaryota > Metazoa > Chordata > Amphibia > Anura > Pipidae > Hymenochirus > Hymenochirus boettgeri. Next base: position 60,405,685 of record CM033477.1, read on the forward strand.
CTGTAACTTTTTTATCCACCAAAAAGTCACAGATGCTTTTAAGCAGGATTCACTTAACACAGGAGCCCTTTATGTATAACAGCAAAATAATTTGTAATCCAAAATGGCATCACCTTACCATTATCAACATTAAATCTCATCTGTTCACTTGAGCATCAATGCTGACAATCTATCTAGACCCCCTGCAACAAGCTTGCCACATCATCTGTAGATTTTAATGGTCAAGGGGATAGAGAACCTTGTGACCCCATGTTGCTGTGTGTCCAAAACATGGTATTACATGTTGACCCACTGAACTGTTTTTAAAAAATACAGGTACATTATTTATATCATTGACAAAAAAAAAAGGCACAGCAGTAAAATCACATTTTTTGTATTGTCAGTCAGTAAGCCATGCTGGCTGCAAAAGACACTTGCAGGTAGACAAGCAACGCTTTCAAAATCTTATCAGGACTTTCATATGGGTGTAAGGAGTATAGAAAATACTTGTTGCATAGAGACGTGAATACTGTGGTCGAGAGTCGGTTTTTGATGACTGAATGCCGTGGGTTGGTACTGGCAAACATAAAAAACCTTCTTAGTTACAGAAACTCTATACTTCTACTTACAGTACTAAATTCAACTTAATAGAGAACTTAACACTGTAAAGTCTTCTGGAGAAAAAATCTTCAAATTTGCATTAAAGAAATTAAGTTAGTTCGCCTTTAAAGTTCAGGTACAAAACTCCTGTACAATAGTCCGCGTATTGTACACATCATAAATAGAAGCCTAGTGCACACCCCATTTACTTACATGTTTATTCCCTCTATGTAATGCTGGCTTAAACGCCTACCATTCCTGATAAATTAAACGCAATTAGTTCAATAACTTTGCCAAATTATTTTAAGCCCACCACCACTTCAAGGTGTTTGCTTTTCAGCTGGTCCTTCGCTATCAGGTATTTGCTTTTATAAGCGAAAGTCCTTGCTGGCACTGTGGCTAGCTTCATTGGGGCTGCTCTCCTGCTATAAGTACTTACTCACACTGAACACATGGACCTTACTGGGTGGAGTACACTTCAAAGGGGCTTGGTCAAACCCCATTGTAAACGCACTTGTTGATGCCGTCAGTCAGTTTTTATTAAATATGGTAAACATATGGAATCAACTGTATCACACCATCGAAACGATCCATAATTGTCTAAAAAGAGGAGATATGCTTTTCAGAAAAGTTAAGAAACAATTCTGCCCTCACTACCGAAGTGCCGATAAAGGGGGGTGGCATAGTTATAATGTACACTGAAAGTATATTGTCAGAAATTATCCAGCAATTGTCCAAACCCAATCACTTAGGCCATATCCCCCATCAAATCCCACTTTCGCAAGTCGAAAATCCTTAGGGATATTATGGTACCTGAGGCAATCTTGGGGGATAATTACATCAGATGAGTGCAGATTTTCTTCAAACTGTACACACGCAAGTTTCTAGTGCTTATACACTTTGCCTAAGTGCAAAAAAATTGTACAGAACCACCCCGGCAGACCTATTGTAAGGGAGGGTTTCTGTTCTGGAACTTTATACCCAGTATGTTTAGTCACTTCTCCAACCATTAGCATCAAAGATAAGCAATTGGGTCGTGACAAAAAAATAAAATAATAAATAATATAGAACTCAGCTGAGGGGTAGAAGCAATAGGGACTCAAACTAAGTGGGAGGCAGTATCGGACTCATCTAAGGGATAGAACAATATAGGACTCAATCTAAGGGGAGAAACATATAGAATCAATTTAAGGGGGGCAAGCAATATGGACTCAAACTATGGGGGAGAAGTATATAGGCTCACATTTAAGGGGAGAAGCAATATAGGACTAAACTAAGAGGGAGAGCAACATGGGACTCAACTAAAGGGGAGAAGCAATAAAGGACTCAAACTAAGGGGAGAAACAATATAGGGCTCAAACTAAGGGGAGAAGCAATAATGTAGGACTCAAACAAGAGGGGAGAAGCAATATAGGACTCAAACTAAGTGGAACAGGCAGTATCTGACCAACTAAGGATAGAACAACATAGGACTCAATCTAAGGGGAGAGAAATAAAGACTCAAACTAAGGGGGAGAAGTAATAGAGGACTGCAACTAAGAGGGAGAAGCAATAGAGGACTCACACTAAGGGGAGAAGCAATAAGGACTCAAACTAAGAGGAGACTAATTAGGGCTCAATGTAAGGGGGAGAAGCAATATAGGACTCAAACTAAGAGGGAGAAAGCAATATAGGGCTCAAACTAAAGGGGAGAAGCAATACAGACTCAAACTAGGGGGAGAAGCAATATAGGGCTCAATCTAAGGGGGAGAAGCAATATAGGACTCAACTAAGGGATAGAAGCATATAGGACTCAACTAAGAGGGAGACGCAATATAGGGCTCAATGTAAGAGGAGAGAAGCAATATAGGACTCAAACTAAAGGGGAGAAGCAATATAGGACTCAAACTAAGATGGAGAAGCAATAGGGCTCAATCTAAGGGGAAGAAAGCAATATAGGGCTCAACTAAAAGGGAGAAGCAATATAGGATACAAACTAAAGGGAGAAGCAAATAGGACTCATACTAAAGGAGAAGAAATATGGAACTTAGACTAAGAGGAGAGCAATATAGGGCACAATCTAAGGGGGAGAAGCAATATAGACTCAACTAAGAGGAGAAGTATATAGGGCTCAATCGAAGGGTAAGGGGAGGATAGGGAGAAAGCCAATATAGGACTCAAACTAAGGGGGAGAAGCTATATAGGACTCAAACTAATGGGCAGAAGCAATATAGGACTCAAATAAGGGGGAGAAGCAATATACTCAAACTAAGGGGGAGAAGCAATATAGGGCTCAATCTAAGGGGGAGAAGCAATATAGGACTCATACTAAGAGGGAGAAGCAATATAGGCCTCAAACTAAGGAGGAGAAGCAATATAGGGCTCAATTTAAGGGGGAGAAGCAATATAGAACTCAGACTAAAGAGAAGAAGCAATGTAGGACTCAAACTAAGTGGAACAGGCAGTATCGGACTCAAACTAAGGAATAGAACAATATAGGACTCAAACTAAGGGGGGAACAATATAGGAATCAATCTAAAGGGGACAAGCAATATAGGACTCAAACTAAGGGGGAGAAGCAATATAGGACTCAAACTAAGAGGGAGAAGCAATATAGGGCTTAATCTAAGGGGGAGAACAATATAGGAATCAAAGTAAAGAGGAGAAGCAATATAGGACTCAAACTAAGGGGGAGAAGCAATATAGGACTCAAACTAAAGAGGAGAAGCAATATAGGATTCAAACTAAGAGGGAGAAGCAATATAGGGCTCAAACTAAGGGGGAAAGGCAATATAGGACTCAAACTAAGGGGGTGAAGCAATATAGGGCTCAATTTAAGGGGGAGAAGCAATATAGAACTCAGACTAAGGGGTAGAAGCAATAGAGACTCAAACTAAGTGGGACAGGCAGTATTGGACTCAATTAAGGGATAGAACAATATAGGACTCAATCTAAGGGGAGAACAATATAGGAATCAATTTAAGGGGGGCAAGCAATATAGGACTCAAACTAAGGGGGAGAAGCTATATAGGACTCAAACTAATGGGCAGAAGCAATATAGGACTCAAACTAAGGGGGAGAAGCACATATAGGGCTCAATCTAAGGGGGGAGAAGCAATAGGACTCAAACTAAGAGGGAGAAGCCAATTATAGGGCTTAATCTAAGGGGGGGAACAATATAGGAATCAATCTAAGGGGGAAAGCAATATAGGACTCAAACTAAAGGGGAAAAGCTATATAGAACTCAAACTAATGGGCAGACGCAATATAGGGCTCAATCTAAGGGGGAGAAGCAATATAGGACTCAAACTAAGGGGGAGAAGCAATATAGGTCTCTATTTGAGGGGGAGAAGCAATATAGGACTTAAACTAAAGAGGAGAAGCAATATAGGACTCAAACTAAGAGGGAGAAGCTATATAGGCTCATATTAAGGGGGAGAAGCAATATAGGACTAATACTAAGAGGGAAGAAGCTATAGGACTCAAACTAATGGGCAAGAAGCAATATAGGACTCAAACTAAGGGGCAGAAGCCTATAGGGCTCAACTTAAGTGGGGAGAAGCATATAGGACTCAAACTAAGGGGGAAGAAGCAAAATAGGGCTCAATTTGAGGGGGAGAGAAGCTATAGATAACTCAGATAAGGGGAAGAAGCAATAGAGGACTCAAACTAAGTGGGACAGGACAGTATTGGACTCAAATTAAGGGATAGAAAAATATAGAATCAATATACAGAGGGAGAACAATATAGGAATCAATTTAAGGGGGCAAGCAACAAGGACTCAAACTAAGGGGAGAAGAGAAGCTATAGGGCTTAATCTAAGGGAAGAAGCAATATAGGACTAAACTAAGAGGGAGAAGCAATATAGGACTCAAACTAAAAAAGAAGGGAGAAGCAATAAAGGCTCAAACCCAGGGGGAGAGAGAACAATATAGGGGTCAAACTAAGATGGGGAAGCAATATAGGCTCAATCTAAAGGGGAGAAGCAATATAGACTTAAACTAGAGGAGAAGCAATATAGGACTCAAACTAAGAGGGAGAAGCAATATAGGACTCAATCTAAGGGTAGAAGCAATATTAGGACTCATACTAAGAGGGAGAAGCAATATAGGACTTAAACTAAGGGGGAGAAGCAATATAGGGCTCAATTAAGGGGGGAGAAGCAATACAGAACGCAGAATAAGGGAAGAAGCAATAGAGGACTAAACTAAGGGGGGAACAATATAGGACTCAAACTAAGGGGGACAGCAATAGGACTAAACTAAGGGGGACAAGCAATATAGGACTCAACTAAGGGGGAGAAACTATAAGGACTCAAACTAATGGCAGAAGAATATAGGACTCAATCTAAGTGGAGAAGAAGCAATATAGGGCTCAATCTAAGGGGGAGAAGCAATATAGGACTCAAACTAAGAGGGAGAAGCAATATAGGATTAATCTAAGGGGGGACAGAAAACATATAGGAATCAATCTAAGGGGGGACAAGCAAATAAGGACTCAAACTAAAGGGGAGAAGCTATATAGGACTCAAACTAATGGGCAGAAGCAATAGGACTCACTAAGGGGGAGAAGCAATATAGGGCTCAACTCAAGGGGGAGAAGCAATATAGGACTATACTAAGAGGGAGAACCATATAGGACTCAACTAAGGAGGAGAAGCATATATGGGGCTCAATTTAAGGGGGAGAGAAGCAATAGAGGACTCGAAATAAGGGGAAGAAGCAATAGAGGACTCAAACTAGGGGGAGAAACAATATAGGACTCAAACTAAGGGGGGACAAGAATATAGGACTCAAAACTAAGGGGGACAACGCAATATAGGACTCAACTAATGGGAGAAGCAATATAGGACTCAATCTAAGTGGAAAAGCAATATAGGACTCAATCTAAGGGGGGGAACAAGCAAATAGGACTCAAAACTAAGAGGGAGAAGAAGCATATAGGGCTTAATTAAGGGGAGGAGAGAAAATAAGGATCAATCTAAGGGGGGACAAGCAATATAGGACTCAAACTAAGGGGAGAAGCATACTATAGGACTAAACTAAATGGGCAGCAGCAGTACCGGACTAAAACTAGGTGATTTAGAACAAATAGGATTCAATCTAAGGGGAGAAGAAGCAATATAGGACTCAAACTAGGGAGAAGCAATATAGGACTCAATCTAAGTGGAAGAAGTCAATATAGGCTCCATATAAGGGGAGAAGCAATCTAGGACTCAAAATAAGAGGGGAGAAGGCAATTAGATGACTCAATCTAAGTGGAGAGCATATAGGGCAACAATGGGGGAGCAAATACTACCAACAAGGGGGAAGCACTAGAGGCTAACGGGAGCAAGACTCAACTTCGGGGACTCAAGACTCAATAGGGGAGAAGCAAGCTATATTGGGATATAATACAATAACGAGGGGAACAATATAGGAACTCAACTAAGGGGGGACAAAGCAATATGGACTCCAACAAATAAGGGGGAGAAGCAATATAGGACTCAAACTAAAGAGGAGAAGCAATATAGGATTCAAACTAAGAGGAAGAAGCAATATAGGGCTCAATCTAAGGGGGAGAAGCAATATAGGACTCAAACTAAGGGGTTGAAGCAATATAGGGCTCAATTTAAGGGGGAGAAGCAATATAGAACTCAGACTGAGGGGTAGAAGCAATAGAGGACTCAAACTAAGTGGGACAGGCAGTATCGGACTCAATCTAAGGGATAGAACAATATAGGACTCAATCTAAGGGGAGAACAATATAGGAATCAATTTAAGGGGGGCAAGCAATATAGGACTCAAACTATGGGGGAGAAGCTATATAGGGCTCAATATTGTTCTCCCTCTAGTATATCCTAGATTGCTTCTCCCCCTTAGATTGAGCCTATATTGCGTCTTCTCCCCTAATTCGAGTCCCTATATTGCTTTTCCCCTTTCTCCCTCCCCTTAGTTTGAGTCCTAGTAGTCTTGCCTTCTCCCCTCTTAGTTTGAGTCCTATATTGCTTTCCCCCCTTAGATTGATCCTATAATTGTTCCTTCCCTTAGAGTATAGCCCTAGATCTCTCTTCTAGTTTGAGTCCTATATGGCTTCTCTCCCCCTTAATTGAGCCCTATATTGCTTTCTTCCCTTAGTTGAGGTCCTAATATTTGCTTCTCCCTTAGTTTGAGTCCTATATGCTTCTCCCCCTTAGTTGTGAGTCCTATTGTGCTTTGTCCCCTTAGTTTGAGTCCTATATTGCTTCCCCCTTGTTTGAGTCCTATATTTTCTTCCCCTTAGTTTGGTCTCTATTGCTTCTTCCCCTTATTCTGAGTCCCTCTATTGCTCTCCCCCTTAAATTGAGCTCCATATATTCTTCTCCTCCTTAGTTTGTAGTCCTATATGTTCTCCCCTCTTAGTATAAGTCCTATATTGCTTCTCCCCTTAGATTGAACCCTATAGTTGCTTCTCCCCACTTAGTTCGAGTCCTATATTGCTTCTGCCCATTAGTTTGTAGTCCTATATAGCTGTCTCCCCCTTATTTGTTGTGAGTCCTATCTGCTTAGTCCCCCCTTAGATTGATTCCTATATTGTTCCCCCCTTAGATTAACCATATTTGCTTCTCCCTCTAAGTTTGAGTCCATATTGCTCTTCTTCCCCCTTAGATTGAGCCCTATAGTGCCTGCTTCCACTTAGTTGAGTCTCTAATTGCCTTCTCCCCCTCTTATTTTGAGTCCTAGATTGCTTCTCCCCTTATATGGAGCCCTATATTGCTTCTTCCACTTAGATTGAGTCCTATATTGCTTCTTCCTCTAGTTTGAGTCCTATATTGCTTCTCCCCCTTAGATTGAATCCTATATTGTTCTAAATCCCTTAGTTTGAGTCGGTACTGCTGCCTGCCCATTTAGTTAGTCCTATATAGCTTCTCCCCCTTAGTTTGAGTCCTATATTGCTTGTCCCCCCTTAGATTGATCCTTATTTTTCTCCCCCCTTAGATTAAGCCCTATATGCTTCTTCTCCCTCTTATTTTGAGTCCTATTTGCTCTGTCCCCCCCTTAGATTGAGTCCTATATTGCTTTTCCACTTAGATTGAGTCCTATTGCTTCTCCCATTAGTTTGAGTCCCTATATTGCTTGTCCCCCTTAGTTTTTGAGTCCTATATTGCTTGTCCCCCCTTAGTTTGAGTCCTATATTGTTTCTCCCCCTAGTTTGAGTCCTCTATTTGCTTCTTCCCCTTATTTCGAGGTCCTCTATTTGCTTCTTTCTCCCCTTAAATTGAGCCCCATATATGCTTCTCCTCCTTAGTTGAGTCCTATATGTTCTCCCTCTTAGTATAGTCCTATATTTCTTCTCCCCCTTGAGTTGAGCCCTATATTGCTTCTCCCTCCCCCTTAGTTGAGTCCTATATTGCTTCTGCCCATTAGTTTGAGTCCTATATAGCTTCTCCCCTTTAGTTTTGATCCTTATTTGCTTGTCCCCCCTTAGATTGATTCCTATATGTTCTTCTGTCCCCCCTTAGATTAATCCTATATTGCTTGCTCCCTCTTAGTTTTGAGTCCTATATTGCTTCTCCCCCCTTAGATTGAGCCTATATTGCTTCTTCTTCCACTTAGATTGAGTCCTATATTTCTTCTGCCATTAGTTTGAGTCCTTATAGTTCTCCCCCTTAGTTTGAGTCCTATATTGTTGTCCCCCTTAGTTAGTCCTATTTGCTGTCCCCTTATTTGAGTCCTATATTGTTCCCCCCTTAGTTTAGTCCTTCTATTGCTTCTCCCCTTATTCTGAGTTCTGTTTGCTTCTCCCCCCTTAATTTTAGCCCTATATTGCTTCTCCCCCTTAGTTTAAGTCCTATATTGCTTCTCCCTCTTAGTATGAGTCCTAATTTGCTTCTACCCCTTAGATTGAGTCCTATATTGCTTCTCCGCTTCTCTCCCTTAGTTTGAGTCCCTATATTGCTTCTCCTCTAGTTTAGTTCTATATTGCTTCTTTCCCCCTTTAGATTGAGCCCTATATTGCTTCCCCATCTTAGTTTGACGCCTATATTGTTTCTCCCCCGGGTTTGAGCCTTTATTGCTTCTCCCTTCTTTAGTTTGAGTCCTATATTGCTTCTCCCTCTTAGTTTAGTCCTATATTGCTTCTTTCCCTTAGATATTAGCCCTATAGCTTCTCTTCTCCCCTTAGTTTGAGTCCTGTTGCTTGCCCCCTTAAATTGATTCCTATATTGTTCTCCCCTTATATTGATTCTATATTTTCTATCCCTTAATTTGAGTCCAAATACGTGTCCTGTCCCACTTAGTTTGAGTCCTCTATTGCTTCTTCCCCTTATCTGAGTATCTATAGCTTCTGCTCTCCCCCTCAAATTGAGCCCTATTTTGCTTCTTCCCCCTTAGTTTGAGTCCTATATGCTTCTCCCTTAAGCTTGAGCCCTATATGCTTCTGCCCCTTAGTTTTGAGTCCTATATTGCTTCTGTCTCCCATTAGTTTGAGTCCTATAAGCTTCTTCTCCCTCTTAGTATTAGTCCTATATTGCTTCTCCCCCTTATGATTGAGCCTATATTGCTTCTCCCTCTTAGTTTGAGTCCCTATATTGCTTCTCCTCTTTAGTTTAAGTCCTTATTGCTTCTCCTCCCCTCAAATAGAGACCTATATTTACTGCTCTCCCCCTTAGTTTGAGTCCTATATTGCTTCTCCCCCTTAGATTGAGCCTATATTGCGTCTGCCCATTATTTGGTCTATATAGCTTTCCCCTTAGTTTGATTCCTATATTGCTTTTTTCCCCCCTTAGATTGATTCCTATATTGTTCCCCCCTTAGATTAAGCCCTATAATTGGCTTCTCCCTCTTAGTTTGAGTCTCTATTGCTTCTCCCCCCTTAGATTGAGCCCTATATGTGCTCCTCTCCCCTTAGTTTGAGTCCTATATGCTTCTGCCCATTAGTTGAGTCCTATAGCTTCTCCCCCTTAGTTGAGTCCTATATGCTTGCCCCCTTAAATTGATTCCTATTGTTCTCCCCTAAGTTGAGTCCTATATTGTTCTATCCCTTAGATTGAGTCCAATACTGCCTGTCCCACTTGTTTGAGTCTCTATTGCTTCTAACCCCTTAGTCTGAGTTCTATATTGCTTCTCCCCTTTAGATTGAGCCCTATATGCTCACCCCCCCCTTAGTTTGAGTCTATATTTGCCTTTCCCCTAGTTTGAGCCCTATATTGCTTCTCCTCTTAGTTTGATCCTATATTTGCTTCTCCTCTTTAGTTTGAGTCCTATATGCTTCTCCCCCTTAGTTTGAGTCTATATTGCTTCTCCTCTTTACTTTGATTTCCATATTGTTCTCCCCCCTTAGATTAAGCCCTATATTGCTTCTCCCTCTTAGTTTGAGTCTATATTGCTTCTCCCCCTTAGTTTGAGTCCTAATTGCTTGTCCCCCTTAGATTGATTCCTAGATGTTCCCCCCTTAGTTGAGTCCTAGATGTCTATTCTTAGTTTGGTCCGTACTGGCTGCCTGTTCCACTTCGTTTTGAGTCCTACATTGCTCTTTCTCTTTAGTCTGAGTTCTATATTGCTTCTCCCCCTTAAATTGAGCCCTATAGTGCTTCTCCTCCTTAGTTTTGAGGCCATATGTGCTTCTCCTATGCTTAAAGCCGCTAGTGCTCCCCCTAGATTGAGCCCTATTGGCTGTCATCCCCCTTAGTTTGAGTGCTTATAGTGCTTCTCCCCCTTAGGGTTGAGTTCTATATGCTTCTGCCCATTAGTTTGAGCCTATAGAGCTGTCTCCCCGGTATTGAGTCCATATGCTCTCCCCCTAGAGTGCGGCCCGCATATTACTGTCCCTCTTAGTGTGAGTCCTATATTGCTTCTCCCCCGTAGATTGGTGCCCTAATTGCTTCTCCCGCTTAGTCCGTAAGTCCTATTTTCGTTCTCCTCTTTAGAGACCGATATTGCTTCCTCTCTCTTTAGTTTGTAATCGATATTGTTGCTCGTCTCCCTTTGGTGTTTGAGCCTCAATGCGGCTTCTCCCCTTAGATGACCGTATATTGTCTTCTCATTTAGCTTGGCCATCTAGTAGCTTCGAGCCCGTTATGCTTTGACTCTACCTAGTTGGCCTTTTTCTGTCCCCTCTTACAGTGAGCCCTAGCTTGCTGCTCTCCCGCTTAGTGTGAGTCCTATATTGCTTCATGCCCTTAAGTTTGGGCCAGTAGCTGCTTCTTCCCCCCTGTAATTGTAGCCCTAGTGCTGCCCTTCTCTCTCCCCCTTAGTTTGAGGCCTGGTAGGTCTTTCTCCCCGTTTAGGTTTGAGCCCTATATGCTTCTCCCTCTTGTTGGAGGGCCATAAGTTGCGTCTCCCCCCTACATGAGACCCCTTATATGGCGGTCTCCCTCTTTAGGGTGAGCTCTGTATTGCTTCTGCTTCCCCCTGTAGTGAGTCCTCATGCTTACTGCTCTCCTCGTAGTTGCAGTCCCTCAGTACTTCGGCGTCCCCCTGAGGCGTGAGGGCCTAGGTTTCTTCTCCCCGGCAAGGAGTCCTATGGTTCTAATCCTAGTTGAGTCAGATACGTGCCTTTTCACTTAGGTGAGTCCTATGGTGCTTCCCCCTCTTTGTTTGAGGCCCTACAGTAGTGCTCTCCCCCGTAGGGGGTTTGAGCCCGAATGGTTTCTTCTCCCCTGAGGTGAGGCCGTAGGGGGCTTCGTCTCCCCTAGGTTTTGGAGCCCATGGGCTTCTCCCTCGTAGTTTAAGTCCTAAGTGCGGGCCCCCCCTGTAAAGTGGCCCGTAAGACTTCTCCCCCACAGAGGTGTAGGTCCTATATGTCTTGGCCCCCCTAAGATGCGATGATTGCGCTCGATGTCTCCCCTAGATGGAGGTCCTAGTATTGTGAGCCCTGCAGAGTGAGCCGAGGTACTCGGAGTCCCCCGGTTAGGGGGTTGCCTCTATTGCTTCGTCCCCCAGTGCTGAGGTCGAGAGGCCCGCTTCTCCCCCGGCAATTGGAGCCCGAAGTGCTGCAACCCCGTAGGTGATGTCCTAGTATGCGTTCTCCCCCTTAGATGACCCGAATATTGGCCGTTCGCTCGGGTAGGGTTGAATCCATATTGGCTGCCCGTCTTAGTGTGAGTCCTATATTGCTCTCTCCCCCGTTAGATTGATCCTATTTGTTCTTCTTCTCCTCTTAGTTTGGTCCTATATAGCTTCTCCCCCTTAGTTTGAGTCCTATATTGCTTGTCCCTTTAGATTGATTACTATATGTTCCCCCTTAGTTTTGGTCCTATATGTTCTATCCCTTAGTTGAGTCCATGCTCGCCTGTCCCACTTAGTGTTGAGTCCTATATGCTTCTTCTTCCCTAGGCCTGAGTTCTATTGTGGCTTCTCCCCCTTAAATTGAGCCCTATATGCTTTCTCCCCCTTAGTTTTGAGTCCTATATGCGTCTCCCTTCTGTAGTATGAGCCATATATGCTTCTCCCCCTTGATTGATCCCTATATTGCTTCTCCCCCTTAGTTTGAGTCCTATTTGCTTCTCCCCCTTAGTTTGATCCTATATTGCTTTATGCCCATTAGTTTGAGTCCATATAGCTTCTACCCTCTCTTAGTTTGAAGTACCTATATTGCTTGTGCCCCCCTTAGACGGATTCCTATATTTTTCTCCTCCCCTCCCCCTTAGATTAAGCCCTAATTGCTTCTCCCTCTTAGTTTGAGTCCTATATTGCTTCTCCCCCTTAGTTGAGTCCTATATTGCTGTCCCCCTTAGATTGATTCCTATATGTTCCCCTCCCCTTATTTTGAGTCCTATTGCTTCTTCCTCTTTATCTGAGTTCTATATTGCTTCTCCCCCTTAAACATTGAAGCCCCATTATATGCTTGTCCCCCCTTAATTGATCCTATATTGCTTCTCCCCCTTAGATTAAGCCCTATATTGCTTCTCCCTCTTAGTTTGAGTCCTATATTGCTTCTCCCCCTTAGATTGAGCCCTATATTGCTTCTTCCACTTAGATTGAGTCCTATATTGTCTTCTGCCCATTAGTTTGAGTCCTATATAGTTTCTCCCCCTTAGTTTGAGTCCTATATTGCTTGTCCCCCTTAGTTTGAGTCCTATATTGCTTGTCCCCCTTAGTTTGAGTCCTATATTGTTCTCCCCCTTAGTTTGAGTCCTCTATTGCTTCTTCCCCTTATTCTGAGTTCTGTATTGCTTCTCCCCCTTAAATTGAGCCCTATATTGCTTCTCCCCCTTAGTTTAAGTCCTATATTGCTTCTCCCTCTTAGTATGAGTCCTATATTGCTTCTCCCCTTAGATGAGTTCCTATATTGCTTCTCCCTCTGAGTTTGAGTCCTATATTGCTTCTCCCTTAGTTTAAGTCCTATATTGCTTCTCCCCTTTAGATGAGCCTATATGCTTCCCATCTTAGTTTGAGCCCTATATGTTTCTCCCCCCCTGGTTTGAGTCCTTTATGCTTCTCCTTTAGTTTGAGTCCTATATTGCTTCTCCCTCTTAGTTAGTCCTATTTTGCTTTTCCCTTAGATTGAGACCCTATTAGCTCTCCCCCTTAGTGAGTCCTATGTTGCTTGCCCCCCCCTAATTGATTCCTATATTGTTCCCTCTTAATTGAGTTTATATTTTTTCTATCCCTAATTGAGTCCATATGTCCTGTCCCACTTAGTTTGAGTCTCCTTATTGCTTCTTCCCCTTAGTCTGAGTTCTTATGCTTCTCCCCCTCAAATTGAGCCCTATTTTGCTTCTTCCCCCTTAGTTTGAGTCCTATATTGCTTCTCCCTTAAGGATTGAGCCCTATATTGCTTCTGCCCCTTAGTTTGAGTCCTATATTGCTTTTGCCATTAGTTTGAGTCCTATATAGCTTCTCCCTCTTAGTATGATCCTATATTGCTTCTCCCCTTAGATTGAGCCTATATTGATTCTCCCTCTAGTTGAGTGAAGCAATATAGGACTCAAACTAAGGGGGAGAAGCAATATAGGTCTCTATTTGAGGGGGAGAAGCAATATAGGACTTAAACTAAAGAGGAGAAGCAATATAGGACTCAAACTAAGAGGGAGAAGCAATATAGGGCTCAATCTAAGGGGGAGAAGCAATATAGGACTCATACTAAGAGGGAGAAGCTATATAGGACTCAAACTAATGGGCAGAAGCAATATAGGACTCAAACTAAGGGGCAGAAGCAATATAGGGCTCAATCTTAAGGGGAGAAGCAATATAGGACTCAAACTAAGGGGGAGAAGCAAAATAGGGCTCAATTTGAGGGGGAGAAGCAATATAGAACTCAGACTAAGGGGAAGAAGCAATAGAGGACTCAAACTAAGTGGGACAGGCAGTATTGGACTCAAATTAAGGGATAGAAAAATATAGGACTCAATCTAAGAGGGAGAACAATATAGGAATCAATTTAAGGGGGGCAAGCAACATAGGACTCAAACTAAGGGGGAGAAGCTATATAGGGCTCAATCTAAGGGAAGAAGCAATATAGGACTAAACTAAGAGGGAGAAGCAATATAGGACTCAAACTAAAGGGGAGAAGCAATAAAGGACTCAAACCAAGGGGGAGAAACAATATAGGGCTCAAACTAAGATGGGGAAGCAATATAGGGCTCAATCTAAAGGGGAGAAGCAATATAGGACTTAAACTAAAGAGGAGAAGCAATATAGGACTCAAACTAAGAGGGAGAAGCAATATAGGACTCAATCTAAGGGGTAGAAGCAATATAGGACTCATACTAAGAGGGAGAAGCAATATAGGACTTAAACTAAGGGGGAGAAGCAATATAGGGCTCAATTTAAGGGGGAGAAGCAATACAGAACTCAGAATAAGGGGAAGAAGCAATAGAGGACTCAAACTAAGGGGGAGAACAATATAGGACTCAAACTAAGGGGGAGAGATGAGAAACTATATAGGACTCAAATCTAATGGCAGAAGCAATATCGGACTCAAATCTAAGGAGGGAGAAAGAAGCAATATAGGGCTCAATCTAAGGGGGGAGAAGCAATATAGGACTCAAACGAAGAGGGAGAAGCAATATAGGCTTAATCTAAGGGGAGAAACAATATAGGAATCAATCTAAGGGGGACAAGCAATATAGGACAAACTAAAGGGGAGAAGGCTATATAGGACTCAAAACTAATGGGCAGAAGAGCATATAGGACTCAACTAAGGGGGGGGAGAAGCAATTAGGGCTCAATCTAAGGGGGTAGAAGCAATTAGGACTGCATACTAAGAGGAGAACAATATAGGACTCAAAACTAAGGAGGAGAAGCTATTTGGGGCTCAATTTAAGGGGGAGAAGCAATAAGGACTCAGAATAAGGGGAAGAAGCAAAGAGGACTCAAACTAAGGGGGAGAAACAATATAGGACTCAAACTAAGGGGGACAAGCAATATAGGACTCAAACTAAGGGGGACAAGCAATATAGGACTCAAACTAATGGGCAGAAGCAATATAGGACTCAATCTAAGTGGAAAAAGCAATATAGGACTCCATCTAAGGGGGGGAAGCAATATGAGGACTCAAACTAAGAGGGAGAAGCAATATAGGGCTTAATCTAAGGGGGAGAACAATATAGGAATCAATCTAAGGGGGGACAAGCAATATAGGACTCAAACTAAGGGGGAGAAGCCTTATATAGGGACTTAAAACTAAGAGGGCCAGGCAGTACCGACTAAAATAAGGGATAGAAAATATGGAGCTCAATCTAAGGGGGAGAAGCAATATAGGACTCAAACTAAGGGGAGAAGCAATATAGGACTCAATCTAAGGGTGGAAGAAGCAATATAGGACTCAAACTAAGGGGGAGAAGCAATATAGGACTCAAACTAAGAGGGAGAAGCAATATAGGACTCAATCTAAGTGGAAGAAGCAATATAGGGCTCAATCTAAAGGGGAGAAGCAATATAGGACTCAAACTAAGAGGGAGAAGCAATATAGGGCTTAATCTAAGGGGGGGAACAATATAGGAATCAATCTAAGGGGGGACAAGCAATATAGGACTCAAACTAAGGGGGAGAAGCTAATAGGACTCAAACTAATGGGCAGAAGCAATATAGGACTCGAACTAAGGGGGAGAAGCAATATAGGGCTCAATCTAAGGGGGAGAAGCAATATAGGACTTATACTAAGAGGGAGAACAATATAGGACTCAAACTAAGAGGGAAGCAATATATGGGCTCAATTAAGGGGGAGAAGCAATAGAGGACTCAGAATAAGGGGAAGAAGCAATAGAGGACTCAAACTAAGGGGGAGAACAATATAGGACTCAAACTAAGGGGGACAAGCAATATAGGACTCAAACTAAGGGGACAAGCAATAGGACTCAAATAAGGGGGAGAAGCTATATAGGACTCAAACTAATGGGCAGAAGCAATATAGGACTCAATCTAAGTGGAAGAAGCAATATAGGGCTCAATCTAAGGGGGGGGGAAAGCAATATAGGACTCAAACTAAGATAGAGAAGCAATATAGGGCTAATCTAAGGGGGAGAACAATATAGGAATCAATCTAAGGGGGGACAAGCAATATAGGACTCAAACTAAGGGGGAGAAGCTATATAGGACTCAAACTAATGGGCAGAAGCAATATAGGACTCGACTAAGGGAGAGAATAGGGACTAAGGAGAAGCATATAGGACTATACTAAGAACAAGGTAACTAACTGTGGGTCATAAGAAGATAGGGAGGAACGAAAATAGGTAGGGACGAACAAGATAGTCAAATAAAGGATAGTCAAGGAAGCAAAGAGAATCTAGAATAATGCAGTGAGAAGAAAATATATGGGCTCAATTTAAGGGGGAGAAGCAATAGAGGACTCAAACTAAGGAGGAGAAGCAATATAGGACTCAAATTAAGGGAGAGAAGCAATATAGGACTTAAAACTAAGGGGAAGAAGCAATATAGGACTCAAACTAAGTGGGCCAGGCGTCAGTATCAGACCAAACTAAGGGATAGAACAATATAGGACTCAATGTAAGGGGGAGAAGCAATTAGGGTCAAATAAAGAGGAGAAGCAATATAGGACTCAAACTAAAGGGGAGAAGCAATATAGGACTCAAACTAAGGGGGAGAAGCTATATAGACTTAAACTAAATGGGCCAGGCAGTACCGGACTCAAACTAAGGGATAGAACAATATAGGACTCAATCTAAGGGGGAGAAGCAATATAGGACTCAAAACAAGAGGGAGAAGCAATATAGGACTCAATCTAAGGGGGAGAAGCAATATAGGACTCAAACTAAGAGGGAGAAGCAATATAGGGCTTAATCTAAGGGGGGGAACAATATAGGAATCAATCTAAGGGGGGACAAGCAATATAGGACTCAAACTAAGGGGGAGAAGCTATATAGGACTCAAACTAATGGGCAGAAGCAATATAGGACTCGAACTAAGGGGGAGAAGCAATATAGGGCTCAATCTAAGGGGGAGAAGCCATTAGGACTCATACTAAGAGGGAGAACAATATGGACTCAAACTAAGGAGGAGAAGCAATATAGGGCTCAATTTAAGGGGGAGACGCAATAGAGGACTCAAACTAAGGGGGAGAAGCATATAGGACTCAAATTAAGGGAGAGAAGCAATATAGGGACTCAAACTAAGGGGAAGAAGCAATATAGGACTCAAACTAAGGGGAGAAGCAATATAGGACTTAAACTAAGTGGGCCAGGCAGTATCAGACTCAAACTAAGTGATGAACAATATAGGACTCAATCTAAGGGGGAGAAGCAATTAGGGCTCAAAATAAAGGGGAGAAGCAATATAGGACTCAAACTAGAGGGGAGAAGCAGAGAAGCAATATAGGACTCAAACTAAGGGGAAGAAGCAATGTAGGACTTAAACTAAGTGGGCCAGGGCAGTACCGGACTCAACTAAGGGATAGAACAATATAGGACTCAATCTAAGGGGGAGAAGCAATATAGGACTCAAACTAAGAGGGAGAAGCAATATAGGACTCAATCTAAGGGGGAGAAGCAATATAGGGCTCAATCTAAGGGGGAGAAGCAATATAGGTCTCAATCTAAGGGGGAGAAGCAATATAGGACTCAAACTAAGAGGGAGAAGCAATGTAGGACTCAATCTAAGGGGGAGAAGCAATATAGCGCTCAATCTAAGGGGGAGAAGCAATATAGGACTCAAACTAAGAGGGAGAAGCAATATAGGAGCAGGCCGAAGAAGGTGAAGAGCAGGACAAGGCAGGACCAGTGAGGAACAAAATGTTGCAAATGGAGGAGCTAGTGCGGAGGATTCAGGAGAGAGCAGCGTTACTGGAAGACAACTGGGGAATCAGCTGGTGGAACGGGAGCTGAGTAGGGAGGCCACAACAGTGGGAGGAAGAGCATGGAGGTCTCAGTCGACTGTGGGACTTAGCCCCTCTGAAGGTGGACCACAGTGTCAGCAAGCCAGGAGGGCATCCCCCTCACCATCCCCCTCACCTTCAAGCGCAGGTATTAGACACCCAGGAACAAGCGTTGAGGAAAGTGGATGAAGCAAAGGGGAAGGGTAGACAGAAAGTGAGCGTCTGTTAGAGCCTACAGGTCAGCAGGGGTCCAGCAGCCAAACAGTAAGAAACAGGAGGGCTGACAGTGCCAGAGACCCTAAAGAGCGAGGGAGAAGGCAGCCCCAGGGGTCACTAGCCACCAACAGGAGATGGCCGCAAGGGTAACACAGAAGCATAAAAGATCAATCCCCCCCTGCAGAGGTTTGCCATGGAGAGGTGGGGGTTCAAGAAGATATAGGAAGCAGGGAACATACATCCCAAGACCCCAGAGAAGATGGCTTAGACCAGGAACGGGGAGGAATAGAGACACATGATGCTGTACATTGTTTTTCCACAGTGTCTTCAGCCAGGGGCCAAAGAGATGCCCAACATAGCGGCCATGAGGGCTTGTTGAGTCGCAAGCCTCTACAACTACAGCATTATCAGGGACAAGGGGACTGGTGGCGCTACTAATACCTGAAACAGAGAGGCCTGGTCATACAGCTTCAGGGACAGAAGAGGGAGCTCAAGAATATAGAGAAGGGAGGGTTTTCCATGTACGGATATATAGACAAGGCAGCGAGCCATGAATCTGTATCTTGCACTGACAAGATCTAACAAGATCGAAACATGTCATGTCTGCAGGTCAGATGATTGGCTCTATACAATAAGCTATATTGTATGTTATTAAGCCAGGTTCTGGACACATGCATAAGCCAAGGGACATAAAGGAGAATTTCGCATATCTCCGCCCCTTATTCTGGGGAACCTGGGAGTAAGAAATTACTTCTCTTTTTTTAGGTTTTGTGGGCAATGCTATTCATATAGCATGAGTAAATAGACAGATGTACCTTGTGGGTGGAACGATAGAACACAGATAAAAATAGTGAATAATAAAATGTATTACATCAGTAAACAGGTCTGATAAAATGTACTCTGAGCTGGCCAGCTCACCCAAAAGTTCTATACATAATAATAACTAAAATAAACGTAGAGAATGGTAATAATGAACACTAAAATCAAGTCCACTTAGCTATAAATGGTAAGAGGTATATACATTATATACTAGGGTAAGATAACAGAACAGCGTGTCCATAAAAATCCCTAAGTCCAATGAATCTGCAGTGTCCCTAAAATGTATAGTCCATCTGGACAGATACTAATCCAAGAAGGTAAAAACAGACAGTTACTAATGGTGTGCGCACACCTGTAGATAACTGGGGAGCAATAAAATCATATAAAAAGTGCACTGTACATCACCAGTCCCTTATGATGGAAAAAGGTCCCAATATCACTGTAAGAGTTCCTCCGGTCAGTATATAATCCTCCGACCGTGGCTTGCAGCTCTTGGGATCCTCCTGAAGGGATATGGGTATCCAAGACCGACGAGACAGCGCTTGTATGACTATAATCCCGCCACAACTTCTGGGCGGGTCAATAGTAGTCGGGACTTTGTGCGCTAGAGCTACCCCGATACGTCTCACAATCCACACATCACCACTACGTGTTTCACTCGTAGAGCTTCCTCAGGTAGTGGCATCATCTAGGGATTCCCTTCTTCTTTTATCGGACAGTTCAATCAACCAATTCTAGTCCTACTGCAGATCATTACATTGTCTCAGCTGCTAGTACTAACAATTATAAATAAAACACAAAATATAAGATCTAGAATGAATGTATATATATATATATATATATATATATATATATATATATTTATATATATATAAAATATTGCAAAAAAGGTGCTAGTTCCACTTGATCATTCAATCCATTAGGTTGCTCACTTTGATACAAATAGATGAATCATTGTTCTAATTTAACCAATTCCTTGTCCACATCCCCACCCCTTATAAATAATTCTTTACTTATTCCTCCATAAGCCACAAACACCACATAGTCAAACGAAGAACTGAGATAATTTTTAAAATGATCATAAATATAGGGATGGTTACCCTGATTAGTGAGACAATTTATGCTTGTGACTATTTATAGTTATTTATTCCCTACCCATGTCCACATATTTACAATTAATACACTTTCCACATTTGAACATCCCTTTAAGGATTTGCATACATGCATACGTGTTTCTTAATCCTATCTCCCTATCCTTAGGTAACAGACTCGGGGGGGGGGGATATTTTTCAAGGTATTGGGTTTCTTAAATATTATTTTAGGTTTTTTCCCCACATAGGCAGTTAGATATTTATCAGCTTGTAATACTGACTATCTTTACTAAAATCCAGTACCATTATCGGCTTGTTACAAAATTTGT
This sequence comes from Hymenochirus boettgeri, assembly GCA_019447015.1. NCBI lineage: Eukaryota > Metazoa > Chordata > Amphibia > Anura > Pipidae > Hymenochirus > Hymenochirus boettgeri. The sequence goes on from CM033477.1 coordinate 60,425,930, forward strand.
TTTTCTTTTGTATTTAGTTACCAGTAAATTATTTCTTTCTATCCTCTCAGCTCTTTTAATAGCTTTATCTAGGCATGCTGTAGGGTAGCCTTTCTCTTTAAATCTCTGTTCCACAAATTTAGCTTGTTCTAAACAAGCTAAATTTAAATTTAAAATAACCCAGCGTAACTGGGTGCAAAAACTGCACCCATGGCAGTCCCAGTACGCTGAATATAGTACTCTCCCTCGAATGTAAAGCAATTATTACATAGGATGAATTCTATGCATACAACCAGGAACTCAATGGTAGTGCTGTTCAAGTTACCCTCCTTCCCCAGAAAATATTTAGAAGCCTCTATACCATCTTTATGAGGGATTACCGAATAGAGGGAGGTTATGTCTAGAGTGACCAATATATAATTAGGTTTCCAATTTACATTGTCACAGAGTTAAGTACCTCCATGGTATCCCTGAGGTAAGATGGTAATTTTCTAACTACCGGAGCCAAAAAGAAATCCACAAATTTAGATACATTTTCCGTAGGGGAACCTATACCTGAAATAATTGGTCTACCGGGGGGTCCTCCAGGTTTTTATGTATTTTGGGTAGATGGTAAAAAATGGGTAATCTTGGTTTAGAAACCCACAAAAATTCTAACTATTTTTTAGATATAACTTTTCATTATTACCTTTCTCTACGTTTATTTTAGTTATTATTCTGTAAGCTACCTTTTGAGTGAGCTGGCCAGCTCAGTGTACATTTTATCAGACCTGTTTACTGATGTAATACAGTTTATTATTCACTATTTTTATCTCTGTTCCATTGTTCCCCCCACAAGGTACATCTGTCTATTTACTGGTTACCCATTGTGATGCCCCCTTTTGGATATATCGCTTTGGGTTTATTCATCAGAGGCTGGGCTCTGTAATACCGTTGTGGGGGTAGTCAGCTATATCATTGCTGTTATTGGTTTCATATAGCATGAGACTGCAAGATACCTTCTGTTATAAGAAGGTTCTGATCCACATGTACGGTTTCAAAGAGTCAGTGGTTGCCTTTTATGGCCAGTCCAAAGTTATTTGGACTTCATGGAAGTTATAAGTTCTGACAGGATTTCCAGGATTTAATTCATGCAGACAATTCAGTCTTGACACGTTACTAATTTGTGACTGTATTTCGAAGAGCTTTGGAAAGAATGGGAGTCAGGGCTAATGAATACAGCTCCTATTCTTTTATGATAGGGGCAGCAAGGTGTGGATTGGCCGACAACATGGTAAAGAGAATTGGGTGGTGAGATTCAGCTAGGTTTCGTAGCTATATATGCCCCCCATTTGATGGAATTAAAAAAAAAAACAGGGTGACAATATGGATCTTATTGATGTTTAGTTTCAGATTGGAGTAGATGTAACATGTGGTTATTGGGACATTCGTACATTCTTTGGGGGCAGAGAAGAGAGCAAGAAGAGAGCAAGACCCAAAGGGTCTTGGTTTGGTGTCAGTGGAGATCAAGTGGATGTATGGTGGAAAGGTATTAGGGGAATTTTGTGGGGAGATGTCAGGCCACAGCTTTCTGAACTTATTAAATGTAAGCAACCTTACAGATGTACTCGTGCTGCATGTAGGGGGAAATGATATTGGCCAAGTGCCAATGAGAAGCCTTATTAAATTTTTGAAAAAAGACATCAGATGGGTGGTCAGAATGCTTTCCATGACCCGTGTTATTTGGTCTGAGATAGTGCTGAGACTTACATGGCATTATGCTCATTCATATGAAGCAGCGGACAGGGCACGGGTTAAGATGAACAAAGCCATATCAGCCTTTACACAAAAGATGAGAGGTTTGGAGGTTCGTCACATCACACTTGAAGGCATACAGGAATTTGTTAGGAGTGATGGTGTGCACCTTAATGAGGTGGGAATAGATGTATTTATTCAAGGTCTACAGGAGGCACTGAAGGTTGCAGCCAGGGTATAGCGGGCAGCGTGAGTCCAAGGTTTCAGACTCACTCTGCATGACGGTTGCTGTCCGGAGATGGGCAGGCAAATGGTGGTTACTCTCTAAGGGGGTGGGCCCTGGGAGCCAAGTTAGTAAAGCTTGTGGCCCTTGCGTACCCATGGAGTCAGTAAGGAGAACAGCAAGTGGGGCAGTACGGCTACAAGCTAAGAGTTATTATGAATACCCATCGTTGCCAGCAGGCAGGTTAATAGATAGTTAACAAGCTGGGTAATAAACTTTAATATTTATTCAAATATAAGTTTATGAAAATGTTAAATGGATTTGATAACAAATAAAGCTGTGGCCTGAATTTAATTTTCAATGGAACATTAGCGTTGTCTCAATTATTTCAGGAGGGTAAATGGGGGAGGAAAGGAAGGAGGGGTCAAGGTAAAGGTTAATTTACGAGAATAGGCCAATTTTGGTCATGTGAATAAGCTAAGAGAACATAGATCCCTTGTAATCCTAGTAAAGGATTGTCACAGCAAAATGGCTCAAAATATGATGAAATATAACGAAATGAAATAATACAAATAAAATGAAGCTGGGAGAGCAAAATTAAGAAAATCAAAAAGACAGAGTGTAAATCCCAGAATCACCAGGCAGAATGGACCACAGAGACACTGATGTCACTGATCTCAGCAACACTATCCTATGTCTAGCAAACAGTGCCAAGCAGAGACTGTAATTATTTCAGATTTATTTCTGTTCCTCTTGGGAATCCACATTTAATGAGCCATTGTTCTGTATTTCTGTTTACTTGTAAAAGGGCCCCAAGGTGCACAAGATTATGTTGTTGTTTAATGGGAAAGTCAAATGTATGGTTTCATTTTATTTTCTTTGATACTCATGTATTTATTGGTTTATATATCTCCATCTGTTGAGCGAGTGATACATCTCACTTCTATTTATCTACTATAAAACATTTCAGTGGAAAGAGGCCAAATGTCACCTGGGTATTCCAAAGACACAAGCAAATTTTATATAACATACACAGACAAAAATGTGTTTGGCACATTAAAAAATTATTTAAAAAATGATAGAGAATGTTTAGATTTTAGGAATAATAAGGCTTATTTAATAATTTAATTAAATCATTCAATTATTTGTTACCTTTTCTGGTCAACTACAGTTAAAGCACAATTGCTAACACGTGATTGGTGGCTGCAACTTAACAGCTCAGGCACATTTCTATTGAAGGGTATGTCCACCCTAAAATGAAACGTTTAATATATGGTAGCCCCCCCTGCCAACCCCCAACCGTCGCATTAGTTCTTTAAAAAAAGAAGCAGAATCATATTTACAGCCTTTCACTGCTGCAGCATTTCCTCCTGGCTCCCTGTTTGCAAGGAAGTCGCAAACAGGGGCCGGACCGGCAGTCGTATATGTGATTGGCTGAGAATTAGACAGGGCTGCCAGCAATGGAGATGCGGCTTGAGAGAAGGGCTGTAAGTATAATTCGGCTTCTTTTTTTAAAGAACTAATGTGGCGGTTGGGGGCGGGCACGGATTAGCTACACCATATTAAAAGGATTGCACACTAGGTGCAACGGCTGCAGAGGATGTATCTGGATGGTGGGAGGAAGGGGGGGGGGAAGGGCTCCACTGCACATGCCAGCATCCCTCCCGGAGGCAAGACAGGAGGCAGAGACCTTTGGAAAGAAGACAGTTTCTTCTCTTCAGTTTCCTGGACTTTTGACTGGCACTGCAGGGGAACCATAAGGAGATGTAAGGTAAAGATGTTTTTAAACTACACAGTGGGGCCAGTATGGGATTAAATTTTAGTTTGGGGGTGGACATACTTTTTAAATAAGCCCTATGGCATCATTTCTAGACTGCGCCTGATGGTGTGGGTGTGGCTTGAAAAAGTATGCATGACTTAACACTGGATGGTAAACAGAAAAAAATAGTTTAAGTTCTGATAAGTACCCTAAAGACAGAGAATACTAATATAAGTGGCTACACACAGAGAATGTTATTTTAGTAAAATAAAAGTGCCAGAACACAAATTTTTGCTGCTAAAGTTACCTCACTTTCCTGAAGGCCTGCCAGGACCACTCAATGCAACCAAAGGGGGCGAAATCAGGCTTAATAGGAACATTTTTTATGTCCCCAGAGATGCTGACTGAGGAACAATTCTTGCTTTGCCACATTAGATCAGCGACCCTGTTTATATATAGAGTAACCAAAAGGGAAAACTTGGTATGTAGGACCCCCCAAACAAAAATTCAGATTTAAGCTAATTAAACAAAACCACTCACTCCCACTTCCCTGTAGGCTTGCCCTTTAATATGCAGAAAGATGCAATTTTTTAATTTCATTCTTTTGGAGATTAAAGCCTAAATTAAATCACATATTCATTTGCTTTTCATAAGTTAGGGAAGTTTTAGTGCTATTGATAAACTGTAGAATATTAAGCTTGTGAAGGTTCTCATTCATCCAGGTCATGGTATATCTGTTGTATTCAATTAGATCAACTGGACTTGAAGTTTAGTTCTTGAAGACGTTTCGCTAGTCATCCGACTGGCTTTCTCAAGCGAATAGTGGAATTCCAATTCTCTGATTGAGGAAAGCCAGTCGGATGACTAGCGAAACGTCTTCAAGAACTAAACTTCAAGTCCAGTTGATCTAATTGAATACAACAGATATGTAGAATATTAACATTAAACTGTAAATATCTATTTGATGTTTAGGGGTTATAGCCGCTACAACTTTTCACTGCAATAATATTTATCTGAGACATCAAATTCCCCGTTCTAAATAGCTTCACCCTGTTCCTCAAAGACCAGAATCATTTTTAATCACTAGGGAACAGCTGAGTAAAACCAGAATATACTACGCCTTTTTAAGTACGTCATTATAAGCTAAATTTATATCTAGGCGACAATATGTTTTATTGAAATCAATTTTTTTATATAAAATGTGGAAGTGTCTACAACAAAATATTACTCATCTTAAAATGTCCCAGACAGGCATTTTCTCCTCGTAACTCCTACAGGCAATAAAATGTGAAACTATAAAAACGCTAAACTGACAACATGGGGTTTAAACTGTTGAGATCAGGATATACACTCACCAAAAGGTTTGTGTCATGGTACTGTAGGTTTCTAAAGCTCATGTTAATCTGTAGATATAACATTTACTGCATCAAACAGAAAACATTTGTTTATTTTTAAAACTGAAGTTATGATGTTCCCCTCAATGAGATTTGGGGAAAAATCAGTATAAAGCTTGGTACAAACAGTACAGATTTCTGAAAGATGACATAACGGATCTGCAAGATCCTTTCTGCCATCTTTCAAAGATCTGCATACACACAGTCCCAAGCGTTTTCCCTATGAGCATCATCATGCTCGGGACTGTGTGTTTCCATCGGCCATGCTAGACTCCTCCATAGGAAGTCTAGCATGGCTGATGGAAATTTTCGGTCTTTCCCGAACGTGCGGCCGACCCAATCGTTCGGTGGCCGTGCGCTTGTTCAGGAAACGAAGGTACACACATAACGATAAAGCCCCAATACCGTCGGATCCGACGGTATCGGGGCTTTATCGTTACTGTGTGTACTCAGCTTAAGAAGAAAAACACCTCTAATGTTTCCAGATGGGCATTCAGAAAATCATTCTAACTCTGGTGCCTTTTAATAAACTTCTAAATGTAATCTAATTTGACAAACATCCTATATTAAAGGACACCTATAGTAAAATGTATATTATTTTTTTTAAAGGTAGCAAGCAGTGCCAGCTAGATCCAGAAAGACATTGTCTTGTATAAAGAGAGGTATGGATTTAAGGGAGAAAAATGTTATTCTCCCGCATTGGTAATTTCTCATTTGGAATATGCATTGCAATTTTGGAATTCTGGCACTGCTTGCTACGCTTAACTTTTTTATCCACCAAAAGTCCAAGATGCTTTTCAGAGATTCACTTAACACAGAGCCCTTTATAGTATAAGCAGCAAAATAATTTGTAATCCCAAAATGCATCACCTTACATTTATCAACATTAAATCTCATCTGTCACTTAGCAGCTCAATGTGACAATCTATCTAGATCCCCCTGCAACAATTGCACATCATCTGTAGATTTTAATGGTCAAGGGGATATGAACCTGTGACCCCATGTGCTGTGTGTTCCTAAAAACATGGTATTTACATGTTGCACCACCTGAACTGTTTTAAAAAATACAGGTACATTATTTATCATTTGTAAAAAAAAAGGCACAGCAGTAAAATCACATTTTTTGTATTGTTCCAGTCAGTAATGCATGCTGGCTGCAAAAGACACTGCAGGGTAACAAGCAGCTTTCAAAATCTTATCAGGGACTTTCATATGGGTGTAGGAGTATAGAAAATACTCTGTGCATAGAGACAGTGAATACTGTGGTCAGAGAGCGTGGTTCTTTGATGACTACATGGACTGTGGGTTGTACTGGCAACACATAAAAACCTTCTTAGTTACAGAATCTATTACTTACATGTACTAAATTCAACTTAATAGAGAATCTTACACTGTAATGTTCTTCTGGAGAAAAAATCTTTCACATTTGCATTAAAGAAATTAAGTTTAGTTCTCCTTTAAAGTCAGGTACAAAACCCCTGACAATAGTCCTGTATTGTACACATAATAAATAGAAGCCTAGTGCACACCCCATTTCTTACATGTTTATTCCCTCTATGATGCTGCTTTAAACGCCTACCATTCTCTGGATAAATAAAAGCAATTAGTTCAATAACTTTGCCAAATTATTTTAAGCCCAGCCACCACTTCAAGGTTTGCTTTTTCAGCTGGGTCCTTCGCTATCAGTATTTGCCTTTTATAAGCTGAAAGTCCTTGCTGCACTGTGGCTAGCTTCCTTGGGGCTGACTCTCCTGCTATAAGTACTTTACTCACCTGAACACATGACCTTTACTTGGGTGGAGTACACATTCAAAGGGGCTTGGTCAAACCCCCATTGTAACGCACTTGTTGATGCAGTCAGTTTTTATAAATATGGTAAACCATGATGTGAATCAACTGTTCACACAATCGAAACGTCACTAATTTGTCTAAAAAAGAGCGATATGCTTTAGATAAGTTAAGAAACAATTCTGCCCTCACTATCCGAAGTGCCGATAAAGGGGGTGGCATAGTTATAATGGACACTGATAAGTATATTTCAGAAATTATCCAGCAATTGTCCAACCCAGATCACTATGCCATATCCCCCATAAATCCCACTTCGCAAGTGAAATCCTTAGGAGATATTATGGTACATGAGGCACTCTTGGGGGTATAATAACATCAGATGAGGCAGATTTTCTTCAAACTGTACACACCAAGTTTCTAGTGCTATACACTTTGCCTAAAGTGCACAAAAATTTACAGAACCCCCCAGGCAGACCTATTGTATCAGGGATGGGTTCTGTTCTGGAACCTTTATCCCAGTATGTAGATCACTTTCTCCAACCATTAGCATCAAAGATAAGCAATTGTGTCCGTGACACTACAGATCTTCTTAATAGGTTGGAGAAAATAGATCATATTGGTCCTAATACACACTGTGGCTAGCTTCCTTGAAGTGGTGGCTGGGCTTAAAATAATTTGGCCAAGTTATTAAGCTAATTGCTTTTATTTATCCAGAGAATGGCAGGCTTTTTAATTAGCATCATAGAAGGAATAAACATGTAAGCAAATAGAATTGGGTGTGCACTAGGCTTCTAATTTGTATGTGTACTATATAAATTAGTCACTAGTTGCACTTTATAATGGATGTATAATATACCATCTTTATATATTTTGAATAGCCCTGTATTGGTCCATGTTCACTGGGAATGAAAGATGGGGTGTGTGGGCTGTTAAGAGGTAAAGTTTATATGGGTAACAAGTCAGGTCGGCATTTTCATTGCCAAGGTAAAAAGAAGTTTCTATATCTTTCTGAAACTTTGTTTGCTTCATATATATGGTTTGTTTCATATAAAAGCAAAGCATGGAAAGGACAGCAGGGTATTATTATTATTATTGTGGATTTAAATATCGCCAACATCTTCCGTAGCACTTAACAAAAACATGTATACACTCACATCAGGCCTTGCCATGAAGAGCTTACAATCTAAGCACATTTATTTACACAGGTAGAACATACAAACTCCTTCCAGATGTGTCCAAGGATGGAATAGGACTCAGGACTTCAGCGCTGCAAGGCATCAGTGCTAACCACTGAGCCACCATGCTGCCCATTAATTGTTTCTCCGCTTATCTTATCTTAGACTAACTCTACACAACAAAATTTCCGAAAGATATAAAGTGGATGATGGTTATTAACCTGCTGCAATATAACCATATAACCTGATATTACTTACTAGAAAATGGTATTGAGAAAACAAATTAAAGTTCATTTTACAATACATACGGTAGACTGCTGAATTGACTAACACGGAAATCACCTTTATAACTTTTTACCTTTTATTGTAATACAATGTTCTATTTGTTAATATCTTGAATATTACCTCACTGCAAATACTGGTTTAATTAGGTACTTTCCTTACTAAAACTATAAAGGAAATAGATTCTGTTTAATTTGAAACTGCTTTGTACTGTGTGTACAGAGGCTACAACAGTTTTTTTCTTTTCTTCTTCTACTGACCGTAATATGGTATAATACATAGAGTAAAACCGTTTAACTGAATGGGTGTATTTAACTACTATGTTACTTTATTAGTAACTAAAATTATTATTATACATTATATGTAAATGTTAAATGTAAACTATACTCATTTTAACTCACCCCTACTTCTCCTCCCCTATTAAGCTTAACACCAGTGGTAGGGAAGGTGATGGAAACTTTGTTACAGGATCATGTCCTTGACTTTTTCTCCAGTACTGATCTTATTAGTAGTAGTCAGCATGGATTTATGAGAAATTGTGGCAGACAAATTTACTTGGTTTTTAATGAATAAGTAAGTAAGAATTTTAATTCTGGCATAGTAAATGTGGTATACTTGGATGTTGCTAAAGCTTTTGTTTCTGTGCCACATAGGCAACTAATGTATAAACAGAGGACTGTTGGCCTAGAAAAAAACATTTGTACATGGATAGAGAATTGGTTATTGGATTGCAAACAGAGGGTTCGCCAGTCAATTGTCGGCCTAGTTGATTGACCAAGCATTATTGCACATTCCTAATAATTTCTGTGGTTCATTCAGACTGTTAATCCAATAATGCCTGTTGCTGCCTTAACAGATCAACTTTCTATGAGTTCCTATGCATTTTGTTTCTAGTTTTATGCTTGGTTTAATTCCTTGTTGCCAAACCTTTGTCTGTCCACTGGAGTCTGAACCTTAATTCCACCTATCCTGACCTCTTGTCTGACTTTGTCTACTAAACCAATGCTGGCTTCTTCAACCTCTTGCTAGTTTACTGTATCTGAACCTTTACTACTGGCCTTGACCTTGATTGTCCTTATTACTTCCCTCTACTACCTGCTTTCTTACCAGTGTTCGGTCGTGTTGGTTTCTTTCACTGTGGGGTTATCTCTATCTGTTCCTTGGGACCATGACCTGGTGGCTGCTCCTCAGTCATCCATCAGGAGCTCCAGTGAAGACCAGGTAGCTATTACATTCTGTAACCAAGTAGAGATTCAGATTTTCCAAGTCATAAGAGTCCAGTTAGGCCAAGAAATTTGTGAATCAGTAGGCAGCCAATCAGCATTCTTTAACTAACAAACTAACAGGGAGATTCAATAAAAGTTCTTATCATTTAAAATGGTGCTAATTTTGCCCCAACCAATCAGATATTATTTAACATTTGAAAGCTAACATCTGATTGGTTGGGGCAAAATTAGCACCATTTTAAACGATAAGAACTTTAATTAAATAACCCTGTAAGGATTTTTATTGACTGCTTGAAAAGACAGAAAATTTAAAAAAAATTCATGTGTCTGTCAGGAACACAGTTCCCATTGATGCCATTGTGCCAAGCTCCTAAACATGAATTACCACATTTCTCCTAACAAATATATGCAGTGTTAAAAAAGCCATGTGCATCTTTCACAGAAACATATACCAACATGCCCGGTATGTGTAATGAACTGTTTTACATTACTGGGGTGCTAGCAGCAAAGTGGGACATTTTTGTGCCAAAGTAGCAAATTTGAATTGGTGGCGACAAATCCTGATGCAAATCCCCACACCACCCCCCCAAAAATTGTCTAAACATTATTTCACCTTAGATGGGATAAATACAATTTGGATTGTGTATCTATCCCTTTAAGGAACGTGTCTTCCCATTAGTTGAATACCTAGAAGTGAAGTGAAGCTTTCAGAAGCTGGCTACAGAGGGAAAGGGGATTGTTGTGAGTGATACGACCTGGGTGTAAGAACTTAGCAGTTTAGGAGAGGGTGGGGGACATAATTTCCCATTTAATTATAGATTAATATGAAGCCATTTTTAGTCATTTTTTAGTATAACTTCCCTTATAACAATATTAGGCCAATTCCACCAGGTCTACAGGTCATATCAGGAATGTGTGCAGGGGATTTTATAGATTATAACAGACAGCTTCCAATTGACGTTGCTGTAAATCTGTTTGTACCTTCTGTAGCCTTTGCTATTCTGTTCACATATAAACTAATTTTCAAAACTAGAAAACACGTTTCCAAAACACCAAGATCTACGATTATGTAAAACAAAATATAAAAATAATAAATATTATTATAATGTCTCAAAAAATATATGTACAGAAAAATAAATTAGTCTGAACCAGCTGGCAAACAATTTGCCTGTAACCCACTATGCTGTTTTGTGTAACCCACTATGCAGTATTGTGTAACCCACTATGCAGTATTGTGTAACCCACTATGCAGTATTGTGTAACCCACTATGCAGTATTGTGTAACCCACTATGCAGTATTGTGTAACCCACTATGCTGTTTTGTGTAACCCACTATGCAGTATTGTGTAACCCACTATGCTGTTTTGTGTAACCCACTATGCAGTATTGAGTGATGTGAGAAACACGTAGAATTGTACATTTACATCGGTAGTTTACACTCCAGAAAAATAAACATTTGTGTATTTTTAAGGAGAAATAATGGAAAACATCACAGACACTTGCACTTTTACCATACTATCAAATGGTTGAATTGACAGGTATGAAATTGTGGTTTCTAAGTTCCATTCTTTATGGTAGTAAAAGGGCATGCCCACCACCCCACCCCCCAAATAGCCCTACTGTTGAGCCCACTGTGTAGTGTTAAAAATTCCTTACCTTTCTCTTATGCTCCTTATGGTTGTTCTGCAGGGCCTGGTGACAATCCAGAAGAGTAGGAGCCTCTTACTGTGTAATACATTTCTCTATCTTCCTGCATCTCTGAGAGATTTGTATCATGCGCAGTGGAGCTTCCTCCCTCCCTTTTGATTAACAATCCCATCTCAGCACATAATTTGTGAAAGGTAGGAAAGCCCCTAAAATGTAGATGCTAAGTTTAACACCCCCAGCTTGGCCTAACTTAAGTGCACTTACCGGCCATCGTTCTCTCGGCTGCCTTCTGCTGCTCAAAAGCAGCAGAAGGGTTTGGACCGGCAGCCTCGTCAGTCTCAGCCAAAAACTTATGCTGCTGCCGTTCTGGCCCCTTCTGCTGTTCAGTGCAGAAAAGCAGCAGAAGGGGCCATGAACAAGGGAAAGAAGGCTGTTAAAGGGTATGTCCACCCTTAAAAACAACTTAGTGGCATATGATAATTATTGGTCCCCCAGCCCCAACCGCATTACTATAATAGCAGGAAAGTCCCCCGATCTTTACTTACCTTACCTCTCTCCTTTGCCGCACAATCCCGGCCCTTGCTTGCATAGAACTGCAAGCAGGGGGCGGGACCAGCAGCCGAGTCCGTGATTGGCTGAGAGGCAGCCAATCATGGACATGGCTGCCTGTAGTGTAGAATGGTGAAGGAGAGAGGTAAGGTAAGTAAAGATCGGGGGACTTTCTTGCTATAATAGTAATGAGGTTGGGGTTGGGGGACAAATAACTATAATATGGCAAAGGGGTTTGGAGCTAGGGGGAGGGAGACCAAATCGGGAGGGAGGGGGGGGGGGGGCTCTTCTGCGCAAGGCAAAATTCTCCTGGAGGGGAGACAAGTGGCAGAGTCCTATATGGACTCTGCAGTACTCCTGGTGGGCAGTTTTTGGGACTTTGGGGAGGGGATTGCAGGAGAACCATTTGGAGTTGGGATGTGAGGTAAGGATTTTTATACACTACAGAGTGGGGCCAGTAGTGTGGGGGATTATAGTTTTTGGGGTGGACATGCCCTTTTAATACCTTTAGGAGCTGATTTTAGGGTTTGAAACCTAGCGAGGTATAGGTTTGTGGGGGCTTTTCTATCTATTACGAATTTTTGGTGTTTTTTGGTCTTGCATTCTCATACAGTTGCTGTACACACAGCTGTGTTTTATAAAGGTGCAGATAACTGCCATTTAAATAGAGTTTTTGTCCTGATTTTATTAGCAGAAATGTTCCATCACAGGTCTGGGTTTAAATAACCATAATAATACCTGGTCATTCAGGCTGATCTGACCAAAATCTCAGTCTGTGCATATCAGGCCTAACATAAAAGCAGTTATAGCACTAAATGTATTACTAATGCTTTATCAAGGTTTCATATCTGGTTCAGATACAGTAAACGCTGGCGTTTCTATAAATACAAAAAGTTTACGTTTCTATGTGCAGATTTATCTGTTGTATTCAATTAGATCAACTGGACTTGAAGTTGTTTCGCTAGTCATCCGACTGGCTTTCTCAATTCAGAATGACTTGTACAAGAATCTGAGGCAATTATGTACCCTGGAAAATCCCAATTAGCATATCACAGCCAGGTGTTAAGGGTGTGATTAGATAGTGGCTAATAGGTGTCATAGGAACGCCCAGAGTAAGGTGTCAAAACAGCATTGTGCATTGTACATATGTACATATGTGCAGATTTATATTTTATTTTTACTCAATTTCATTTAGACAAAAAGCGTGTGATGAGCATCAAAGGAAATAGCTGCCTTGTAAAATCCTCTTCCCTTCACATTTTCCCTTAGTCTTTGTGGAATAGATTCCCCATGGAATTCATTCCCAGTTATGAGGGGTCAAACCAGGTCATGGTATTTTACTGGCTAGTGTTCCTGGAAGTAATTAAATGAGAAATGTCCATAAACTGTTAGAAACTTATTGTGACATCTTGAAAGAAAGAATTTAAAGCATTAGCAAGACCCTAAAATAAAAGGTTTACCATAAATGCAATCATGTTTTAAGAAGTGCCTTGAAAGGAAATCTATGATAAAGTTTTTTTTTTCCTTTTATGTCTGTTTAAAGTTTAAATATATGTCAATGTAAAGTAGTTCCACCAGCCAGTAAATAATTTCACATTAATATCAGATTTGTAATCACCAATCAACTTCTAAACTTAAACATAATTCACATAAACAACTCAGGGATACAAAATCTGCTGATAACTAAATAATAAAGCAAAGATCCATCATGAGGATCATGTGCCAGTGTATGTCTAATCTGCCTATTTTGTTACAGCTTAATCTATGTACTAGAACCCCCACATTTTATTCCAACAGAGTTTCACTTAGCACAGAGCCATTTAAAGTATAGACAGCACAAGGATTGTTAAACCCCAAATGCATCACCTATCATTTATTAACACTGAGGGCCCTATTTATAAACATGCATTTTCACACTTTAGAATAGTGCGATACCGCACTTTCGGGGCGATCCAATAACTGCGCTCGCGTAACTTACCTTAGCCCGATCCCGCGATACAATAACTGACGTAAACGAGATTACGTCAATTATTGCATCGCGGGATCGGGCTAAGGTAAGGAGCGCGACCTTAACACTCCTAAACCTTTACCGTTAAGTTTCGCGCTACGAGGTAGCGCAAACCTTAACGGCAGAGGTTTTGGATCGTTAGCACAGCGCCGTTTCCAAAAACATTTGGAAACAGCGCTGTGCTCTAAATTCCGTCTAAAACCCACGTTAACCCGAAAAAAATTCGGGTTAACGTGGGTTTTAGACGAAAAAGGGCTATACTGGATCTCCCCCTTTATCTGTAAATATCAAATACCACAAGGAACAGGGGAGAGTAGGCTCTTAAGCTGAATATTTATTAGTACAAAATGTATATAAAAGGTGAATAACTGCAGAGCTGCCATACAGGCCCACCACCCCAGATGTAATAACCATACACTGAGTCAGTATCATACATACATATATCTAACATGCCTCATTCTAATAATACTTATCAGTCAGTAAAGAGTCAAAGTGGCCACTTAGGGACGCAGCACTGTACAATCACAAAATACAAAAAAGTCATACAAGGGGGGAAAATACATTAACAGTTTAGTACATAAATACATAAATTATAAACTATATAAATAAAGTACTAGAGCCTTGCCACAAAAGAAAAAGATGTCTTAGTTTAAAAAGGTGAAGTATACTCTCCCAAGACCTCTTCTCATTTGGGTTATCTGATCCGTGGTGAGATCTATATATATAGATAGTGTAGATCTACCTGTATATTGTCCTTTAATACTTTATAAACTCATCAACCGAAGAATAACTCATCCTACAGTTAACCAGAAAAAAACTAAAAATAGGAACCAGGGGTTATCAAATATTGCTATCGTTAAATATCGATCAGTGTTCTACGATACCAATCGTTATTTTATGATACCAATATGGTAACACTATGGTGCTGATATCGTAGAATAACGATCATTATTCTACGACGACAGCGTGGCTCCTTTAAAAATTGAAGGAACCGCATGGTCATCGTAAAATAACGATCGTTATTCTATGATATTGATCGTTATTCTACGATACTGATCGTTACTCTACAATATCAGCACCGTAGATTTACAGTGGCGATATCGTAGAATTACCATCGATATCGTAAAATAACAGTCGGTATTGTAGAACGATGTTTAATAAATATAACCCCAGGACTTTTGACATATTCTCTTATGGTTTGACTGGTGGCTATTTAGAGTATCACTTCACTGGTTACGTCAGAAACTTTTTGATGATCAGTCATGTGAATGCATGTGCACTGCGATTATCAAACGCATATCCTCCACCCCAAGCCCCATTGATAATTATTTTAATAACCCCCAAATGCTGAGACAGGGAAACTCACTTTTGCTTCTGGGGCCCCTGGAAGGTTTTATTCCTGATGATCTCCACTGGCAGATTGCAGATTGCCTTTACTTTAAGCTCAATGAACTCTTTAAGAGCACACAGAGAGGAATGATAAAAATTCGGACCAATAGCTCACTTCAGGGACCCCAGTAACAAAGGAGAGTATCATGGCCTCTGGGTTTATCAATGCGGCTGGGGGGGTATGTCCAACCCCAATATCAAAGTTTGTATGTAGGCAAACAACTCCTCAAAATGTAGAAACCGTTATACTTTCACAGCTACAAGGGGATATCCTGCCACTCTTCTAATGCAGCTCTTGGGTATATGCTGCACAGATTTTCTGAGCTTTCACAGCCTTCAGCAGAAGAATGGGCGGGGGGGATAAAAATCAGAAGTAACATGTCTTTGTAGA
The DNA here is from genome assembly GCA_019447015.1 of Hymenochirus boettgeri. NCBI lineage: Eukaryota > Metazoa > Chordata > Amphibia > Anura > Pipidae > Hymenochirus > Hymenochirus boettgeri. The sequence goes on from CM033477.1 coordinate 60,441,474, forward strand.
AGCCGTTTTGAGGTAACGATTCCTACACTTTGGAGAATGTTATGCCTTTGTATACAAATTTTGATTTTGGGGGAGGACATGTCATTTAAACAGGAATTTAAAAATTGTATCCAAAAACAAAAGAGTGGGAAAAAACAAGCCCAGAAAGAAACAGTGTCCCCTATTAGCACTCACTTACTTGCAACACCCAAAATTTAAAGGGTAAGTCCAGCCCTAAAATAAAAACTTATATACAGGTAAATCACCCCCAAAACCCTAAATGTAAATAGTTTTAAATATGAAATATATAAGTCTAACCTTAAGTCCTGCACAATGTCCTGTTGCCCCTGTTTCTGCTTCCTGGTTCTTCCAGTTAACAACTGTCAGTTATGGATTTGACAGTTGACATCACAGCCAATGTTAATCCCCTAGCTTCTGAGCATGCTCAGTACAAGTTTCTAAATAGCTCAGTTACCATGAGGCATCCAGAAGCATAACAGCCATATAGTAATGAATTCATAGGACAAAGTATAATATATCAACATATTTTAAAGAGGCCATTCTTACTAAAAGATGTTATTATGGGGTTGGAGTTAATGACCTTTATTGACATATATTTTACCACATAGACCATCTAGCCCCCATTGTATGAATTGTCAGCATATACAGAACAATCCCACATGCAAATATCTCAAGGAACACCAGTTCCGCTCAGTAATGTATGTTAATATAAAGTGTTGTTTTAATAATCCCGAAATATAGCAAGGTGCCCCCTCTTGATCCCTCTGCGCTGCCATATTGTTAAAAAAATAAATAAAAAATGCTGTAGTGTAGGGGAGCCCCTTCCATCCCAAAACACCATGGTTTTAACTTTAAAAAGTGTCCAGAAATGGACTTACCAGACCTCGTTTCCTCAGCTCTCTCAATAGCCGGCAGCTACGTCTGTCAATCACAGATGTGGCTGCCGGTCTGGCTCCTATTGCTCTTCCATTCCTGGAAGTAGCAGTAGAGGCAGAGGCTAAGGGGAAAGAAGGTGGGTTAATTTATTTCTGGGCACTAAATTTAAAACCCTAGCGTTTAGGGTTGGGGGTCCCCTACACTACAGAAAAATTAGGTTTTGGGGTGGAGATACCCTTTATATTGACCCTTACATGGATCAATATTCCAACCGCACATAAATCTATAATTGTAAAAACAGCTTTTTAGGGCATGTTCTCCGATAAGCTGCAGTATGCTGATAGCTAAATACAATTAGATTCATTTAGTCATCAAAAGTTTACAACAGAACTGTACCTAACATTGAGGGGAGAGAAAATATAGGGTGACAGCACCACCTAGGATTAATCCCTTCATCTTAATCAGACAGATTTATATATTTATGGCAGTGCTGCAGTTTTATTTGGGGGCCAGCGGATGTAGAGGGACAAACAATCAGGATAAACATGAAAATGAAATATTGTAGGCCCTGTACTCTAGGTAGCAGGCAGTCCTGCGCTTCCATTCACACTGAGTTTATAAACATGGGGACATCCCATTAACCCCGAATTTACCTGAATTACTTCCAAGTGATCCATGTGTGCACTGGGACCTATAAAGATAACTTTTTCTGCTCTTGGGCTAATGGGCTGATCATTTACATTAATATAGCAAGATACAGGACATTAAACAAGTAGGAAATTAACATTTACACATGTGGCGTTTTTAATCGACAGATTGTCTTATGTAAACAAATGTTTTGGGGCAAATGCTCTTTTTGTACATGAGGATATAACTCACTTTTCTTAAAGAGGAACTGTCTCCATACAAGTGCCCCCTACTAAAAGTAATTCCCACCAAGATTACATTTCTAACTGCAATATATCCAAACTTACAGCAGTATAGAGGAGAAATGCTTCTTCCTGTAAGCTGTGACATCAGCAGTACCATTGCTTCAAGCCTTCACCACTGGCTTAAGCATGCCCATTGTATCCTACTGCTGGGACAGAGGGATAGTGCTGCATAAGCCCTGCCACCAAAACTCTTAATGGTTTTTAAAGATTTTTTTTATCCCTAAAGCTTGGTACACACATTACAGATCTTTAGCAGATCACAGACAGTATCTGTAAGATTTTCTGATTTGCTAAAAATGTGGCTAACACACAGTCCTGAGTGATTTACCTAAAATAAGTAAAGGGAAGATCATTCAGGGCAGCCACAAACTTACTCATCACTGTTGGCTGCATATGCTATAGTACAGGGAGCCAAAAGTAACCGAGAGAAAATTTTTGTTCAGTAATGACAAATGATTTCTGATGCTGGTCATTCAGCAGCCTCAGTATAGCTAGTTTTTTCAGCAAACACGTAGCCGTGTACCCAGCTTACATGACAACTATAGCCTCAGAATAACACTCTGTCAGAACTCCTTTAAAGTTTCCATGAGCAGAGGCAAGCACATAAAATGCTTGCAGGCCTATTAAGCTAGCCACAAATGGGTCAATTAGTGTTTCAATTTCGATTGACTTCTTAGCTTAAACGTTCGGATTGAAATCAAACACAGGACCACACGATTTTCTATTCTATACAGTGCAAACTTTGAAATTAAATATTACATGCCTATAACTTCATTGCAGCTAGAGACATGGGGCCATATTTTTTATAACAAGTACATTAATAACCCAAGTTTGCGATACTGCAGGTTTTCAAATGTGGCTCAATACTAGGGGGCATATTACTGTATAATAGGCTGTTAACTTTCTGCCGCCGGAAATTACCACGATTTATAAAACAGCGAAAACAGGCGGTGGAACGTTAATAACGCCGCAATAAGTTTTCCGCCAAATTGCAGACATAACTTCAGTTACCACTCACTTCTATTTATAAAGCAGTGGTAACTGTATTCTTGTGTTAACTTCGGCCGTTTCAATTCACCAACTTTGGGTCTTCGCGGAAACGTGAAGCTTGCCAGATGGCCTGGGGGACGAGCAAGGGTGTGCCTGGGGGGGGCTCCAGCGGGGGCACTAAGAAGTGCCTTTTTGGGCTTTAGGTGTCCCGTAGATCGGGACCCCCCTTCCCTGGCACATAAAAGTGCCTTTGCAGCACTTGATGAGGGCCCTTTGGGGCTCAAGGGGTCCCACAGCTCAAACTGGGGCCCCCCTCCCTGGACCCTGGACGGGCCCTTGCAGCACTTAGAAGTGCCCTTGTAGCCCTGACACAGGCCCTTTGGGGCTTAAGGGGTCCCGCAGCTCATAACGGGACCCCCCCCTCTCCGACACTTACAAGCAGGACCCCCATTGGCTCTTGGGCGTGTCTTCTTCCACCCGGTGACACCAAATCCGCTTATTATACAGTAACCAATCATATTTCTGAAATATGTTTGGTTACTGTATAATCATATGATTGCAAGCATTGAAATATTAACCAATCACAATTGGATTAGGAAGAAAGAAAAGGTCGGCAACAATGGCTACGTTTATGTCGCTAGTGCCAGCGGTGTCACTGGCAGCCGCAGTGACACCACCTGGTATTCACTGGCTGGGAAGAAAGAAGACATTCGGATCAAGAAGCCGGCAACATCAGCTATGTTGATGTCACCAGCGCCGGTGTTAGCAACATCAATGGAGTTGGTGTCGCTGGATGGAAAAAGACACGCCTAAGGGCTCATCTAAGAGCCAATGGGAGTCCTGTTTCGAGCTGCAGGACCCCCAACAATGGCACTTGTCAGTGCCAGGGAAGGGGGATCCCGGTTCAAGCTGTTGGACCCCTTAAGCCCCAAAGGGCCCTTGTCAGTGCCGCAAAGGCACTTATAAGTCCCGGGGAAGGGGGGTCCTGGTTTGAGCTCCGGGTCCTCTTAAGCCCCAAAGGTCCTTCCAAGGGCTGTAAAGGCAAATATAAATGCCTGGGAATGGGGGCAAAAGTTACTTGTCCTCCCCCCCAGCGGGCCCCTCCCTTTCTCTCCAGCGAGCATACAGGGCTGCTGGTAAGGGGTTGTACACCCCGCCCTCTCTGGCAGTGGATGCGACCACCCATGGCACAACCCCTTCCCAGAAGCCCCTCCCCCATACATTGTGATTTGAGCCTTTTTGCCACAATACTATACTTAGCGCATTGTGCTAAGTACATTATCGCGGCAAAGAGAGTTTAAATTACAATCGCACATCGCTATGGTGTTGCTTTTAGCCACGATAATGGCGGTAACAATTATTTTATTTCACGGCGATGTGCAGCGGTAATTTAAGTCCGAAAATAATAGACTTTTATAAATATGCCTCTAGGTTTGTTTAAAGGTATGAGAGATCTCTTTCTAATATCCCTTGTATTGAGATCACAATTCTCCGTTAAGGCGATAATGTGACCTGCTAAAAAAAACTCTTTGTAGTTTATAGTATATGGAATCCACAGTGGACAAAGTTGTGCACAGTTTACGGCCCCCTAGCAGAATTTAAAAAATGTTTTTGGGAAACAAGTGATCCTGAAAAACTCCATTCTTTCATTCAGAGTTGTTTTATTCGAGGTGTTGTAAACATGCTTGTTAGAAGGGCTGTGGCTATAAATAGTTAAAACCCACCAATTAAATCAGACCAGAAGAAACATTTTCAGGGAGATTCAATAAAAGTTCTTATCATGTAAAATGGTGCAAATTTTGCCCCAACCAATCAGAACTTATTTAACATTTGAAAGCTAAAATCTGATTGGTTGGGGCAAAATTAGCACCATTTTAAACTTTATTTTATCGAATAACCCTGATAGTTGGTAGATAATCTTGCTAGAAGTTTGAGCCCCTAAAGTCACCAACATTGTCAATTACTGCCATATCTGTTAATGTTATATTCCACACATCTGTGCTACAACTTTGACCAACAGTGAAAGGGTACACTGGATTAAAATGCACACCCTAAATAACACCCTGCTTCATAAGAATCAAAGCTTTCTGTACTGATCCATACAGTTTTATTTCAATATTTCTGGCATAGTTACTAAAACTAGACAAATTCACTACGTTATACATTTTCTTATATATTTTACTTGAAGTTCGTTGGTTCTGCAGAGAAAAACAAATTCCAAGTATTATTTTGAAACTGAATAGGGTTAATTATACAAACACTGTGAACAGTGGGACAGTGCTTAGCATGTTATCAGTATTGTCCAAACTGACTGTTACAATGTATTGTTAATAGCTACCGTATACACTTGGGGAAGCCATTGTACATGGGGTATTGAAGAACTCTGTAAAAAAAAGACAACTGTGTTTTAGTTGGAAAGCCTTTGGTTATATATGTATAAACAGAATTCAAAGTTATAAGTACCCCGTAATTACAATGGATTTCACTGCTCAACATCAGGGAAATAAAAAATTCCAGAATCCAACACCGATACAGGTGTTAGAGGAGCAAATTATTTAAGCTGATCCAAACCAGGTTTATGTTACACTTCTGGATTTTATATATTTATTGCCTCATTCCTTCTCTAGCCATTCCTACCAAAATCATGCATGTTTGGAAAATGTGTCTTTTTCTTAAAACAATTTTTTTGAGGTAGACTCTAGGTTCCCAGACCATCTTATGGGGACACACTTAGTAAATGTAAATAGGATGCCTGAACAGGCTGCTGTTAAAGGCCAAGTTCACCACCCCAAACTAAAATTTGCCCCCCTGTGCAGTGTTGAAAAATTCTTAACTTACTCCTTTGCTCCGCAGTGGCTGCTGAAAGTCCAGAAAAGTAAAGAGTAGGAGCCTTCCTCTTCCCTGTTCTCATGGAGGACTCTGACATGCGCTGTGGAGCTCCCCCCCTTCCATCTGGATCCATCAGCACTGCATGTGATTTTTTTAATATAACCTTTGCTGTAGCGTATCCCCCCCCCCAACCCTAAACACTAGCGTTTTAAGTTCAAAAAATGTCCACAAATAGACTTCCCTTTCCCAGAAGTAGCAATAGAAGCAGAGGGCAAGGGATGGTTGAGAGTTGCTTTCTGGGCACTTTAAAACCCTAGCATTTAGGGATGTTGGGGGGTCCCCTACACTGCAAAAATGTGTGATCTCTATTATGCCAGTGAGGTAAATTATACATTTTGTTTTCTTAATTTAAAATTTTCATCACAGTTCCCATTTAATAATAAGACAGTGTGAACAGGGATTGTTTAAATTAAGTAAGGGCAGAGTTAGGAAAGGAGGGGTTCAGTTAGATTAATGGAGGAGTTAATCTGCCCCGTTCTGTGACACAGTGCTGTGGCAGGGAGCGCATAAGTGTCCCTTGTCGTGCTGCAACTTAGGCATCCCTAATGTACACTGCTTGCAGATCAATGTCATGCGCATGTTAAAGTATACCTTTTTTTAAATGTACCTTTCCCCTAGATTTTTTTGCTTCATGATTAATGCTACCCTTTATTTTAAAATATAAGGATATTACAAGTTATCAAGGAGTTCCATGACCATTTTAATGTATGAGGCAAAGGTATTGATGCAAAAGATATTTGTGCTATTTTGAGGCTTATTTCTCTATGTGATCAGTTTCACACCTGTCACCAAACAAATATAAACCCTCAGAAAGGGAGGGTTCTGTGTACCTGTAATCCCCCCCCCCCCCCACACTAAAATTTCCTATGTCATGATACTATACACATGGCGAAGTAGAATAATAATAATAATAATATCTTGAGTTATTTTTGAGCAGAATTAAAAATATTTTTCTAGTGCAATGGTACAAAAGGCAATAATATTACTTCTTATATTTACATATATGTAGAATCTTTTTTTATTCTACACACTGCAAAAAATGGGCACTGCAAAGACTACACATTATTTGATGTTTTCTTAGTTAGGAAACCTGGATACTTCCCCCCCCCCCCCTAGTATTTGAGGTTGAATAAAGACACACATCCATCCAGTCCAACCCATCTAGCAATATCCTCATTTCCTGCCTGTTGATCCAGAGGAAGGGAAAATAAAAAAAAAACCCACCAAATTTATGAAGGGGACATTCGGAAATTTCCCTGGATCAACTCTACTTTATGTATCAATACCAGTAACTTGCAACATTCCTTGTTTGCAGAAACTCATCCAGCTCTTTTTTGAAACTGACCAATGAACCTGCCATAACAACGTCCACTGGAAGACAGTTCCATAAATTTACCGTTCTCACAGTGAAAAACCCTTTCGGAACTTGAAGCCTAAACCTTTTTTCTTCAAGTCTTAAGGAATGTCCACGTGTCCTCTGACATGTTCTATTGTTGAACAATGCCCCAGATAGTTTATTATATTCGAATGTGCAGGCGTTCTTTCTCAAGTGTAATCAGACACCACACACAGTGAGCGAATAAATCACATTATTAACCCCACCCCTCAAACCCCATAGGTGTTTTAGTAAATAACTTCTTAGTTAGTCCAAAATCCAGGGAGGTTTTTCATATTCCTTGATACATTCCTGTAAACAAAGTGCTATATTTAAGTGCTTGTAGTTAACATACTAATATATAGTGCTACAATAAAAGTGCTATTATAACACAAAGTGCTAAAACCCTAGTCTAAAAACCCTTTAAAAAATCACACAAACTATTAATATACCATATACTAATTTACAACACAACAGAAAGTTATTGTCTTTCACTATTCAATAAATATATACAAAGTTACTATCTTCTCAATTATGTACATTATACACAGTAACATTTCTCTATCTTTTAAATATATACTGTAACTGTATGCACTCAAGATGCAACTAGCATGCTCGAAGGAGCTTCTCCTTTCTGTTACTACCTCTACTAATCGGGCCTATCACCTCTAGCACCCTCCACTTAAGTTAGGCACTATTATTTTTCTGATTTAAAAAATGCCTAGACACAGGCGTTTCATACTGTGTGCCCTCCTTAAAGTTAGTAATGCTGCATTTATGCTCCTGTATTCGCGTCTTTACGTTTCTTGTTGTCTGTCCAACATATGGCAGACCACATGGACATTTGATCATATAGATTACAAACTCTGTGTTGCATACATACGTGGAGTTATTTTATAGCCTTTGGTTGGATGGCTAAAGGCTGGCCCTCTGGTGATACTATTGCAGCAATTACACTGCAAACAAGGATGTGTACCAAACTTTGGTGGTCCCAGAAATTTATTTTGTTTCGCCTCCTTCCTCTCTGATGGACATAAATAATCTTTTAGAGTCCTAACTCTTTTATAACAGAAATTCGTTGTTTCTTTGACCCACTTATGCAATGTTTTATCGGACTGTATTATCGGCCAATATCTCTTAATTACCTGTTCCATTTTTTTGCTCAGATGACTGTATTGTGATACCATAAAAAAACTTCTCTCTCTATTTCTCTTCCTCCTTGGCTTTAACAGTTCTCCTCTTTCCATTCTTTTAACCTCCTGTAGTTGCTGTTCAATATTCTTAGTACTGTACCCCCTTGAAATTAACCTCTTTTTCAGGGTTTCGGGCCGCTAGTTCAAAAGAATGTTCAGTACTTGAAATTCTTTTAGCTCTAATAAACTGGCCCTTTGGAATAGCATTAGTAATACTTCTATTGTGGAAGCTTGAGGCTAAGAATATGTTGTTTTTCTCTACTGGTTTACGGTACAATTCAGTCGTAATTAGACCCTCTTTTATTGCAATAGATATATCCAAAAAGTTTATAGTCTCCCTACACACTTCATAGGTAAACTAAATTGTCTTATGGGCCTCATGGCCTACTTAACCATTTCATGTAGCAGTAGCTCATCACCTTCCCAAAAAAACAAAATGTCATCTATAAACTGGAAATAACTTTTAAGATGATTTTTATACTTGGGATTATTTAAGAATAGTCTTTTTTCCAGCTCATTCACGAAAATGGTGGCATACGATGGGGCTACTGCCTCACCCATCGAAGTGCCTTGCCTCTGCCAATAGTACTCGCCATTGAACCGGAAAAAGTTCCTCCTAAGTACTATATTTAGGCAATCCAGCAAAAAATACACGTTTATGATCTAATGCTGTGTCTAACAATATCGTTTCCATAATGTACAAACCCTCTTCGTTAGGTATAGACGTGTATAAAGCTGGTAATATCAAGACCACACAAAATCGTCCCAGGTTTAAGGGTACCCATTTCTGCCAACCTATTCAATAGGTCTGTTGTATCCCTTAAACACACTGGGAGTCTCTTCACAATTTCCTGCAGGAAACTGTCAACAAATAGCAATAGGTAGTGACCCCACCCCTGCTACAATCAGGCATCCTGGTGGTCTATAGAGGGTCTTATGGACTTAGATATAGAACAGGGACCTTAGGGTACTCTATTTGCAAGTATTCACTAACTTCTCTGCTGATAATACCATTATCCAATGCTTCGGTCACTAAAGAATCTATTTATTTTTTCACATTCCAAGTAGGGTCTTTGGATAGTTTCTCATAGTGGCATTCTTAAGAAAATATCCAAACCCCCTACTTGGGATGTGAAAAAAGAAATAGATTCTTTAGTGACCGAAGCATTGGATAATTATATCATCATCAAAGAAGTTAGTGAAAACTTGCAAGTAGAGTACCCTAAGGTCCCCATTCTATATCTCCTCCCTAAAGTCCATAAGACCCTCCATAGGCCACCAAGACGCCTGGTTGTAGCAGGGGTGGGGTCAGTACTAAGGGATACAACAGACCTATTGAATAGGTTGGCAGAAATGGGTAATCTTAAACCTGGGATGATTTTGTGTGGTCTTGATATTACCAGCTTATACACGTCTATACCTAACCAGCTATTGTGAAGAGAATCCCAGTGTGTTTAAGGGATACAACAGACCTATTGAATAGGTTGGCAGAAATGGGTACCCTTAAACCTGGGACGTTTTTGTGTGGTCTTGACATTACCAGCTTATACACATCTATACCTAATGAAGAGGGTTTGTACATTATGGAAAAGGTATTGTTAGACACAGCATTAGATCATAAATATGTGTATTTTTTGCTGGATTGCCTAAATGTAGTACTTAGGAGGAACTTTTTCCAGTTCAATGGCGAGTACTATTGGCAGAGGCAAGGCACTTCGATGGGTGCGGCAGTAGCCCCATCGTATGCCACCATTTTCGTGAATGAGCTGGAAAAAAGACTATTTTTAAATAAAAGTCCTCTTAAAAGATATTTCCGGTTTATAGATGACATTTTGTTTTTTTGGGAAGGTGATGAGCTACTGCTACATGAAATGGTTAAGGAGGCCAATGAGGCCCATAAGACAATTAAGTTTACCTACTCCAACAAATAGAGTAAATGCAACCTGTGTACATAATAAAGCACAGGATACCTAAATCAGATAATAATAAAAAAAAACCCAAAAATTTTTAATATCATAATATAATATATATATATATATATATATATATATATATATATATACAGCTGGCCAGCTGCTACAATCCCTAATCCTATAAAAATGTTTATATCTATATGAGAGCTTTTTTACAGGTATTTTTATAGGATTAGATTGTAGCAGCTGGCCAGCTGTTTATATATATATTTGTTTTATTGATAAATTGTGTTTTATTATTATCTGATTTAGGTATCCTGTGCTTTATTATGTACACAGTTTACATTTACTCTATTTGTTGGAGTTTGGTAGGCTACCTGGACCACTGCATGCAAAGTATTGCAGCGTCGAGGCTCCTCTCTTCTCTTTATTTGCCCAGTGGGGGGTCTCCGGGCGCACCTGTGGTGGGCTCGGTATTTGGGCACTATATATATTATTAAGTTACCTATGAAGTGCGTAGGGGACTATAAACTTTTTGGATATAACTATTGTAATAAAAGAGGGTCTAATTATGACTGAATTGTACCGAAACCGGTAGAGAAAAACAACATATTTATAGCCTCAAGCTTCCACAATAGAAGTATTACTAATGCTATTCCAAAGGGCCAGTTTATTAGTGCTAAAAGAATTCGAGTACTGAACATTCTTTTGAACTAGCGGCCCGAACCCTGAAAAAGAGGTTCCTTTCAAGGGGGTACAGTAGTAAGAATGTTAAACAGCAACTACGGGTTAAAAGAATAAAAAGAGTAGAATTGTTAAGTCAAGGAGGAAGAAAAATAAGAAAAGTTTATTTATGGTATCACATACAGTCATCTGAGCAAAAAAATGGAACAGGTAATAAGAGATATTGGCCTAATATACAGTCCGATAAAACATTGCATAAGTGGTCAAAGAAAAACGAATTTCTGTTATAAAAGAGGTAGGACTCTAAAAGATTATTTATTCTATCAGAGAGGAAGGAGGCGAAACAAAGTAAATTTCTGGGACCACCAAAGTTTGGTACACATCCTTGTCTGCAGTGTAATTGCTGCAATAGTACACCAGAGGGCCGCCTTTAGCCATCCAACCAAAGGCTTAAAATAACTCCCGTATGTATGCAACACAGAGTTTGTAATCTATATGATCAATTGTCCATGTGGTCTGCCTATGTTGACAGACAACAAGAAACGTAAAGACGCGAATACAGGAGCATAAATGCAGCATACTAACTTTAAGGAGGGCACACAGTATGAAACGCCTGTGTCTAGGCATTTTTTAAATCAGAAAAATAATAGTGCCTAACTTATTGGAGGGTGCTAGAGGTGATAGGCCCGATTAGTAGAGGTAGTAACAGAAAGGAGAACTCCTTCGAGCATGCTAGTTGCATCTTGAGTGCATACAGTTACAGTATTATTTTAAAGATAGAGAATTGTTACTGTGTATAATGTACATAATTGAGAAGACAGACTTTGTATATATCTATTGAATAGTGAAAGACAATAACCGTGTTACTTGTAAATTAGTATATGGTATATTAGTATGTGCGATATTTTTAAAGGGTTTTTAAGCACTTTTATTGTGGCACTATAATTAGTATGTTAACTACAAGCACTTTAATATAGCACTTTGTTTACAGGAGTGTATCAAGGAATATGAAAAACCTGCCTGGATTTTGGACTAACCAAGAAGTTATTTACTAAAACACCTATGGGGTTTGAGGGGTGGGTTTAATAATGTGATTTATTCGCTCACTGTGTGTGGAAGAAGAACGCCTGCATGTTCGAAACATTGTTGTACCATGTAAGCAGCAATAAAATCACTGTGGATGGCAAACGTAGTTTTGCCTGTGTCTCCCTACCTTTGATTTTTGTTCCTGTGGATGTGAAGCGTGGTGCGGACTCGCTATTGGGATTGACACACGTGATTGTGTAGCCACACAGAGCTATCCTTTTCTGATTGGTATATTTATACACAGTAATCATATCCCCACGCAAGTGCCTTTTCTCTAGCATACATAATTCTAATTTATCCAGTCTCTCGTCATATTCAAGCTCCCCCAATCCCCTTATTAATTTGTTGCCCTCTCTGAACCCTTTCCATTTCAAAGATGTCCTTTTTGTACACAGGATTCCAAAATTGCACTGCATATTCCAAATGAGGCCTTACCAATGCTTTGTAAAGAGGAGAATAACATTTTCCTCCCTTGAATCCATACCCCTCTTTATAACAGACAATATCTTGCTGGCTCTAGCTGTTGCTGCCTGGCACTGCTTGCTACCTTTAAGTTTGTTTCCACAAAGATCCTTTTCCAACAGGATTCACTTAAAACAGAAGCATTTATAGTATAAGCAGCGCAAGGATTTTTAAGTACTTAGTGCATGGTACAGTCTATGCTGATTAATTTGCAACTAAACTGCAGTCTATTAAAAAAAAACAACAATAGAAACAAAACCCTGTTATTGCAATAGCAACAAATTAATAAAATATACAGCTAGTACAGTCTTTGCGGTGCATGAGGATATTTTCTAAAAGAAAAAGGTCATATTATTAAGATTTGTGGATGGAAACTTCACCACAAACAAAGAACACAAAAGCAAGTTATATTACGTGCCCTTTGTTTCTTTACTCCAGAAGATGACAAGCTTCCAGTATCAATCAAGTAGAAGAAAAGACCATTCCTGACCCAATGACAATAACAGGCTGGCATTTATATACAGTACTAGTTGTTTCTTCTTCAATGTGTCCACAGAATGCTTGAATTTTTAATAAATTTAATGCGTTAAAATAATCAATCGTTCATTGGAGCTTAAAAAGGGGTGTATATATTTGACTGTTTATTGCAAGTCATCATGGATTTCAAAAATATCTTAAAGAGATTTTTTTCTCACTTATTTAAATGTCTGCATTTGTGACAGGTTTTTGTCACAACTGCATCTTCCTCCTCACTAGAACTCTCTGATTTCACGTGAACTTGTGCAGACTACTGATCTTGTGAATACTTGTGGGATCCACAGGAGGAATCAAAGTAAGAGACTCCACACTTAATGCATCTGCATTTTCATCAGCTATTAAAGAAATAGTTGGCGTGTGGCTGGAGTCAGACTGGGAGCCAGGTTAGTTATTTCACTTTCTGTCTTTTTAAGGAACTTTTCCTTGGCTTAGAAGTGCCTGTTTGAAATCCTTCAGTAGTTTCTTCTTGATTGCAAGTAGTCAATTGAGGCTGGTCTGAAATCAATGCATCGTCTAGTAGGAATAATGAAAACAAGTTATATTTGCTACTCTCATATTACTCACAATTCAGAGCAATGCATTTAAGCAACATTAGATAGAGAACTCATACAAATATAGCATTGTTATATGACAGACACCATAGCATTTATTTAATATACACATGACATATTGTCCAAATGAAAATACTGTAGGTAAAAGAGATGGTAAGTAAATTCTACTGATCAGGTATTTAAAATCTAAATTTAATGATGCAAAATGTTTGCTGCAGGACAACATGAGCTCATTTAATTCCTGTCTTTTAAATACATCTCCGTGTTTAAAACTCACACTGTAAGTGAATAAATTCTCAGGTTTGTGTCATTTAACATGCTATGTTTTCCAGTGTCAGTTACCCAACACATCCATACAGAATGCCTGAGCATATCAACAAGGCTACGACTTCAAGGACATCTCCAGTAGGGCCTTTTTTACTACTCCTAAGTACATTCAAACAGGAATTATACATTTGCACAAAAATCAGCCACACAATTTTTCTTTATTGGAACAATTAGCAGCTGACTGCTCAGTCATCAAGCTGCACAAAATAAAAACATATCATGAAGTAGTGGAAAGTTTTTTTTTAAATTTACAAAATAAAGATGTTTTTATGTATTTCTTCCATCTTTAAATGAAAATGTGAATTTGTCCATCTTTTTTTTCAAGAAACAGCACTGATTATAGAAATTTTTTTTTTACATAATCCTCAGAATAGAGATGGACTAGAACTCGAACTTCAGTCGAACTTAACAAGTCAAACGGATTTGGACTTCTCGAACTAATGGACTTGGAGTGTTCCGTTTGTTTTACATGTTTGATTAAATAAACAGAGTTTGTTTTACTCACCTGGAGTCCCGGTTAGTACGGTGGAGGAAAGAGGGAAGGTAAGTAGAGTTCGGGGACTTTCTGAAAATTCTATTATAGAGGTTGGGGCTGGGGGAAGAAGCCCTACAATATAACAAAAAAAATTTAAGGGGTGGACATGCCCTTTAATAATAATAATAATAATTGAGAGCAATAGATGCATCCCATGCATGGGTAGGTTCCTTTTCTAGGTGTACCTTTAAATATAGTTTCATTGGACATCATAGCTGCTGAGCATAATCTGTCTCTCAATGGCTTTCCTCTTTGTAACAAACAATGGAGTGTTTTTAATAATCCACCTAGGTTTTTGTTCTTTTGTATCAGGGGCCAGTAGTGTTTGATTACTTTCTCAATTTGTTGTACAAAACAGGGTAGAAACTGAATACGCTCTTGAACTTTAATATCTTTTGCTTTGTATTTTAAGAGGCCCTCCCTGTCCAATAATCTAACCTCATTCTTAATACTTGTAAGCTTTCTTTGAGGGTAACCTTTCTATGTAGTTTGTCCAAAATCTTATTAGAAGATGTTCATAACGCACATCGTCTGAGGCGATGCGCCTAGCCCATAAAACTGGCTTTTTGGAATTGCTTTTAGATTTTTGGTGCATGAAATACTACCGAGAAGGTCTTGTTCCTGTCTGTAGCTTTGGTGTACAGTGAAGTGCGAATGTGTCCCATTTCTATCAAGACGTTTACATCAAAATAATGTATCTGTTGATCTTATCTGTTGATCTGATAGCATTTTTATAGGATTAGGGATTGTAGCAGCTGGCCAGCTGTATATATATATATATTTGTTTATTGATAATAAATTGTGTTTTTATTATTATCTGATTTAGGTATCCTGTGCTTTATTATGTACACAGGTTACATTTACTCTATTTGTTGGAGTTGGTAGGCTACCTGGACCACTGCAAAGTATTGCAGCGATTCGAGGCTCCTCTCTTTCTTTATTTTGCCCAGTGGGGGGTCTCCGGGCGCACCTGTGGTGGGCTCGGTATTTGGGCACATATATATTAATTAAGTTTACCTATGAAGTGCGTAGGGGACTATAAACTTTTTGGATATAACTATTGTAATAAAAGAGGTCTAATTATGACTGAATTGTACCGTAAACCAGTAGAGAAAAACAACATATTATTAGCCTCAAGCTTCCACAATAGAAGTATTACTAATGCTATTCCAAAGGGCCAGTTTATTAGTGCTAAAAGAATTTCGAGTACTGAACATTCTTTTGAACTAGCGGCCCGAAACCCTGAAAAAGAGGTTCCTTTCAAGGGGGTACAGTAGTAAGAATGTTGAACAGCAACTACAGGAGGTTAAAAGAATAAAAAGAGTAGAATTGTTAAAGTCAAGGAGGAAGAAAAATAGAGAGAAAAGTTTATTTATGGTATCACAATACAGTCATCTGAGCAAAAAAATGGAACAGGTAATTAAGAGATATTGGCCGATAATACAGTCCGATAAAACATTGCATAAGTGGGTCAAGAAAAAAACGAATTTCTGTTATAAAAGAGGTAGGACTCTAAAAGATTATTTATGTCTATCAGAGAGGAAGAGGCGAAACAAAGTAAATTTCTGGGACCACCAAAGTTTGGTACACATCCTTGTCTGCAGTGTAATTGCTGCAATAGATCACCAGAGGGCCAGCCTTTAGCCATCCAACCAAAGGCTATAAAAATAATCCACGTATGTATGCAACACAGGTTTGTAATCTATATGATCAAATGTCCATGTGGTCTGCCATATGTTGGACAGACAACAAGAAACGTAAGACGCGAATACAGGAGCATAAATGCAGCATTACTAACTTTAAGGAGGGCACACAGTATGAAACCCTGTGTCTAGGCATTTTTAAATCAGAAAAATAATAGTGCCTAACTTAAGTGGAGGGTGCTAGAGGTATAGGCCCGATTAGTAGAGGTAGTAACAGAAAGGGAAGCTCCTTCGAGCATGCTAGTTGCATCTTGAGTGCATACAGTTACAGTATATATTTAAAAGATAGAGAATTGTTACTGTGTATAATGTACATAATTGAGAAGACAGTAACTTTGTATATATCTATTGAATAGTGAAGACAAACCGTGTTTTGTAAATTAGTATATGGTATATTATAGTATGTGCGATATTTTTAAGGGGTTTTTAGAAGCACTTTTATTGTGGCACTATATTTAGTATGTTAACTACAAGCACTTTAATATAGCACTTTGTTTACAGGAGTGTATCAAGGAATTGAAAAACCTCCTGGATTTTGGACAACCAAGAAGTTATTTACTAAAACACCTATGGGGTTTGAGGGGTGGTGTTATAATGTGATTTATTCGCTCACTGTGTGTGGAAAAAGAACGCCTGCATGTTCGAAACATGTTGTGACCATGTAAGCAGCAAAAAATCACTGTGGATTGCAAACGTAGTTTTGCCTTTGTCTCCCTACCTTTGATTTTTGTTCCTGTGGATGTGAAGCGTGGTGCGGACTCGCTATTGGGGATTGACACACGTGAATTGTGTAGCCACACAGAGCTATCCTTTTCTGATTGGTATATTTATACACAGTATCATATCCCCACGACAGTGCCTTTTCTCTAGCATACATAATTCTAATTTATCCAGTCTCTCGTCATATTCAAGCTCCCCCTCCCCTTATTAATTTAGTTGCCCTTCTCTGAACCCTTTCCATTTCAAAGATGTCCTTTTTGTACACAGGTTTCCAAAATTGCACTGCATATTCCAAATGAGGCCTTACCAATGCTTTGTAAAGAGGAGAATAACATTTTCTCCCTTGAATCCATACCCCTCTTTATACAAGAACATATCTTGCTGGCTCTAGCTGTTGCTGCCTGGCCACTGCTTGCTACCTTTAAGTTTGTTACCACAAAATCCTTTTCCAACAGGGATTCACTTAAAACAGAAGCATTTATAGTATAAGCAGCGCAAGGATTTTTAAGTACTTAGTGCATGGTCAGTCTATGCTGATATATTTGCAACTAAACTGCAGTCTATTAAAAAAAAAAAACATGAAACAAAAACCCTGTTTAATGCAATAGCAACACAAATTAATAAAATATTACAGCTAGTACAGTCTTTGCGGTGCATGAGGATATTTTCTAAAAGAAAAGGTCATATTATTAAGATTTGTGGATGGAAACTTCACCACAAAACAAAGAACACAAAAGCAAGTTATATTACACAGTCACTTTGTTTCTTTACTCCAAGATGACAAGCTTCCAGTATCAATCAAGTAGAAGAAAAGACCATTCCTGACCCAATGACAATAACAGGCTGGCATTTATATACAGTACATAGTTGTTTCTTCAATGTGTCCACAGAATGCTTGAATTTTTAATAAATTTAATGCGTTAAAAAATAATCATCGTTCATTGGAGCTTAAAAAGGGGTGTATGATATTTGACTGTTTATTGCAAGTCATCATGGATTTCAAAAATATCTTTAAAGAGATTTTTTTCTCACTTATTTAAATGTCTGCATTTGTGAGCAGTTTTTGTCACAACTGCCATCTTCCCCCTCACTAGAACTCTCTGATTTCACTTGAACTTGTGCAGAGCTACTGATCTTGTGAATACTGTGTGGATCCACAGGAGGAATCAAAGTAAGAGACTCCACACTTAATGCATCTGCTTTTCATCAGCTATTAAAGAAATAGTTGGCTGTGGTGCTGGAGTCAGACTGGGAGCCAGGTTGTTATTTCACTTTCTGTCTTTTTTAAGGAACTTTTCCTTGGCTTAGAAGTGCCTGTTTGAATCCTCAGTAGTTTCTTCTTGATTGCAAGTAGTCAATTGAGGCTGGTCTGAAATCAATGCATCGCTAGTAGGAAATAATGAAAACAAGTTATATTTGCTACTCTCATATTACTCACAATTCAGAGCAATGCATTAAGCAACATTAGATAGAGAACTCATAACAAATATAGCATTGTTATATGACAGACACCATAGCAGTTATTTAATATACACATGACATATTGTCCAAATGAAAATACTGTAGGTAAAAAGATGGTAAGTAAATTCTACTGATCAGGTATTTAAAATCTAAATTTAATGATGCAAATGTTTCTGCAGGACAACATGAGCTCATTTAATTCCTGTCTTTTAAACATCTCCGTGTTAAAACTCACACTGTAATGAATAATGTCTCAGGTTTGTGTCATTTTAACATGCTATTTTTTCCAGTGTCAGTTACCCAACACATCCATACAGAATGCACTGAGCATATCAACAAGGCTACACTTCAAGGACATCTCCAGTAGGGGCTTTTTATTACATACTCCTAAGTACATTCAAACAGGAATTATACATTTGCACAAAAAATGCAGCCACACAATTTTTCTTTATTGGAACAATGCAGCTGACTGCTCAGTCATCAAGCTGCACAAAATAAAAACATATCATGAAGTAGTGGAAAGTTTTTTTTAAATTTACAACAATAAAGATTATTATTATATTATTATCTGATTTAGGTATCCTGTGCTTTATTATGTACACAGGTTACATTTACTCTATTTGTTGGAGTTGGTAGGCTACCTGGACCACTGCAAAGTATTGCAGCGATTCGAGGCTCCTCTCTTCTCTTTATTTTGCCCAGTGGGGGGTCCCGGGCGAACCTTTGGTGGGGGCTCGGTATTTGGGCACATATATATTAATTAAGTTTACCTATGAAGTGCGTAGGGGACTATAAACTTTTTGGATATAACTATTGTAATAAAAGAGGGTCTAATTATGACTGAATTGTACCGTAAACCAGTAGAGAAAAACAACATATTATTAGCCTCAAGCTTCCACAATAGAAGTATTACTAATGCTATTCCAAAGGGCCAGTTTATTAGTGCTAAAAGAATTTCGAGTACTGAACATTCTTTGAACTAGCGGCCCGAACCCTGAAAAAGAGGTCCTTTCAAGGGGGTACGTAGTAAGAATGTTGAACAGCAACTACAGGGTTAAAAGAATAAAAGAGTAGAATTGTTAAGTCAAGGAGGAAGAAAAATAGAGAGAAAAGTTTATTATGGTATCACAATACAGTCATCTGAGCAAAAAAATGGACAGGTAATTAAGAGATATTGGCCGATAATACAGTCCGATAAACATTGCTAAGTGGGTCAAGAAAAAACGAATTTCTGTTATAAAAGAGTAGGACTCTAAAAGATTATTTATGTCTATCAGAGAGGAAGGAGGCGAAACAAAGTAAATTTCTGGGACCACCAAAGTTTGGTACACATCCTTGTCTGCAGTGTAATTGCTGCAATAGTATCACCAGAGGGCCAGCCTTAGCCATCCAACCAAAGGCTATAAAATAACTCCACGTATGTATGCAACACAGAGTTTGTAATCTTATGATCAAATGTCATGTGGTCTGCCATATGTTGGACAGACAACAAGAAACGTAAAGACGCGAATACAGGAGCATAAATGCAGCATTACTAACTTTAAGGAGGGCACACAGTATGAAACGCTGTGTCTAGGCATTTTTTAAATCAGAAAATAATAGTGCCTAACTTAAGTGGAGGGTGCTAGAGGTGATAGGCCCGATTAGTAGAGGTAGTAACAGAAAGGAGAAGCTCCTTCGAGCATGCTAGTTGCATCTTGAGTGCATACAGTTACAGTATATATTTAAAAGATAGAGAATTGTTACTGTGTATAATGTACATAATTGAGAAGACAGTAACTTTGTATATATCTATTGAATAGTGAAAGACAATAACCGTGTTACATTGTAAATTAGTATATGGTATATTAATAGTATGTGCGATATTTTTAAAGGGTTTTTAGAAGCACTTTTATTGTGGCACTATATATTAGTATGTTAACTACAAGCACTTTAATATAGCACTTTGTTTACAGGAGTGTATCAAGGAATATGAAAAACCTGCCTGGATTTTGGACTAACCAAGAAGTTATTTACTAAAACACCTATGGGGTTTGAGGGGTGGTGTTAATAATGTGATTTATTCGCTCACTGTGTGTGGAAGAAAGAACGCCTGCATGTTCGAAACATGTTGTGACCATGTAAGCAGCAATAAAATCACTGTGGATTGCAAACGTAGTTTTGCCTGTGTCTCCCTACCTTTGATTTTTGTTCCTGTGGATGTGAAGCGTGGTGCGGACTCGCTATTGGGGATTGACACACGTGAATTGTGTAGCCACACAGAGCTATCCTTTTCTGATTGGTATATTTATACACAGTAATCATATCCCCACGCAAGTGCCTTTTCTCTAGCATACATAATTCTAATTTATCCAGTCTCTCGTCATATTCAAGCTCCCCCAATCCCCTTATTAATTTAGTTGCCCTTCTCTGAACCCTTTCCATTTCAAAGATGTCCTTTTTGTACACAGGATTCCAAAATTGCACTGCATATTCCAAATGAGGCCTTACCAATGCTTTGTAAAGAGGGAGAATAACATTTTCCTCCCTTGAATCCATACCCCTCTTTATACAAGACAATATCTTGCTGGCTCTAGCTGTTGCTGCCTGGCACTGCTTGCTACCTTTAAGTTTGTTATCCACAAAGATCCTTTTCCAACAGGGATTCACTTAAAACAGAAGCATTTATAGTATAAGCAGCGCAAGGATTTTTAAGTACTTAGTGCATGGTAACAGTCTATGCTGATATATTTGCAACTAAACTGCAGTCTATTAAAAAAAAAAAAACAATAGAAACAAAACCACTGTTTAATGCAATAGCAACAAATTAATAAAATATTACAGCTAGTACAGTCTTTGCGGTGCATGAGGATATTTTCTAAAAGAAAAAGGTCATATTATTAAGATTTGTGGATGGAAACTTCACCACAAAACAAAGAACACAAAAGCAAGTTATATTACAGTGCACTTTGTTTCTTTACTCCAGAAGATGACAAGCTTCCAGTATCAATCAAGTAGAAGAAAAGACCATTCCTGACCCAATGACAATAACAGGCTGGCATTTATATACAGTACATAGTTGTTTCTTCAATGTGTCCACAGAATGCTTGAATTTTTAATAAATTTAATGCGTTAAAAATAATCAATCGTTCATTGGAGCTTAAAAAGGGGTGTATGATATTTGACTGTTTATTGCAAGTCATCATGGATTTCAAAAATATCTTTAAAGAGATTTTTTCTCACTTATTTAAATGTCTGCATTTGTGAGCAGGTTTTTGTCACAACTGCCATCTTCCTCCTCACTAGAACTCTCTGATTTCACGTGAACTTGTGCAGAGCTACTGATCTTGTGAATACTGTGTGGATCCACAGGAGGAATCAAAGTAAGAGACTCCACACTTAATGCATCTGCATTTTCATCAGCTATTAAAGAAATAGTTGGCTGTGGTGCTGGAGTCAGACTGGGAGCCAGGTTAGTTATTTCACTTTCTGTCTTTTTTAAGGAACTTTTCCTTGGCTTAGAAGTGCCTGTTTGAAATCCTTCAGTAGTTTCTTCTTGATTGCAAGTAGTCAATTGAGGCTGGTCTGAAATCAATGCATCGTCTAGTAGGAAATAATGAAAACAAGTTATATTGTGCTACTCTCATATTACTCACAATTCAGAGCAATGCATTTAAGCAACATTAGATAGAGAACTCATAACAAATATAGCATTGTTATATGACAGACACCATAGCAGTTATTTAATATACACATGACATATTGTCCAAATGAAAATACTGTAGGTAAAAAGAGATGGTAAGTAAATTCTACTGATCAGGTATTTAAAATCTAAATTTAATGATGCAAAATGTTTGCTGCAGGACAACATGAGCTCATTTAATTCCTGTCTTTTAAATACATCTCCGTGTTAAAACTCACACTGTAAGTGAATAAATGTCTCAGGTTTGTGTCATTTTAACATGCTATGTTTTCCAGTGTCAGTTACCCAACACATCCATACAGAATGCACTGAGCATATCAACAAGGCTACGACTTCAAGGACATCTCCAGTAGGGCCTTTTATTACATACTCCTAAGTACATTCAAACAGGAATTATACATTTGCACAAAAAATGCAGCCACACAATTTTTCTTTTATTGGAACAATTAGCAGCTGACTGCTCAGTCATCAAGCTGCACAAAATAAAAACATATCATGAAGTAGTGGAAAGTTTTTTTTTAAATTTACAAAAATAAAGATGTATTTTATGTATTTCTTCCATTCTTTAAATGAAAATGTGAATTTGTCCATCTATAATTTTTCAAGAAACAGCACTGATTATAGAAATTTTTTTTTTACATAATCCTCAGAAGTAGAGATGGACTAGAACTCGAACTTCAGTCGAACTTAACAAGTCAGAACGGATTTGGACTTCTCGAACTAATGGGACTTGGAGTGTTCCGTTTGTTTTACATGTTTGATTAAATAAAGCAGAGATTTGTTTTACTCACCTGGAGTCCCGGTTTAGTACGGTGGAGGAAAGAGGGAAGGTAAGTAGAGTTCGGGGGACTTTCTGAAAATTCTATTATAGAGGTTGGGGCTGGGGGAAGAAGCCCTACAATATAACAAAAAAAATTTAAGGGGTGGACATGCCCTTTAATAATAATAATAATAATTGAGGAGCAATAGATGCATCCCATGCATGGGTAGGTTCCTTTTCTAGGTGTACCTTTAAATATAGTTTCATTGGACATCATAGCTGCTGAGCATAATCTGTCTCTCAATGGCTTTCCTCTTTTGTAACTAAACAATGGAGTGTTTTTAAATAATCCACCTAGGTTTTTGTTCTTTTGTATCAGGGGCCAGTAGTGTTTGATTACTTTCTCAATTTGTGTACAAAACAGGGATAGAAACTGAATACGCTCTTGAACTTTAATATCTTTTGCTTTGTATTTTAAGAGGCCCTCCCTGTCCAATAATCTAACCTCATTCTTAATACTTGTAAGCTTTCTTTGAGGGTAACCTTTCTATAGTAGTTTGTCCAAAATCTTATTAGAAGATTGTTCATAACGCACATCGTCTGAGGCGATGCGCCTAGCCCATATAAACTGGCTTTTTGGAATTGCTTTTAAGATTTTTGGTGCATGAAAACTACTACCGAGAAGGTACTTGTTCCTGTCTGTAGCTTTGGTGTACAGTGAAGTGCGAATGTGTCCCATTTCTATCAAGACGTTTACATCAAGATAATGTATCTGTTGATCTTATCTGTTGATCTGATAGCTCATATGTAAATTTTATGGTGGGGTGTGATGTATTAGCTTTCTCAATCATTTCGATAAACTCAGTTTCCCCCCATTCCAGATCAAAAAGATGTCATCAACATATCTCCTATACTTATCAATATGTGGGGCATATTTAGACTTAAGGAATAGTTTGTTTTCAATATTATTCATGAAAATGTTAGAAAAGGCTGGAGCTACTGCTGCGCCCATGGATGTACTGTATATACTCGAGTATAAGTCGAATTTTCAAGGCGTTAAAGTTAGCCTGAAAACCTAACCTCGACTTATACTCGGGTCAAGTCCTAATTTATCTCCAAATTCTGCAATTGTGGATAGTAACCAGTAGGTGACGCTGTGTTAACCTGCATAGAAAGTTACAGGAGCTGATCTGCCTTAACACTTCCTGCTTCCTGTAGTCTGGCTGCTGGACTCACTATGTCACTGCTCATCTGGATGCTGTAAATCTGATTGGTCTCCTCAGTTTGGGGCAAAAAACAGCTGCTAGTTCAGTGCAAATGACAGCTTGAAACTACAACTCTCAGGTGGGGTCAGAGAATCCTTTACTATATGGGGGTCAGAGTGCCCTTTACTATATGGGTGTCAGGAGAATTGTAAATGATGGTAAGCTTAATTAAAAGTTTACTGAACCTTGCCACTCCACATGTTTAGAAACTGTTTGTAGTTTCCAAACATCTGGAGTGCCAAGGAATTGGAGGTTACTGGTACTGGATGTGGCTATTACTGTATGGGATTCATGTATGGGAATTCTGCTGTCCATTTAAAGGGCAACTAATTTCTACCCTCGGCTGATTGTCAATCAGATTTTATAAATTTTTCAGGTAAAAATAGGTACCTCTGCTTATACTCGGATCAACTTATACTCAAGTATATACTGTATCTTGTTTCTGCCAGTAGGTTTCATTAAATCGAAAGTAATTCTTTTTGAGTACTAGGGATAAACAATCAATCAGAAAATACACTAACTCGTGTGTATGACTTGTAGTGAGAAGGGCTTGTTCCACACAGGTAATACACTCGTCCTGAGGGATAGATGTGTACAGGCTTTGTATGTCTATACTGGCTAAGTTTATGTTACCTGGGGGAAGAGCTGTTTCCCTCTATACTGGCTAAGTTTATGTTACCTGGTGGAAAAGCCTTTTCCCTAAGTGTCTGTAAGAATTGGGTGGTATCCTGTAGGCAAGTCGGGATATGTTTAACCAATGGTTGTAAGAACGAATCCACAAATTTCAAGAGGGGTTCCAAAACTGAGCCTATAATGTATACAAGAGGGCACCCCAGTGTGTTTTCTAAAGATTTGTGGATCTTAGGGAGTAGATATAGAACAGGTCTTCTAGGGTGCTCTGTAATCAAAAATTATTTTGTTTTAGTGGAAATTATACTGTTGTCACATCCGGTTATTTTTCAGTGAATGTATTCCCTGAAATTCAGATTAGCATTGGTTCTATATTGTGAGTTCTTAAATAACTTATTCACTTCCAAAGAAACAATTTGTTCAAAAACCTTTAAGTTTTCATTTGATATATCAGGTAAAAAGGTACTAAGGGGTTTAAACTAAGTATCATCTAACCTTTTTCTCATGAAAATACATTTGCAGTTTTATTTTGCATAAAAACTTCTGGAATGAAATCTCCCAGTCTAGAAAATCATATTGACAAAGCCTAAACCCCTGTTTAATACTTTAAGTTCATCAGGGCTTAGAGTGTAGCAGGATAAGTTCACAACATTATTTACCTCCTTTTTGCAGTCCTGGGGTAATGCTCTCGTGGTGGTGGGTCCTGCCTTCTGGTTCTCCGGTCTCTGTGTTGGAGGAGACTATTTGTCACAGAAGCATGTGACAATAATTTCCACTATGACTAAAACATTTTTGATTACAGAGCACTCTAGAAGACCTGTTCTATATCTACTCCATAAGATCCACTAATCTTTACCGGGACGCCCTATTGTGTCCGGTATAGACTCCGTTTTGGAAACCCTCTCGAAATTTGTGAATTCATTCTTAAAACCATTGGTTAAGCATATCCTGACTTGCCTACAAGAAACCACCCAGTTCTTACTGGTACTAAGGGAAATGGCTCTTCCACCAGGTAACATATACTTAGCCAGTATAGATGTACAAAGCCTGTACACATCTATCCCTCAGGACAGGGGTATTACCTGTGTGGAAAAAGCCCTTCTCGCCTCAAGTATTACACACCAGTTAGTGTATTTTCTGATTGTTTATCTACTGGCAGAAACAAGGTACATCCATGTATGTACCAGAGCAGTAGCTCTGTCCTTCGCTAACATTTTCATGAATAGCATTAAAAACAAACCATTTCTTAAGTCTAAATATGCCTCACATATCGTTAAGTATACCCGGTATGTTGATGACGTTTTTGATACGGAATGGGGAAAAAAACGAGTTTATCGAAATGTTTGAGAAAGCTAATAAATCACACCCCGCCATGAAATTTATATATGAGCTATCAGATCAACAGATACATTTTCTTGATGTAAACATCTTGATTGAAGTGGGACACATCCGCACTTCACTGTACACCAAAGCTACAGACAGGAGCAACCCCCTTCTCGCTAGTTTTCACGCAACAAAAATCTTTAAAACAATTACAAAAAGACAGTTTATACGGGCTAGGCGCATCGCCTCAGACAATGCGAGTTATGAACAATCGTTTAAAAAGATTTTGGACATACTACTAGAGAAAGGTTACCCTCAAAGTAAGCTTACAAGTATTAAGAATGAGGTTAGATTAATGGACAGGGAGGACCTCTTACAATACAAAGCAAAATATATTAAAGGTCAAGAGTGGATTCAGTTTCTATCCCTGTTTTGTACATAAAGTCAACAAATCGATAAAATAATCAAACACAAAAGGATAAAAACCTCGGTGGATTATTTAAAACCGCTCCATTGCTTAGTTACCAAACTAGTTAGTTGTCCTCGAAAGACAGATTATGCTCAGCAGACATGATGTCCACTGAATCTACATTTAAAGGTACACCTAGAAAAGGAACCTACCCACCATACGTAGGTCAAATGGGAAGGGAAGTAAAGGAATGCATTAAGGAACACAAAAGGGACATTAAAAACTTGAAGCAAGGCACCAGCTACGATAACACAGTATTTAGACATTTTCAGGATAAGAAACACACACAACCAGCTTAAGTGGGCAGTGTTAGAGACTGTATTCCCCCCAAACGAGGAGGAAATATAACTAAAATACTACTCCAAAGAGAATGTCACTGGATTAGATTACTGGATACACTGATGCCTAAAGGCCTTAACGAATCATGGTCTTTGAAATGTTATGTTTAATTTGGTTCTAATTACAGTCTCTTTTCTCCTTTTCCTACAGATAATAACCTGCCATATTTGCATAGATGGTATAGAATACATAGACATCTACAAGCTATGGCTAATGTTATGGCTAATGTTACGTCTAAGTATACTGGGCAGATTCATTTCGGTAACACTGTCTTAGTAAGCATTGTGTTTTGTACCTGGAACCCTAATCATAATAGTAGTAGCCCTTGAGCAGTACCTTTAGCATATGGTAGGTACCACATGTCTTGCATTTGTATTTCTATTTCCTGTTGTATAGTTTTCTTTTTCTTTTACCCATAATGGCACTTAATGTGGACTGTTTGGACATAAACGTTTATTGATGGACACTTTTGAACACAGTGATACCTGGACCCTCTGATTGGACAGTTGAATGGAGAGGGCGGGAGTTGTTACCACTTCCTGTTTAGTAGGTTTAAAAGATGGTGTGGGGTATGTGTTTGTCACATTTGATAAAGGACCAAGCATCCGAAACATGTTATGTGTGAATAAAGCAGTTAAAGATATCTTTTGAGAGTCTTCCTATACCTGGTACTACCTCAACTCTTTTTTGGGCAGTTTATGGACATGTGGTGGATGGAACATGAGGTTATAGGACTTCTGTTACTTACGCACGACGTGCACACTCGCAGGGCTGGTGCGTACCGATTCAGCCTCGTATCAGGTCAGGTCCTTAGAAGGGTTAGTGCGCGCACCACAGAGACCAGCTTCTGACTCCTGTTGCCCGCAACATGTGTGATGCCATCAGAGACAAGCTCTGTCTCAGTGTGTTAGAGACGGCGGTGAGTACCTGCCTGTACTTTTAAGTTTACACACACACAGGGCCGGATTTACTATTAGGCATAGTAGACACATGCCTAGGGGCGCCTGAGGTTGGAGGGGCAGCTGCCAATCTCCCCCCACCAATCCAACCCCTTTATAGTCTATTTTCTTCCCAAAAAAAGGAAAAATGGGTGTGGTTTGAGGGTGTGATCTGCATTTATGGGTGGGGCTAAAGGTGCCAGGCTCTTTGGGCCTACAGGCTCCTGAGGTGTAAATCCAGCCCTGCACACACATTAAGTTTTCGCACACACTAGCAGTGGTCTCTTTGTGATACTGCAAGCCCTGCTTTGTCTTCTTTTTTTGCAAGCTGCCAAGTGCCAACCATGCTTATCATTTACCACTTCCAATTTGTCCATCATTTACCATCATTTACCACCGTTGTCTGCATGCCAACTTGATGATCAAGTGCCACTTGCCATTACCAATTGTCTGTTGGCATACAGACATTGGTAACATCAAAATGGTTGGCATTGTCTGAGAATAAAATGCCATTTACCACTGCCAATTTGCCAACCATTTACCAATATATGTATGCAAAATCGGCATTTTTGACTTATTACAATGCACATCAATCTCTTGACTTTATTGCACTATGGTTTTGAGGTTTTTCAGTGTTGTTCTGTCTCTCACAGCTACCATAATAAACCAACCATTACAATTATAGATTGGCCTTTTTTTTGTCAGAGGGTAAATGTACAAAATCAGCAGGGGACAAAATACTTCTTTCCCTCACTGTAAATGCGGGACTTAGAGAAGGGGCAGGCTTTCAAGGCTTGGTATGTCAGAACAAGAGCAAATTCAGGGGGGAGAACATAGCAGCTTTGGTCCTGAACTTGAGTACTGCCCCCCCCTACTTTTAGCAGTGCAGCTGGCTTTTTTATAAATATATAGATTAAATATTTTCACAAAATTAAGACTGAATAAACACAGGAAATCAGACCACAAAGACAAAAACTTACACAAAACAGGATATTATGTCTGTATGACAAAGTGTCATCAGAGTGGCACTTCCCACTAGCTGGTTCTATATTCTATATCTAATTATTAATAAAGGTCACAAATCAGCTAAAACAAGACTGAACTAGTTGCAAAAAATAAAATAAAAAACAAACCCTTCTCTAATTTTCTCAAACTGGAAGCTTTTTGTTTTCCCAGCTGGTTATAAAAAACAGTGTCATGACTTGTTACTAGATATTGCCTCTGTTGCTGGTCCAATGAACACGTCCCACACAACTCTGCTGGTATCCAAAATGGTTTATCCCCTTTGTAACTTGCCAAATAAGAGCATGTCTTTAATGAGTCACAGCAGCGAGCAACCACTTTATCTCAATCTATAAAGATAAACTAGTACAGTAACAGTCCCAGCTATCTAGCCTGGGGGGAAATTACAGAATAAAGCCTCTGTTTTAATTCTTTGTATTCCCTTTAAAAAAAAAAAAAAAAAAAAAAGATTTCCCTCAATAATCGAAAAATGTATTTCTGCCACCATATATTCCTTTCTTCTAAAGATCCCAAGCAAACAGAAGGGTAGGTTTGACTGTGCGGGTGTGTACCCGTGTCTGTGTGGCATTATGGGGTATGTTTTTTGCATTTCAGACTATAAAAAATTACTTTTTTGATGGTTTAGGTTTGGTTGCTATGGAAATGAAAGGTAGGTTGGGTTATGATGGAGTATCAGTAGGTGTGTGATTATATGTCTATGTGGTGTTAGGGGGTAATTTTTTGCATTTAATTTAAAAAAAAAACAAATAGTTGCCATGCAAAAGGAAGGGTAGGTTGTGAGTGTGTATCAGTATGTGTGTGTATTTGTGGTGTTAGGGAGTATAGAGTATATTTGGTGTTTGTAACCATAAAAGAAACATGCCTTTGCTATGGCCTTGCAGATGTTTGCAAACTACAACTCTTGGCATTCATAATACCCTGCTTATTTTGGCTGGTTTTCATGGGAACCGGAACCAAGGGCATCTTCAATTACAGAAAACTACAAGTATGCAGTCGTTATCATAAAAAAAAATTGATCATTATTTTATGATATCGCCATTGTTATCGTAAAATAGCGAATGGTACTGATTGTTAATATACAATGTACAATGTTTTAAAAATATTGTCCACAGTGTCTACTTAGTGTAGTCTCGGACCAAGGTGCATTTCATTAAGAAAGTGACAGTTGGTATTTGATTTGATCACATGACCCTGAGGAGTTATGAAGAATTAAATAATACAAATAATGATCCATCATTTTAATCAGCATTAATCTGCCCATTAAGTATGGAAAAATAGTTTTAGTATGGACTTTCCCCCCCCCCCCCCCGTGAGTTCCTGAGCCTAAAAAAATATGGAGATGGAATTAAAAAATACAGAATAGATGAAAAATATAATCCTGTCTTACGAACACGATGTGATTGATCTTTTGCAGAAAAAGGGGACAAACAGATAGATACTGAAAAGTATTTGTATACACAGACACAGGATATGTTAGTGACTTTTTAAAAGCTTTAAAGGAGAATGGAGGCTAAAACAGAACTGATACAGTGGTTTGCAAAAGTATTCAGCCCTCTTGAAGTTTTCCACATTTTGTCACATTACTGCCACAAACATGAATCAATTTTATTGGAATTCCCTGTGAAAGACCAATACAAAGTGGTGTACACGTAAGAAATGGAACGAAAATCATACATGATTCCAAACATTTTTACAAAATCAATCAATCAACAAATCAATACCCGACCAGCTCCTCTCTGCTCTACAAGATGCCAACACTGTATTCGCACGCCAGGGGCTCCCACCAGGTCAGTCTACCCCAAACTTGTCCGCAGCACAATCCACAAGGTCCGGTCGCAGGGAGAGTGATCACATGGTCTCCAGGGCGAGTAGTTCGAAATGCAAATTAGGGGGAGGATCGGAACACGTACAGTCAGTTCCGTTGGGCTCAAACAGGATCTACAAAAGTATCAGATATAAAAATCACAATATTATTCAATTCATATAAAAATATTATCAAAAGTACATCATAAATATGAGATAAAAATAGCATGCAACGCGTTTCTTTCAGATAAACTTCATCAGGCATGATCTTAATTACAAACTGAGAACATATTTAAATGAGAAATTATTCTTATTGATGTGTGTTGTTTTAACAAATGGTTCATCCCATTCATTTAAATATGTTCTCAATTTGTAATTAAGATTTTGCCTGTTGAAGTTTATCTAAACAAAACGCGTTGCATGCTTTTTTATCTCATATTTATGATGTACTTTTGATAATATTTATAATATGAGTTATATAATATTGTGATTTTTATATCGGATACTTTTGTAGATCCTGTTTGAGCCCAACGGAACTGACTGAACGTGTCCCAATCCTTCCTCTGGTTTGCATTTCGAACTACTCGCCTTGGAGACCATGTGATCACTCTCCCTGTGACCGGACCTTGTGGATTGTGCTGCGGACAAGTTTAGGTGGACGGACCTGGTTTGAGCACCCGGCGTGCGAATACAGTGTCGGCATCTTGTAGAGCAGAGAGGAGGTGGTCGGGTACAGTGGGGGCCTACAAGTTTGGTTTCCGTTTAGGTCCTGCGAAACATGTAGATATCTGAAAGAATTATATGCTTATATTTTTGCATTGTTTGGACATCGTCCTCTGTGTGTAGAGACTACACACAGATTTAGATGTAATTATTGTTCAGTAGAATTATATTTTTTATATTTATTGTAGTTTGATGTGTTAATTATCATATACTAAGATTATAAGGGTACTTTCCTATATTAAAGTTTCCTTTTTGGTTTATCCCTGCTATTCATATTTATTTAAAACAGAACTGAGCCTGAATGAATTCTACAATTTCTAACCAACATTAAACTGTCTGTTAGTAGATTTCCTTTCCTTCATTTGTTTCCAAATACATAATTAGTGAGTTCACTGGATTCTCTCCTTCCCTTATCAGATCTGTCAAGTCACTACTGGCTGATCTTTTCTAGACCCTCTCACAAACAGGCTAAGCGGTGAGAAAACTAATAAGCATTCACCATGGAGAGTGAGAGGGAGGCTATAGGACTCAAAAAACAAATATGCAGAAAGATAATGTTTCCACAATACTGTTGATTTTAGAGATGACAGATAAAGCAGGTAGTTAGGAATTATATATTTAAGCTCATTCAAGAGTAATACTTTGCAATGTACTTTGCAAAAAAAAAGGAAAAAAAGAAAGAGACCAACAATGAAAGCAGCTTGCGGTCATGTACTATAATCCTGAATGACGAGTACCGGTATTACAAATAGTAAGTACAAGAGATTGCAGGTATGATTTGTAAAATCTCATCTCTTAAGTTTATGTGATTCAGAGCATTTTAAATAACTTTAAGAGGACAAAGGCCTATAACTATGATAGAGCTTGAATACATAGGCTACACAAGCACCTGTATATACTTTTAGACTCACTGAGGCAGTTGTTCTTGAATGGCCTACACCCAGTGTCCGCCGTGACTGTCTGCCTCCGATAGACTAAACACTCGCCGTCTTCCTTTCCTGCCAGACCTTACTAGAGGAAACATAGTGACAGATCATAGAGGCTATATGTGCAACAGCAAGAGGAGAATACAAAAGGAAAGGATCACAGAGGTTAGTGGATACATTTAAACAGCAGGCTAGACAAAGACAACAAATATGTGCATTTTTTGTAAACTGCCACAAATTAAAATGATATTCTTACCTTTCCTTTACATGCAGTAGAATATACCTATGGCATTTTCTAACATGTTAAGCACCATAACAGCAATACATATAACAAGTATAACAAGTACTCGCTTGAGTAGTTTTTTTTAATGGTTTTAGAGAGAAAAGGTTAGATTTGCATTTTAGACAATTTTGCATTATGGGAATATACTGAGCATTGGAGTATTATGGATTGTGAAACAACCAGACAGCTAAAATGACTTGCATCCTTGCACAGCAATAGTTGACCTACTGTGCTGGAATTTGAATAGCTGATGCATTTGACAGAGCCCTTTAGCTGTTATAAATGGATTAGTTATATCTGAGTGTTACTATAACTTCATTTATAAGAATCAGGCTCTGGCCCTATTAATGGAAAGATTATTTTCCCATCTTAAAATAGCCCTACCAGACTAGTTTAATAACAATTTCTCTCATTTCACAATAAATTCACAGCTCACTCTGGTAAATATAGTTGCTGATATGACATTGAACGAAAGGCAAGCAGTGAAGGAGCTATCAGTGCATGTAGCCATTTGTTACACACGGAACACAGAATGTGTTTGAATGCATGATTGCCTTTACAAATATAGCATTCACCCATCTATCTTTCCTCTAAAGGGCCACAGATCAGTATAGACCCCCTACAAGCTTTCAGCTTGTCAATCTAAAGATAGCAACTTAATAAATAAAGATTTCTTGTCCCTCTTCCCACAACAACTCTCTCTAAAGGTGGCCATACATCAGCTATTTTTCTCATTATTCCCCATGAGCTCTTCCTGGTGTATCCAAACTAAAACTTAAGGTGGCCATACATATATATACGATTTTACTTACCCAACTGAGCGCTCCCGCGACATTAGACCGATCTTGGCGGAACCGCTTTCCCCATTCTTCTATGCGACTGACATGCGATCGCAAATCCCATTCATTTTGTGATCGCATGTCTGTCACATATACGAACGCAAAAGGCAGTTCCGGCAGGATCGGTCTAATGTCGCGGGAGCGATTGGTCGGGTAAGTAAAATCGGATATATGTATGGCCGCCTTAAGTTTTACTTTGGATACACCAGGAAGAGCTCTAGGAGGATAATGAGAAAAATTTGCTGATTTGCAACACTAATTCAAAAGAAACTAGTGTATGTACCAGAGGTGGACAAATAACTTTGGAAATTACTAGCTAGAAGCCAAATAGCATAGCTAGTCGAATAAACATTAACAGAAAGCAACATGGGCCGCATTGACTAGCTTTCCTGGAGTTCATCCATCCCTGACACATGCCATATTTACAGCCCAGACATCAAGGATCCCTGCTGCTCCTAGGGGATTCTCAATAAGAATTCACTAGCATGTTCTGAATTGGTCCCTCAGCCTGTCTGTAAACCTGCACTACCTGTCAATCTTATTTTTTTTGTTAGAGGGTAAATGAGTTAAGGTATATTGACAGGAATTGCTTTCCTGAGTATTTTTGCAATTTACTTTCATTGTTTTATTTAACATAGTTTTGAAGATATTTATATTTTTAGGTGTGATATGTTAGCAGCACCACTAGATCCCCTGCACTTCCTGGTCTGAACCCATGTGACAGTCCCTCTTCCTTGTGGGCTCCTCCCTTTGCAGTCTCCTTGAACCCCCCTGTGGCCCCTTAGACTCTTCCTTCAGTCATCACTTCCTGGTTTCTTCTGCTTTCTACTGCACTGAGCATGTGCCAGCCTCAGAATAGAAAAAGGAACTAGTATATGTGACTGCAGATTCAGAACCTTCCACCCCCTAACTTTCTAATCAGTGATTTATTTTATTACTTGGCTGTGCCTCATATAGAGAGGTGGTTGATGGCTTATTTTAAAAGGTAGGAACTTTTCCTTTCATTTAAAAATCAACCTGTTAGGAGACTACAGCTCCCCTTTAAGCTCCACCTTTAAACAGCCTTCATAAAGATGTTTTTTTTTAACCGTAAGCCAAACTAACAACCGTTTTTAAAGAAGCATGGATTCTAAACTGCTGAACCTGCTGCTACAGAACGGCACAGAACAAATTGCAGGAATTACATTAATTTTGTTTCCAATTATATAAAAGGTTATCTACACTGGAAAAAATTCACCATTACAAAAAACTATCACTCTTTTCAACAATCACTGTACCATAATTTTTTTGATCTGTTCCCTTTTTCTTTAGAAGCTTCTAACATTTTAGCGGTCACTTAAGTGCTTTATTATCACTAACTGTAATTAGAATGGTGAAAGTAAACATGTGTAAATTGCATGGTGTGATTTTTTTTTATCCCAGTGCAAACAGTGATTACTAAGCATGACTGACTTCACAGAAAAACATATCAGATTGAAGTAGAGTTAGATTATTAAACATGTGCTCAATTAATCGTTTCAATAGAGTGGTAATAATTACAGATATCTGTACTGTATGTGAGGCAAAAAAAATTTTTTAACTAACATCTTCTTCAGTCATATTTTTAAAAGGCACAAATACCAAAAGGAAAATAATATTAAAAACAATAAAAAGGTCCAGTTGTTTATTAACTTGTAAACTTTTTCATTTTTCCACCTGAGATAATACCAAAATAGTTTCCTGTAAACGGCACTTTCTATAATTAGCATTGATCTCAAAATTAAATAGATTTGGTGTAAAATGGATTACCATTTCAAAGGGTAAATATATTGTAATTAAATATCTGCAATGCATTTTACAAAATTAAAGAACCCTTGATATATACTTTTTAATTTATTCATAAAGATTTTATATTGGTGTCTTAAAATGACATCTTATATGTCAGTGATTCTGAACCTTGGTGCTTCAGATGTTTGGAAACAACAACTCTCAGCATGCCTTTGTTGCACCTATAAACATATTGTGTGACAAGGTTCAACATCACTGTTATATGTTTTTGCAATTATGGTGATATTCTGTGAGTACCAGCCACTGATTGAGGCAACGCAATAGGAAGGGCAGGGCATTGTAATGTTCTTAGTAGAGGAGATAGTTCAGAGTGCAATTTACTATCAACATTTATAGAAAAATAATTAACTGAATCGCAAAACTTTATATGCTATTTATTAATCCTTTATTTGTCTCCATATAAGTCAGTCTCTATTATTCAGTACAGTACAGGATTAGTCAGTATAATAGACTTTATTTATAATAGTCCCCTTCACAGTTCATCCTAGAGCATCATGGGGTCCCCACTTCTTTCGGTGTCTGCTTAGGAGGTAGTCTTGTTAAAAAGAGGGAAAAGGCCGCCAGGATGCATTTCACTTTCCTGCATATCTCTGAATCTTCCTCAGCCACTGTTACTTATCTTACTTTTCTCCTATTTAAACCCCAAGGGCCAATATGTTCACAATATGCTGGTACGTAACTGAGCGTGATGCAACACAGTAACATATATTAGATCTATAATAAGATCACATTACCGTCTATTCAATGTATGGTTACCATTAGTCTACAGGTAGAAAATATTAAAATACTAGAATTTAGTT
The DNA here is from genome assembly GCA_019447015.1 of Hymenochirus boettgeri. Classification (NCBI taxonomy): domain Eukaryota; kingdom Metazoa; phylum Chordata; class Amphibia; order Anura; family Pipidae; genus Hymenochirus; species Hymenochirus boettgeri. Next base: position 60,477,338 of record CM033477.1, read on the forward strand.
TTCATATGCAATTTAAAAATAAAACATAGAATCCAATGGTATTGGATCTAACACTATTTCTACTAACTATTTCTGTTTTTTCTTCTGTAATTTACTCTAGGTTGGGAAGAAAATGTCACTCACACATCCTGTTCTGGTTGAATAAAGCCTGGTGCACACATTAGTGATAAAGGGACAATCTCGTCTGTACCACTAGGATCTGTCCTTTTTTGGTAATGTGTTTACGTAAAATTTCCCTTGGTTTCTGATGGTGATCATTAGGGTGCGTGGTAGTCCCGAATGATCTTCCCTATACTTAATATAGGGACTGCTCAAGCTTTGCTCCCCAGAGTGAATTGGCTGGTAGGTTTGTGTATGGATGCATTATCTTCAAAGTCATGAGGACACAATGACATTTGATGGTATCGGCTACAGTCCATGATCAGCACGCACATAGGCTGATTTAAAGGGCAACTATAGTGAGAAAATTGTTTTTTTTAAATTTCTTCTAATGTATCCTATAAGTCATCCCATCCACCAGGGTACCTTTAGTTTCTTTAAATTCTACATAGTCCCCGAGATATAAGCCTTTGAATATGCTGTGATTTGTAGGAGCTGCTACACCTCATCTGTCACTCAAAGGCACACACCCACACAATCCAAAGCTCCCATGCAGTACTGTCACACACTCTCTCACCCACACTATATGTACCATGTGCAACATATAGTCACATGCTGTAGTGCTAAACACAATCAATAAACCATTAACCCAGCAATATGAACATAACACACTATAAAACAGCCCCTCCCCCCCAAAAAAAATCTTATATACATACAAAACCAGTGACTCAAATGGAACACTAATACAGTATATATAATACAGTAATACAGACTATATACCAAACAAGACACACAGTGCAATCTATGAAATATATAGATTAAAGCAACTGAAATGTAACAGGACAACAAGCAGTGTCACTGTGTTTGTGAAGGTCTCTCACTACAAGCTGCTGTTACACTGACTCTCTCTTCAGTGATTATGATCTCAGCTAAGCAGGGGGAGAGATATGAACTTTAGGTAAAAAGTAAATAACAATTAGCAAAGTTAGAGAACAGGGAGAGTTCAGTAACTTACTTGTAAAGAATCTCAGCACCACTTGTCCTCCTCTCTCCCCCTCTGCCCCTCCCTTCAGTATATTGCTACTTTCTCTACTGCTTGCAGTCTAGCTCTGGAAGGGAGGGGTCAACAGGATGTCAGCACTTCATTTAAAGTCCTTTCAACTGACAATGCTCGGACTCTGTATACAGCCCGTCACTGCTTGAGGGGGAGTAGACAGAGAGGGGAGGGGGACTACACAGCTTGGTACAAACTTCTGCCAGTGTGAAGAAACGAAGCCACACAGAAACATGAAAGTAAGGCAGCTTATACTAAGTGATCTATACAATGTATACAGACAAAGTTTTTTTTTCACTATAGTTGCCCTTTAAGTATGGAAGTGGAACAAATTAATGATTTAAAGGCATATTTTAGTAATATATTGTTGAATCTATAGCCTGATAAACAATGTAAAATTTAGTATGCTCTTACATACCTTTTAAGGGCAGGGTTATTTACAACTCTTTCCAAACAAAACATCATTTACCCAATTTTTATGAATAACAATTTGTAATTAGAATAAAAATCTGTAAAAACTGTAACGTGCTTTTGCACAAGCTACTTAAATCCAGTCATTTAATGCACTATTAAAAATACATTCCCTTTCACTTTGCAATTTGAGTTAAGTAAAGATGCCTTTATTGATCTTTATGTCAGTACTAATTACCTCTTGAAATTAATGAGTTCCGTAAATTGAAATGGCTATTCTTGGAGTGAATAGCAATTTCTTTGTCAGCTGACATTATGAGATTTGCTTAAAATACAGCCAAATCCAAAGGATTTCCATATTCTAGTTATTGGAAGGGTAGACGAATGTCTTATTCTAGTTATTGGAAGGGTAGACGAATGTCTAATCCATCCAACATCCAAGAAGTGAATGACCACCTTTAATAGTGTATGGCCATCTTTAACATGAACTCTTTTAGTAACAGCAGACTCTCCCCAGAGTATAATTTTAGTGCCAGGGATAGGGATCTCAGGTCTGCCTGTCACAGAGGATTTTGTTGTGTTAAAAATCACGCTGCAGCTACCAGTTTAGAACGTTTCTCCTTGATTTTATCTTAACTCTTACTCCCCCTCCCTTTCAGTATGTTCAGCTGCTTCAGTTTGCAACATTGTAGTGAGTTCAGTGAGTGAGTTCATCTACTAGCTACAACGATGCAAACTAAAGCAGCTAAATGTACTGAAGTGTAGGGCGAGTAAGAGCTCTGGTAAAATCAACCAAGGAGCAGAGTTATTAAAAGGTAAATTAAAGCCATAAGAGATTTTAAGGGGAACTTTAGTCTCCATACAAGTCACCTTTATTAAAAAGAGCACACTACTACATTTAAAATTTAAAAACTCCAGGATCATGCTTCTAGCTGCAGTTTATCCAAATTTACAGCAGTATAAAGGTTATTTTCCCTGCTAGCTCAGTGAGCACTACTGGTCTGTCTCCAAGTTTAAAATTGGATCACGCCCACTGCTGGGACAGAGCATCATCAACCACATCATAAGTCCAGCTCCTGAACTTCTTAATTATTTTTAAAACTAGCCACAAGCCTGAACAAAAAATCTCTCTCTCTGTAAGGTGTCCATGGGTAGAGGAAATTATAAAGAATAACTGCAGGTCTGTAACTAGCTTCAGAAAATATTGGATTTTCATGTGATTTTCACAAAACCCAACAGACATGACAGACAAGAATGTGTCTGTAACAAGCCCATAACTTAAGATCCAGAGAAGCTGGAGACATATTTCTAGGCTTGTTTGGAAAGTGCAAACTCTTTTCAATAAACAATACTAGTATGGAGACCACTGTTACCCTTTAAACAGCAACATAAAATAATGCAGCAATCTATTAATGCCAATGTTTTTTGGAAGTTGATGTTGGTCAGCACCAATAAAAATGCATTTATCACTTACCCCTAGAGGCACCAAAAGTGAGGCCTAGTAGTGCAACTTCTCTATACCTAATTTTAATATTGCGTGTTGCAATTATGTAATAATTTACTTTTTTATTTTTTGAAATGAATAAATCACATATTCTAAATATGTTCCAGCAGGAAACTATCAGGGTTATTCAATAGAAGTTCTTATAATTTAAAACGGTGCTAATTTTGCCCATTAGCTTTCAAATGTTAAATAACATCTGATTGGTTGGGGCAAAATTAGCACCATTTTAAACGGCAAGAACTTTTATTAAATCTCCCTGTATGTTTTTTTCCAGTGTATTTTTTATGTTATTTCATGAATGACAGTAACAAGTAGTGTTTTTTAATACTGTCAGTCTTAGTAACCAATAAGTAGGGCATGGTGGTCCTTGCTGCCAGCTTCAGTTACTATCTACATTTACTAAATTAACTAAGCACTTGTACAGACAGTTAACTACAAGTGGTTGTGAAATGAACAGAATAAGGAAAAAAAACGTAACCATCATTTGTATAGACTAACAAAAAATTGTGCATTTTGTAAAGCAATACATCTTCATTGTGTAATGTAATATTTGAATTAGGTTTTCTTTTAAAGGAATCTATATAGCATTCACATTGAGAAAACAGGGTACAAAATTATATTTTTTTTAGAATGTTAGGCATTTATTTTGAATACACTATAAATTGACCTAAATATATTTTTCATTAATTAAGGCCAAAAAAAGGCTGATTAAAACGATACATCAGTTGCTGTTATTGCTAATAAGAGTAAAGTCAACCCCTGTAAATAGAGTGTATCGCAAAAGTGGAGGAGAGACCAGAGCAGTAAAAGACCTGTAGAGGCACTTACCTAAAATTCCCAAGAACAACTAAGATGAAGACATAGCAGTTTATTACTACACGTGGCAGGCAGTAAGTGTAATTCTTCTTTAGTCCCTATTCCTCCTCAAGGCACTGGCTCAGGAATGCAAAATCAGTAAGCCAGTGCTAAAGCTAGTTACATTGTATTATTCATGCTTACACGTTTGCTGGGATATTGTGATGTTATAAAGGGTTAGTATATTAATGAAAAATATATTTAGGTCAATTTATAGTGTATTCAAAATAAATGCCTAACACTCTAAAAAAATATAATTTTGTACCCTGTTTTCTCAATGTGAATGCTTTTTGGCTAGTTTTTATAGATACAGTATATAGATTCAGGCATAAGAGGAGAGGGGGGGGGGGGAGTGTAATTCCTCTTTAGTCCCTATTCCTCCTCAAGCCACTGGCTCAGGAATGCAAAATCAGCAAGCCAGTGCTAAAGCTAGTTACACTGTATAATTCATGCTTACACGTTTGCCGGGATATTGTGATGTTATAAAGGGTTAGTATAGGTTTTGTACTGTATGTGTGGGGGTTGGAGCACTTGCTAGAATAGTGCAGCGCAAGCAATGTTTTATCATTTAAAACAAGTTTAGCACAATTGATTTATAGTACTGTTAACAACAATTAAAAAAGCCAAAAAGAATTGCTACATAAGTTCTATATGGCACAGTATGGGGTGCAGAGAGTTCACTGCATTGCGGAAGTGGGAAATGTTTGTTTACTTACAAATATATCTCACTCAGTGTATGTACCTCACCCACCATGTGAAAGAGTAGCTGTCCAATAGGGTTCTTTGTATTTCCCTGTGCAAATGGGAGGGGGGATAGGTTTATTTTACTTATTTTGTACCAGGTATAGATTTGGTTAGGAATTTAAACAGAAATTAGAAAAGCAAGTTATCCATTATTATTATTTTATACACAAGAACAGACTGGGCCACACAATGGAGCACCACAGAAAAGGAAATACAGTGGGAAAATTACCTTTTAGATTGGAGGACTAGAAATAGTGTACACTACACAAAATGCAGAATGTACGAACTTAAAAGGTCACTATACTCACTCAAACAACTTTACGTTATCTGAAACTACACTTTGAGAGAAGTAAAATGGTGGTACTCCCATATTCATCTGTGTTTGCTGTGTCATTAAATTATTCATGTTTAGTTAGTGCTCCTAATTGCCCCCACCCTCCCTTAATCACTGCCTTCTTGTAGTGTCTGCACAGCCTCACCATGGACACTGCTCTGCTTACACATCTCCCCCTCCCTCCCCCTGCCTTCTTTTCTCTGCTGATTCTCATAATTGTTGCAGAAAGTGTGCTGGCAGGCAGCTAAAGAGTACTCGTAAGAGGTCATTAATGGGTCACATATTACAATTCTTTCCCTGTAAATGCGGTAATTTACAGGGAAATCTTTTTGTATAGATACCCTTTAAATATGCTGCATTACCTGATGGACTTTGGAGAGTAGAGGGAGTTGAAGTTAAGCTGGTGGTGAGGGAGTCACAAACTCCAGTGCTTCCACTAGAGCTGCCACTGGAAGGAGGTGAAGGAGATGATGCTGGAGATGCACTGTGCTGGTTTATACATTGCGCAACAGCAAATCCTGCAAAGACAGAACATTAATATGAATTAACAAGCTATGCTAAAGACAGCTCTACTAAAGTAAAATACAGTATCACTACATTTCCAAATGTGACTGGCGAATCATCAAACGCCAATAAAAGTTTATAAAGTATAGAAGAGAAATTGCAAGAGACACATGCAAAGGGTAATGTAATACAGTAGAGAGTAACTGCAAAGCAAGGAATTCTCATTTAATTTTTATGTCTGTCAGCAATTCTTCCCTCTTCGAAAATGCTTTGGGTCTTTTTCAGTTAGATAATACATGGCTCAATAACAGGGGTGTCCAACCTGGGGGCTGCATTAGCAGTACTTCAGTCTCTGACTGGAATGCTTAGTGTGACTCTGCCCCCTGACCCACCCTGGCTCACCCATCCAGCCCTTATATTATATAAATAAATGTGTAAATTCATGGGGAACCTGCAGGTTTATTCCATTGACATTCTATGGATTATAGCTGTCAGATAGGTGGTTGGATGTGTGACTCCTACTGCCTGAAGGAACCTGAATAACCCTTCCCTAAACCAATAGTGTAATAGCTATGGAAGTAAGGGAAGGGTAGATGAATCACTTGCATGTTCAAACCTTTTGGTAGGAATTGCTAAAGCATGGGCTTTTAATGTCTGTGAGTCAGTAAAAGTGCTTTATTCCAGGATGTATGAAAAATACATTTTCCAGCATTCTGTGCAGCCAGGGAATTCTGGGAGTTGTAATTTTTAAACATGTGCATATTCAAACCCTTTGGTAGGAATCGCTAGAGCATGGGCTTTTAATGTGTAAGTCAGTAAAAGGGCTTTATTCCAGGATGTATGAAAAATAAATTTTCCAGCATTCTGTGCAGCCAGGGAATGGTGGGAGTTATAGTTTTTAAACATGTGAAAAGTTCAACACCCTATCTTAACACTTTATTGCATTTTAATACATTCATTAGCAAATGGACATAAAGAAGAAACTTACTGCTAACAGAGAATGCTGGGAGTTGTAATTTTCAAACATGTGCATATTTAAACCCTTTGGTAGGAATCGCTAAAGCATGGTCTTTTAATGTCCATAAGTCAGTAAAAGGGCTTTAATTCCAGGATGTATGAAAAATAAAATTTCCAGCATTCTGTGCAGGCAGGGAATGCTGGGAGTTGTAGTTTTTAAACATGTGAAAAGTTCAACACCCATGCTCTATATCATTACACTGTATTGCACCTTAATACATTCATTAGTGGATCCTGATAGTGGATCTAATAGCTTAAGGCATGTAAGTAGCCTCTCTCTGGCCCCACAGCTTAACAGCTATATGCATAAAGAAGAGGCAGCCAGATCCCGAAACAATTGCATGTTTGTGCACTGTGTTGGTATCACTGAAAGCATAACCCCGAGGCTTTCAATAAAAATAATTACCTAGCAAAACATAAACACATAATTTCCACTGTGCACCAACAGGCACACTTTTGCTAGTTTTTATTATATATATACATTTCTTTTAAACTTTCAATGGAAACTGTTGACAATATAGTTATATCTACCAGGATTGTGGAGTTGGAACAATTTTTTGGTACCTAAAGTTGAAAAATATGTACTGGCTCCGACTAAATTTTTAATGACAAAATTTAGAAATGTTCTAATTTGCTGATAATGGTGAAAATAAAGTACTTCTTTGCTATAAGAATAAAAGGTTTATTTGTATTTGAAGTCCAGCTGAGTTGAGCTGAGCTGAGGGTATCAGCAAGATCCCACTACTCCAACTTTTTTCGGGTTTTAAATCTGAGTTGTAGATTCTGAGAAATCATCATTTGAAAACATATAATTTACAAGGAAAGACCTGTCACTCCAGAAGTAGAAATGCTATTATTATTATTGTGGATTTATTTAGTGTCAACACACTATAGTGCATTAATATACATAAGGAAAACATACATATTACATACAATGGTAGTGCAAGTAATACAAAGTGCAAATAATTTAAGTGCTGGTCCAGCAGCATTCAGTGTGGTAAGTTACAGCATTACTGTGGTACAATAGGATAGTGGGCCATGCTCGAGAGCTTACAGTCTAGAGGAGATGGAGATGAAACATAAGGTGAAGCATATCAGTAGCTGTAACTAAGTTGTCAGTGGAGTATAACTAGTGGGTCTGTGATGAGTCAATAAGAGTGGTAGAAGTGTCCAAGTTGTAACCTTGCCTGAAGAGATGAGTTTTTAGGTTGCGTTTGAAAATATGAAGTGATGGCAAGTGACGTATAAAGCTAGGAAGAGAGTTCCAGATCAGAGGGGCAGCACAAGAAAATCCTGAATATGGGTGTGGGAAGAGGTGATTAGAGTAGATGAGAGGAGAAGATCATTAGCAGAGTGGATGTTACGCCTTGGGTAGTATCAGTTTATCAGATCAGAGATGTATGGGGGGGGAGGTTGTATTGGAGAGAGCCTTGTAGGATAAGGTTAGCAGCTTAAATTGGATCCTTTGAGTAATGGGAAACCAGTGGAGAGATTGACAGGAAGGGGCAGCATGTGAGAAGTGTGAAGTATCCTTCCTTAAGGCTCTATTAAAAGCTAATTTTAAGGTTTTAGGGGCATATCCTCTAGCAAGAAGCCTATCCCTTAACTTACAGGATTCTTGATTGCTAGACATTTTGCAAGATGCAATTTAGGTAATCCCTCATGCCTAATGGTACAGGGAATACAAAGTCTTTCACCATCTAGAGAAGGGAAACGAGGTAAAAACATGGAAGGAGCTTTAAAAACAAGCGGAAGCCAGATGGATCTTTGTGTTGGACACAAGAGTTCCACGGGGCTTAAATAGCTCGTTTGATATCTCAGGTTTTATTGGATAATTGTTTGGATACTTAATATTTATACCATTTAACTGTTATATTATTTATACCATTAGATTTAATTTTAATGGTCACCGTGTTATATACACAATTTCTCTTGATTTGTAATAGTTCTGTGTTGGTTTGCTATTGTATATCATATTATATGTACTTTCTATTCATATATGTACATTTATTTCCATCTTTTTATATGTATTTATTATTATACATGTCTATATTTATACAAGAGTTAGACAAATCTGGTAGCACTCCTGGGTCTTAAGTCAAACAGTTTAAATTTATTTAGTGTAACACGCCAACATCAACGCGTTTCGGCCGCCATCTTGGCCGTCATCAGGATCCTGATGACGGCCAAGATGGCGGCCGAAACGCGTTGATGTTGGCGTGTTACACTAAATAAATTTAACTGTTGACTTAAGACCCAGGAGTGCTACCAGATTTGTCTAACTCTTGTGTATAACCTACGGAAGGCACCCGGGCATCCCACAGCAAGAGGCGAGGAGTGCTACCTTCTCTGCATTACATTGTCTATATTTATATATATACATATCTCAATCCATATTTACATTTATATTTGTTTCATCTATTTTGTTTTTGTCTTATTTAGTTTATTTGATTTGATAATTTTCTGTATGCATTTATCTTGTGTGTTTATGATTTTATTTTGTTTTGGTTTTGTTTATGCGCTTGTCTCTTCACCATTTTGTGCTCTTAATAGTTAATAGTTTAGGGGGTGGAGCCCTTGTACACCTGGATGGGTACTTAAGGAGTTGGAGCTTTACCTATGATTAAGTGCAGTTTTGCACGAAACGCGTCAGGTATTTCTGACTCGCACTATGTTTAATTTTGAATAAAGACGGTTTTAATGGACGTCAGAGTGTGTTGATTCCGATGCCTTACAGTGTGCACGCTCCTTACTACATACAAATTTTGGACGACATGAGCTGTGGCGACGGGCTCGGGGCAGTTTGCACCTGAGCCACTTCCAGTGTTTGGTGAGTTAGTCTACATTTACTCACAGTTTGTATCGCTGATTTCCTGCTTGATGATTCAGCTGACTGTGGCAGGACGCCAATTCCTTAGTGAAAGGTCTGGGTCATCGGCACCCGGACCTTTGTTTGTTTTATGTGAGTCAATATGTTGATTTGATACATATACAATTGTTTTAGCCTATATGGTTAAATCAGTTTCCACTGGGCTCCGTGCCAATTTTGCATATTGCTATTATAGTGGATACATACTTTCTGTTTCGTATTGGAACAATTGTATCAGTTGGGAGTCACTATGTACTTTTGATTATTCATGAGCCAGCGATATCTTTGTAGTTAGTAAATTAATCCCACATGGAAGTCGTAGCTTACCTATTCACTACAAGTGTGTGCTTTTGTAATTTAAGCAGTAATCACTGTCAAGTACTGATTTGCTTACCCCATCTGCATAAATCCTCCAATGATTGGTCACATTCTGCCCATAGGGGAGCTGGTGCAAGCACAGTCAAGTTATTTTGCTGATAAATTGGACTAGGGGAAAGGTTCATATGAAGCATCTGATAAATTTATGACTTTGAGAAGAATAAGGCAATGAATAAGTGCTAGATTGTATTCTTTTTTTTAAACTTTATTCTCAGCCTTGGGGACAGCCAGTATATTAGGTTTTTACTTACAATATCTCACGTGAGACAATCATGTTTGGAAACATTGTATAGTATTTCAACAGTGCATAAGCTACCTAAATTAAAGGGCCTCTACATCCCCAACCCATTCTGCTGCTTCCTCGATCGGGAAAAGCAACAAAAGGCCAGCACTGGAACAAAGGCAGGTAAAGTAAGTTTACATTCAGATTTTGGATAAATAGAAATAGCGAAGTAATGGGTCTGTACAAGGGCAATAGCAGATTTTTGCTAGAGAAAAATGTGTGCACAGAGCAGCAGCAGGAGAGAGGGTGGAGGGGAACCCCATTGTGCATGCCAGAAACCTCTAGAAGGAAGAGGTAGAGGCAGAAACAGATTACACAGTGGCGTAACTAAGAATCACTGGGCCCTCCCAGCAAAACTGTGATGGGGCCCCTATCCATGCTTCATCCACAGTGGTTTTCTGGAGGGAGGCTATATCTATCATAGTAAAAATAGGATGGGGCCCCCTTGGCTCCTGGGCCCCCCTGCAGTTGCTCCCGCTACTCCCCTGTAATTACGCCCCTGAGATTACACCAGGGAAAGGCTCCTACAGTTCAGTTTCTTGGACTTTATTGCGGTCATGCAGGAGAACCATATGCAGCGGGAAATAAAGGGTTATTTAACACTACACAGTGGGCTCATGATTGTGGCAAATTTCAGTTGGGAGTGTGGATATGCTCTTAAAGTGGTCTGTGAAATTAAAAGGGAAAAAAACAGCTAAATGTATATTTCAAGAGTTCAGGGGAGCCACCCTCTATTGGATTTTTAAAATTTTGCACCTGGAACAAAAGATCATAATGCTTTGCCACAATTATGACTATTTAGCCTATGACCTAGAAAATAAAATGTGATATCTAAATTTTACCAATGACAGGAAAACATTTTATAAAGAAAGGACATCAAGGAAGTTTGCTAAGCTATGACACATTGATTTTCCCTATAGAAAGCAATTTGACAAGGGTAAAGATACCTAATGTGACACTGACAAAAATGCACACAAGGGCTGTTTATTTATTATGCTAGACTCCTTTGTAGCATGATGACAGACATATATCCATAGAACATACCATATTTCATAGTCCAGTGGCCTGTATTTATCTGTAGATCTTTGTTAGTAAACAGAAAAGCAAATATAGCTTTTGTCACAGGTTGTGAGGTTGTAGGAAATAAGGCAAACCAGGCAACACACGCACTTTTGCAATTGCAGGAGCTTTATTATAACGCACCTGTATGAAGCACAACCTTATACTACCAAGCAAACACTGCCCTTGGGATGCAGTCCCTGGAATGTCTGGGCTCAACTGCCTTGGCTCCAAACTGGTGGGCTGCTGTTGGTGTCTCCTGGGCTGTTGAATCATTCCTGGTTCTCTTGCTCTCAAGCTAAGGGACAGGGTAATGGGTTACAGCTCTGAGCTGCTGGACACTGCCTAAGCATGTGTCCTAGCTCTGTTCTCCCTTGCTCAGCTTTCCCTTCTGACAAGCCCTACTCTGCTTCCTCCTGCAGACTAGCCTCCTGTATCCCTTGCTCTAAAGCTAAGGGGCAGGATAGTGTTGATCAGCTCTTAGCGACAGGATACTGCCGCAGCATGTTTCCTAGCTCTTCCTTTGTCTATGTGCTTCCCCCATGTGGAATAAAGCTGCTCTTTTTATTCCCAAATTCCCTTTAAAGTGCAAATGGGTACACACCAGCCAATATTTTCGGGCGACTGACCGATTCGCAGCACTTTCGGTCGATCGGCTGTAAATATTGGCTGGTGTGTGGCGGGCGGCCCGTGACAGACATCGATTGTTCATTCGTCCGGATCGGAAGAACGGACATGTCGGAAAATTCCGATCGATTGATTCCCTATGCCGTGAACGACGGACATTTGACCCAACGAAGCGCTCGCTCATAGCAAGCGCTCGGTCGGGACAAAAAGTCCCTCCGTGTGTACCCAGCCTTACTGAACAGCAGACCAATTAGCAATGATCTAACTCAATCTAGCCGCATAGCCAAGCCGGCACCGTACTAATGAGTTTACAACAGGCATTCCCAGGATTTTTACCCATTGAGCCATCTTTTGTAAAAATGACTAACTGCATTTTCCCAACAGTGTGCTTGGTACATTTAACATAAATACACAAGATATAATACTGGGAGAGGTGGTGCCTGGATGAAACAATGTTGTATTATTTACTTCAGACTTGGCAGCACTCTCTCCCTTATATAGCATTCATTATATAATGTTATTACAGACCCCCTGGTGCTTCGTCTTATTAAACTATAAATAGAAATACTGTTGGTTCTAGTATACTATGTTAAGATGAAAAGAGGAAAGCCACAGTCACTATACTCGCCCAAACAACTTTGTATATTATGAAAGTGCAATTTTAGAGTGTTCTAATGATACTAATCAAATTGTTGTCTTTGCATGCTTTGTCATATAAAATTAAAATTTAGTGCGTGCTTCTAATGTAGCCCCCCTCAGAAACTCACTGCCCACAAGCGGGTCCAGCGACACCCGCTTGTGCACAGTCTCTTAGCCGACACTCTAGAGCTCATTTGCATTTTTCACTTGACCTGCTATCCAAAGTAAGTGGCCAACCAGCAGAAACAGTGCTGCAGATCCGGATGTCCTGCCTCAGTCAGTCTTATTAGAATGTCTGTGCACCTGCAAGCTCTGTAATAGGTAACACGATCTGTGATATCTGCTTATGTGTGAGGCAGAGGCTTGTGTGCTAAGGTAATGGGTTTCGGGTGTCCCGCACTTCTGATCTGCAAAGTGCCGACCGATTGGGGAGGGGGGGTGCGTGCGCGCCTGATCTAATGTGTTATGCACTGCTGATTTGACACCTGATTCTGGTACTCCTCCACTGGTCAGGTGATGGGGGTGCACACTGCTGATGTGTCACCCTGTACACAAACTTCCTCCCAGGTGCTGAGCTTTGTTATGGACAGGGCTTGGACAGTCCAAAGGAATGGTTGGGTGTTCTGAGGGGGTTGGTTGAAGCCCAACAACATCCTGATGCTCCCTGGCCAAAAGTTGTTAGGTATACACTAAGCACGGAGGCAATTAATTTTACATTTCCCCCCTATTTTTTACCAATTAGAAGCTGCACTGCCAAAGTAACATAGACTACTATATTATTCAACAAGGTGATTTATTATAAAGTAAGGCTGATTAAGATGTGTGCCCCGTGTGGCACCATCTGAGGGAGGTGCTGCTGATGTTTGGCAGCCCCCTGTGTGAAATCACAGCCAGACACCACCTGAGGGGGGCAGCTAATGTTTAGCAGCCCACCAGTGTGACATCACAATCAGGGAGCATCTGGGGGGATGCTGATGTATAGCATCCCCTCCCCTGTGTGATATCACAGTCAGGCACCATCTGAGGGGGTGCTGCTGATGTTTGGCGGCCCCATGTGACATCATAGATAGGCACCATCTGAGGGGGACAGCTAATGTTTAGCAGCCCCCCAGTGTGACATCACAATCATGGACCATCTAAAGAGGCTGCTGCTGATGTTTAAAAGCCCCCAGTCAGGCGCGGTCTGAGGGTGGGGGTGCTTCTGCTGCAACCATCAGTCAGGTGCTGCTTGAGGGGGATGCTGATGTTTGGCAGCCCCCTTCCTGTGTGACATCACTGTCAGGAGTCACCAAGAGGGGGGAATATATCCAAGTGTGTGTGTGGGGGAGATGTCTTGGGGATGATGGTGTGCGGCTGTGCACCACCCTGTGCAATCCGGGTGTGTGTATGTGGGGTAATATGTGTGAGAGTTGCTGCTCACACATGACTGGTGCTGGTGGGACTTCAAGCTCTTGGGGGGGGGGGGGGCTGAGTGGTGCAGTTTGGGTTGGATCATCAGTAGTGGTAGAGTGTGTGTACCTGTCTCTGTGTGGGTAAAGGGAGTATGTTTTTGCATTTAAGACCATAAAACTAACTTTTTGAGGATTTATGTATGTTGCCATGGAAACAAAAGGGTAGGATGGGTTGTGAGTGTATGTGTGTACCTGTGTCTATGTGGAGTTAGGGGGTTTGTTTTTTGCTTTTGAGACCATAATTGTGTCTGCCACAGAAACGGAGGGGTAGGTCAGTAGGTATGGGTTGGTTTTTCATTTATGACCATAAAAACTATTCTTTTTTGATCAAATTTAGTTTTTTTTACTATAGCTAAACTTTAAATATAGCAGCCATCGGAATGAAAGTGTAGATCAGTAGGTGTGTGTTGGAGGGAATCTATTTGCATGTAGGACTATAAAACTGATGACTGATCAAAATTAGTTTTTTGACTATAGTTACCCTTTAAGTATGTCTGGGTCAGTAGGTGTGTATTGGAGGGTATATATTTGCATGCACAACCTTAAAAGGCTGGAAGGTTAGGTCGGTAGGTGTGTGTACCTGTGTATCGGTTGGGGGGGGTATGTGTTTTTTTGTTTTTTACCCAAAAAACAAACTTTTTTTGATGACTGATCAAAATTTGTTTTCTGACTATAGTTACCCATTAAGCATGTCTGTGTCAATAGATGTGTCTCTGAGGGTATATATTTATATGTGTGACCATAAAACAATTTTTTTTTTATGACTGATCAAAATTAGTTTTTTTGACTGTAGTCACCCTTTAAGTATGTCTGCCACTGTAATAGAAGAGTAGGTAAGTAGGTTTGTGTACCTCTGTCTGGTTGGGTGTCTTTACACAATAATATTTTTTGATGATTTTTTTTTACTATATTTACCCTTTAAGTAAGGCTGCTACGGTAATGGAAGGGTAGGTCAGTAGGTGTGTACCTGTGTCTGTGTGGGGGTATCAGTGCTTGTATTTACGACCATAAAACTGTTTTGATCACTTGACACTGATACCTCGGAATGGAATGTCCACATTTGATGATTGGACCCACTATAGTCTATGGGGAAAATGGCCCAAAGTTCGCCATTAATTCAGTAACGCTACGGAATTCGTGTCCCTAGCTGGAAAACAGTGGGAGCAGAAGAACATTTGCAGTGTTACATTTTCTTCCTTCTTCTGCTGGCTGCTAACTGGTGTCAGGAAGGGTACTCGCCTTTCCGGCCATTCCTTCCAAGATGGCGGCGCCCAGTAAGCCTGTGCGCCGACATCATGCTGGGTTCCTGTTACTTGTATCCTGATCCTGCCTCTGCAATTTAACCTGTTTCTGCTTATACTTTGTATCCCGATCCTGCCTTGTGTCCTGATCCTGCCGGTCATATTATCCAATCATCCTAAAACTGTTCCAATTGCTGTGCCTCCTGACCTCCTCTGTGGACTCTTACCCTTGTTGGTTCTCTCAATTGATACAAGTAAGTTTGCATTAAGTCTCGTTTTGCTGCAGCTGTGCGAGTACCGGAAGATGCACTTGCGCAGCTGTCACAAACCAATTTACCAGAGGCTGTTCGGCTGTTTGCGCGGAAGTATTCTACGCCAGCTAATAGCTAGAGTTAAATACTTACGTGCAGGTGAATCTCCCTGTAAGATTTCTCAGAACCTACAGCTCTTATTTCAAATTAGAAAAAAGTGTGCTACTTGTGTGCTTTTGCTCTTTTACAGTAGAGAAACCCTTGAACACTTGGCTGTTGTTCAATAATCGACTATAAAAAAATAGATTAAACCCCATTTTTTACATTTACCTTTCTATGCAAATATACACACATACCGTAATGCTATAATAACAGAGCTTTCATTCTGAAACTTAAAACAATATTTGTTTGTGATTTTCAAAAGGATGTTACATAAGACGCAGAAATAAATAGACTGGGCAGGAAGAGGCTTTTCTAAGGTGAAACCAATCCAAGTATCAAAAAGTTCCCATAGTTTACATGGAAATATTCAGCAGTACAGTATTCAGCCATGTACAATGCTGTTTTGACACCTTACCCTGGGTGTTCCTATAACACCTCTTAGCCACAATGCAATCACGCCTTGCATTCAGAAGGTCCTTAACACCTGGCTGTCATATGCTAATTGGGACTTTCCAGGGTACTTAATTGCCAATTCATTCTAAATTGAGAAAGCCAGTCAGATGACTAGCGAAACGTCTTCAAGAACTAAACTTTAAGTCCAGTTGATCAAACTGAATACAACAGATATACCATGACCTGGATGAATGAGAACCTTTACAAGCATAAGTAACCTTAAGTTCAGCTCGCTAGGTCCGGCCCGGTCCACCTCCCAGTAAAGCCTTATGAAAGACACACACACACTGCAAGAGGCACACCATTGGCCAAGCCTGTTTGCATATCCCAGCCCACCCCCTTGGTCCCACAACGTGTAAAAGCTATATCCTTTCTATGAACGGACAGCCTATTCCTCAGTCACTGCCTTACTAATTAATTAGGCTTGAAAAAGCCAAATTACTGTTCTTTCTATTTCTTCTTCTTTTTCTTCTTCCGCTTTTTTGGCCTGTATCTCCTCACAGTTTTTGAGCTAGAGACATGAAATTTGGTACAGACGTGCAGGGCATATAGGAGAAGTGTGCTATCTTCTAGCTAAGGAATCCGCAGAAGCGTTATGGCGTTATCTGCGATTTTTCCCCATAGACTATAATGGTAACAATCCTCAAATGTGGATATTTCAAAACAGTTTGTTTCATGGTCATAAATACAAATGGTGATACCCCCAACCACCCACACAGACACAGGTACACCCACCTACTGACCTACCTTTTCATTCCCATGGAAGCCATATTTAAAGGATAACTTAAGTCAAAAAACTAATTTAGATTTATCCTCAATAAAAGATAGTTTTATGGTTGTAAACTCAAAAAAGACATACCCTTTCAACCAGACCCAGGTACACACACCTACTAATCTACTTATCCATTACTGTGGCAGCCATACTTAAAGGGTAACTAAAGTCAAAAAAGCTTATTTTGATCAATAATCAAAATAGTTTGGTTTTTTTAACCCCCAACGTGATACAGGTATAGACACCTACTGACCTACCGCTCCATTACTGTTGCAGCCATACTTAAAGGGTAACTAAAGTCAAAGACTCATTTTGACCAATCATCAAAAAAGTTTTTTTAACCCCCAACCCAACACAGGTACACACACCTACTGATCTACTTATCCATTACTATGGCAGCCATACATAAAGGGTAACTAAAGTAAAAAAACCTAATTTTGATCAATAATCTTCCAACCTGATCCAGGTACACACACCAACTGACCCACCCTTCCATTTCCATGGCATCCATATTTAAAGGGTAACTCTAGTAAAAAAAACACATTTTGACCAATCATCAAAAAAGGTAGTATTTTATCCCCCAACCTGATATGAATACACACACACCAACTGACCTACTTTTAATGCATGTGACATATTTAAAGGGTAAGTGAAAAACAACAATGTCCTCTTTATTAGCATTATTGAGTTTTAAAATCTGCAGCACAAACACACAAATTCCCTTCCAAAATGCAGTCTTTCAAGCCAAATTCAAAGTTTATACTTAAACTTTCCCTTTCTAGTTCAAGATTACAATGCTCCAGAGCAAAAAACTTTGTCTGATGGTCTGTGCTCTATAACTTTGCTTGCAACGGTTTTAACACTGCACTTAAAAAAAGAATTACTCATTTTGTCTCAGCAGTTACCACTGGTTCCTTGCAGACATGGGTTGAAATTCACCCCCAACCCTCCTCTTTCTACCTTTTTGGTCTTTTTTGTCTATATAACAACAATTGCGGCTGCTGCGTGTTTTACTGTCACGTACCTAATGCAAGCGCCACTGAATTAGCCAATATTACGTCAGTGGTTCAGACTGTTTTACAATTTAAAAGGTTTTTCACTTTCAAAGAGCAGTCTGCAGGGTGAAAATGGACCTCTTCAAATGCCATTCTCAAAAAAAAAAAAATTTTGGAATCAATCTGCTATTCTGTGAAGACTAAAACTAGATAGCGAGAACACTCAAATCATATTAATGTGGCAGGGGGTTTCCCCTGTATGTATCTCCTGAACCTGGTATTTCTGTGCTTAGGGCAAACATTTCTATAACGGAACCCTTACAATTTGTCAAGGACATCCACCATAAAAAATTATTGCAGTTCTTTCTGCCCTCAGCAATGAGATTCTTATAGCTGTTTTCAAAGCTACTTTCAAAGAAGCTTTGATCAATTGAAATTGTTACAGTGCAGATCATTTACTGCTTTTAGGACATAAGCCCATTGAGAGCTACAGAGATGATGTGAAGCTGATAGCAGCTGTTTGTGGGAACCAAGAAGGTAAAAATAAACACCCTTCATAGCATCTACAATATGTATTATTTTGACCTAGAACTAAGCCTAAAATGGTGGTTTATGGGTGTCCATCCACAAAAAACTAAAAAGCTAGATAGTGATTAGATTAATGAGAAAGTAACTTCTTTCACTCTAATAACTATATTTACATTGTTTGAATATAAACGTTTATGTCCAATAGACCTTTATTACCTAATGATAAAATTACTGAAATTAACAGCTGTGAAATAGTTTAATATTTCCATTAAAATTGTATTTGTTGGTATGTTGACCATAATCAGGAGGGGTTTGACTATGCAGGCAGATTAGACAAGGTAGAGATGTTCACATCGGAGAAGCAGCGTTTGCGCAAGGATATGATTATGCTTGTGACAGTTCTCATTCATCCAGGTCATGGTATATCTGTTGTATTCAATTAAATCACTGGACTGAAGTTTAGTTGATCTAATTGAATACAACAGATATGAGGATATGATTACTTTATACAAATATATTAATGGGCCACATAATAAAAAGCTAGCTAGTGATTAGATTAATGCGAAAGTAACTTCTTTCACTCTAATAACTATATTTACATTGTTTGAATATAAACGTTTATGTCCAATAGACCTTTATTACCTAATGATAAAATTACTGAAATTAACAGCTGTGAAATAGTTTATACAAATATATTAATGGGCCACATAATAAACTCTCTGGTGCATTGTTCACTAATAGGTCAGGGGCTCAGAGACATCCTTTAAGATTAAAAGAAAAGAAGTTTAAACTTCAGGTTAGGAAAGGTTTTCTTTATAATGAGAACGGTGAAACTGTGGAACTGTCTTCCAGCAGATGTGGTAATGGCAGTTCATTGAATAGCTTTAAAAAAGGCCTGGATAAGTTTCAAAAACTAAAAAATATTGAGAATTACTGGTATTAATGCATTAGATCTGGTTGATCCAGGGATATCCGATTGCCATTTAGAGTCAGAAGGAATTCCCCCCCCCCCCCCCCCCCCCCTTTTTAGTGGGTTTTTTTTGCCTTCCTCTGGATCAACTGTTAGGTAGTTGATCCAGAGGAAAAAAAAGAGGGTTAATAGGTTGGACTTGATGGACGTATGTCTGTATTCAACCTTAATTACTATGTTACTAACTGCTAGGTAGGTTTAAAGAGGAGAGTATAATGATTGGACCAGATGGATGTATGCCTTTATTCAACTTCAATTACTATGTAACTATGTTATCAGCACAAAATGGTTATTCCAGTATTCTAAGTCAGTAAAATAAATCTGCTTTGCAAGCCACTTATGAATTTAAACCAGATCGTTAAAAGTCCAGCTTTTTGTATCATAAGAAAATAAATCAATTATTATGGATATTGATGATCTGTCAAAACGATGGCACTTTGAACTGAAAGAGAACCCTAGTACAATAGAAAACATTCTGGAATAAGTCAAAATATACATTATGATCTTTTCTACGTAACTGACATGTCTGATTTTATATGTATGTATGTATGTATGTATATATGTGTATATATATATATATATATATATATATATATATATATGGAAGAACGACATGTCGGAAAATTCCGGATCTATGTTCCTATGCCGTGAACGGACGGACATTGACCAACGAAGCGCTCGCTCATAGCAAGGAGCGCTCGGTACGCAAAAAGTCCCTCCGTGTGTACCCACCTTACTGACAGCAGACCAATTAGCATATCGATCTAACTCAATCTAGCCGCATAGCCCGCGCACCGTACTAATGAGTTACAACAGGCATTCCAGGATTTTTACCATTGAGCCATCTTTTGTAAAAATGACTAACTGCATTTTCCCAACAGTTGCTGGTACATTTAACATAATACACAAGATATAATACTGGGAGAGGTGGTGCCTGGATGAAACAATGTTGTTATTATTACTTCAGACTTGGCAGCACTCTCTCCTTATATAGCATTCATTATATAATGTTATACAGACCCCCTGGTGCTTCGTCTTATTAACTATTAAAATACTGTTGGTTCTAGTACTAGTTAAGAGAAAAGAGGAAAGCCACAGTACACTATACTCGCCCAAACAACTTTGTATTAGATAGTGCAATTTTGAGTGTTCTAATGATACTAATCAAATTGTTGTCTTTGCATGCTTGTCATATAAAATTAAATTTAGTGCGTGCTTCTAATGTAGCCCCCTCAGAAACTCACTGCCCACAAGCGGGTCCAGCGACACCCGCTTGTGCACAGTCTCTTAGCCGACACTCTAGAGCTCATTTGCATTTTCATTGACCTGCTATCCAAAGTATGGCCAACCAGCAGAAACAGTGCTGCAGATCCGGATGTCCTGCCTCAGTCAGTCTTATAATGTCTGTGCACTCGCAGCTCTGTAATAGGTACACGATCTGTGATATCTGCTTATGTGTGAGGCAGAGGCTGTGTGCTAAGGTAATGGGTTTCGGGTCCCGCACTTCTGATCTGCAAAGTGCCGACCGATTGGGGAGGGGGGGTGCGTGCGCGCTGATCTATGTGTTTTATGCACTGCTGATTTGACACCTGATTCTGGTACTCCTCCACTGGTCAGGTGAGGGGGGTGCACACTGCTGGGATGTGTCACCCTGTACACAAACTTCCTCCGGTGCTGAGCTTGTTATGGACAGGGCTTGGACAGTCCAAGGAATGGTTGGGTTTTCTGAGGGGGTTGTTGAAGCCCAACAACATCCTGATGCTCCCTGGCCAAAAGTTGTTAGGTATACACTAAGCACAGAGGCAATTAATTTTACATTTCCCCCTATTTTTTACCAATTAGAACTGGCACTGCCAAAGTAACATAGACTACTATATTATTCAACAAGGTGATTTATTATAAGTAAGGCTGATTAAGATGTGTGCCCTGTTGGCACCATCTGAGGGAGGTGCTGCTGATGTTTGGCAGCCCCCTGTGTGAAATCACAGCCAGCACCACCTGAGGGGGCAGCATATGTTTGCGCCCACCAGTGTGACATCACAATCAGGAGCATCTGGGGGGATGCTGATGTAAGCATCCCCTCCCCTGTGTGATATCACAGTCAGGCACCATCTGAGGGGGTGCTGCTGATGTTTGGCGGCCCATGTGACATCATAGATAGGCACCATCTGAGGGGGACAGCTAATGTTTAGCAACCCCCCAGTGTGACATCACAATCATGGACCATCTAAAGAGGCTGCTGATGTTTAAAAGCCCCCAGTCAGGCGCGGTCTGAGGTGGGGGTGCTTCTGCTGCCCATCAGTCAGGTGCTGCTTAGGGGATGCTGATGTTTGGCAGCCCCCTTCCTGTGTGACATCACTGTCAGGAGTCACCAAGAGGGGGAATATATCCAAGTGTGTGTGTGGGAGATGTCTTGGGGATGATGTGTGGGCGTCTGTGCACCACCCTTGCAATCCGGGGTGTGTGTGATTGGGGTAATATGTGTGAGAGTTGTCTGCTCACACATGACTGGTGTCTGGTGGGACTTCAAGCTCTTGGGGGGGGGGGGGGGCTGAGTGGTGCAGTTTGGTTGGATCATCAGTGTGGTAGAGTGGGATGTACCTGTCCTGTGTGGGTAAAGGGAGTGTTGTTTGCTTAGACCATACTAACTTTGAGGATTGTATGTATGCCATGGAAACAAAAGGGTGGGATGGGTGTGGAGTGTTAGTGTGACCTGTGTCTATTGGGAGTAGGGGGGTTTGTTTGCTTTGAGACCATATTGTGTCTGCCACAGAAACGGAGGGGTAGGTCAGTAGGTATGGGTGGTTTTCATTATGACCATAAAAACTATTCTTTTTGATCAAATTAGTTTTTTTACTATAGCTAAACTTAAATAGCAGCCATCGGAATGAAAGTGTAGATCATGAGGTGTGTGTTGGAGGGAATCTATTTGCATGTAGGACTATAAAACTGATGACTGATCAAAATTAGTTTTTTGACTATAGTTACCCTTTAAGTATGTCTGGGTCAGTAGGTGTGTATTGGAGGGATATATTTGCATGCACAACCTAAAAGGCTGGAAGGTTAGGTCGGTAGGTTGTGTACCTGTGTATGGTTGGGGGGGGTGGTATGTTTTGTGTGTTTATGACCAAAGAACTAACTTTTTTTGATGACTGATCAAAATTTGTTTTCTGACTATAGTTACCCATTAAGCATGTCTGTGTCAATAGATGTGTCTCTGAGGTAATATTTATATGTGTGACCAAAACAATTTTTTTTTTATGACTGATCAAAATTAGTTTTTTTGACTGTAGTCACCCTTTAAGTATGCTGCCACTGTAATAGAAGAGTAGGTAGTAGTTTGTGTACCTCTGTCTGGTTGGGTTGTCTTTACACAATAAATTTTTTTGATGATTTTTTTTTATACTATATTACCCTTTAAGTAAGGCTGCACGGTAATGGAAGGGTATCAGTAGGTGTGTACCTGTTCTGTGTGGGGGTATCAGTGCTGTATTTACGACCATAAAACTGTTTTGATCACTTGACACTGATACCTCGGAATGGAATGTCCACATTTGATGATTGGACCCACTATAGTCTATGGGGAAAATGGCCCAAAGTTCGCCATTAATTTCAGTAACGCTACGGAATTCGTGTCCCTAGCTGGAAAACAGTGGGAGCAGAGAAACATTTGCAGTGTTAACATTTCTTCCTTCTTCTGCTGGCTGCTAACTGGTGTCAGGAAGGGTACTCGCCTTTCCGGCCATTCCTTCCAAGATGGCGGCGCCGTAAGCCTGTGCGCCGACATCATGCTGGGTTCCTGTTACTTGTACCTGATCCTGCCTCTGCAATTTAAACCTGTTTCTGCTTATACTTTGTATCCGATCGTCCTGTGTGCCTGATCTGCGTGCCGGTCATATTATCCAATCATCCTAAAACTTTCCAATTGCTGTGCCTCCTGACCTCCTCTGTGGACTCTTACCCTTGTTGGTTCTCTCAATTGATACAAGTAAGTTTGCATTAAGTCTCGTTTTGCTGCAGCTGTGCGAGTACCGGAGAATGCACTTGCGCAGCTGTCCAAACCAATTTACCAGAGGCTGTTCGGCTGTTTGCGCGGAAGTATTCTACGCCAGCTAAAGCTAGAGTTAAATACTTACGTGCAGGTGAATCTCCCTGTAAGATTCTCAGAACCTACAGCTCTTATTTCAAATTAGAAAAAGTGTGCTACTTGGTCTTTTGCTCTTTTACAGTAGAGAAACCCTTGAAACTTGGCTGTTGTTCAATAATCGACTATAAAAAATAGATTAAACCCCATTTTTACATTTACCTTTCATGCAAATAACACAACTACCGTAATGCTATAATAACAGAGCTTTCATTCTGAAACTTAAAACAATATTTGTTTGTGATTTTCAAAAGGATGTTACATAGACGCAGAAATAAAATAGACTGGGCAGGAAGAGGCTTTTCTAAGGTGAAACCAATCCAAGTATCAAAAAGTTCCCATAGTTTACATGGAAATATTCAGCAGTACAGTATTCAGCCATGTACAATGCTGTTTGACACCTTACCCGGGTTTCCTATAAACCTCTTAGCCACATGCAATCACGCCTTGCATTCAGAAGGTCCTTAACACCTGGCTTTCAATGCTAATTGGGACTTCCAGGGTACTTAATTGCCAATTCATTCTAAATTGAGAAAGCCAGTCGATGACTAGCGAAACGTCTTCAAGAACTAAACTTTAAGTCCAGTTGATCAAACTGAATACAACAGATATACCATGACCTGGATGAATGAGAACCTTTACAAGCATAAGTAACCTTAAGTTCAGCTCGCTAGGTCCGCCCGGTCCACCTCCCAGTAAAGCCTTATGAAAGACACACACACACTGCAAGAGGCACACACCTTGGCCAAGCCTGTTTGCATATCCCAGCCCACCCCCTGGTCCCACAACGTGTAAATATATCCTTCTATGAACGGACACCTATTCCATCAGTCACTGCCTTACTAATTAATTAGGCTTGAAAGCCAAATTCTGTTCTTTCTATTTCTTCTTTCTTTTTCTTCTTCCGCTTTTTGGCCTGTATCTCCTCACAGTTTTTGAGCTAGAGACATGAAATTTGGTACAGACGTGCAGGGCATATAGGAGAATTGCTATCTTCTAGCTAAGGAATCCCCAGAAGCGTTATGGCGTTATCTGCGATTTTTCCCCATAGACTATAATGGTAACTCCTCAAATGTGGATATTTCAAAACAGTTTTTCATGGTCATAAATACAATGGTGATACCCCCCAACCACCCCACAGACACAGGTACACCCACCTACTGACCTCCTTTCATTCCCATGGAAGCCATATTTAAAGGATAACTTAAGTCAAAAACTAATTTAGATTTATCCTCAATAAAAGATAGTTTTTTGGTTGTAAACTCAAAAAGACATACCTTTCAACCAGACCCAGGTACACACACCTACTAATCTACTTATCCATTACTGTGGCAGCCATACTTAAAGGTAACAAAGTCAAAAAGCTATTTGATCAATAATCAAAATAGTTTGGTTTTTTTAACCCCCAAGTGATACAGGTATAGACACCTACTGACCTACCGCTCCATTACTGTTGCACCATACTTAAGGGTAACTAAAGTCAAAGACTCATTTGACCAATCATCAAAAAAGTTTTTTTAACCCCCACCCAACACAGGTACACACACCTACTGATCTACTTATCCATTACTATGGCAGCCATACATAAAGGGTACTAAAGTAAAAAACCTAATTTTGATCAATAATCTTCCAACCTGATCCAGGTACACACACCAACTGACCCACCCTTCCATTTCCATGGCATCCATATTTAAAGGGTAACTCTAGTATAAAAACACATTTTGACCAATCATCAAAAAAGGTAGTATTTTCCCCCAACCTGATATGAATACACACACACCAACTGACCTACTTTTAATGCATGTGACATATTTAAAGGGTAAGTGAAAAACAACACATGTCCTCTTATTAGCATTATTGAGTTTTAAATCTCAGCACAAACACACAAATTCCCCTTCCAAATGCAGTCTTTCAAGCCAAATTCAAAGTTTATCTTAAACTTTCCCTTTCTAGTTCAAGATTACAATGCTCCAGAGCAAAAAACTTTGTCTGATGGTCTGTGCTCTATAACTTTGCTTGCAACGGTTTTAACACTGCCTTAAAAAAAGAATTACTCATTTTGTCTCAGCAGTTACCACTGGTTCCTTGCAGACATGTTTGAAATTCACCCCCAACCCTCCTCTTTCTACCTTTTTGGTCTTTTTTGTCTATATACAACAATTGCGGCTGCTGCGTGTTTTACTGTCACGTACCTAATGCAAGCGCCACTGAATTAGCCAATATTACGTCGTGGTTCAGACTGTTTTACAATTTAAAAGGTTTTTCACTTTCAAAGAGCGTCTGCAGGGTGAAATGGACCTCTTCAAATGCCATTCTCAAAAAAAAAAAATTTTGGAATCAATCTGCTATTCTGTGAAGACTAAAACTAGATAAGCGAGAACACTCAAATCATATTAATGTGGCAGGGGGTTTCCCCTGTATGTATCTCCTGAACCTGGTATTTCTGTGCTTAGGGCAAACATTCTATAACGGAACCCTTACAATTTGTCAAGGACATCCACCATAAAAAATTATTGCAGTTCTTTCTGCCCTCAGCAATGAGATTCTTATAGCTGTTTTCAAAGCTACTTTCAAGAAGCTTTGATCAATGAAATTGTTACAGTGCAGATCATTTACTGCTTTTAGGACATAAGCCCATTGAGAGCTACAGAGATGATGTGAAGCTGATAGCAGCGTTTGTGGGAACCAAGAAGGTAAAAATAAACACCCTTCATAGCATCTACATATGTATATTTTTGACCTAGAACTAAGCCTAAAATGGTGGTTTATGGGTGTCCATCCACAAAAACTAAAAGCTAGATAGTGATTAGATTAATGAGAAAGTAACTTCTTTCACTCTAATAACTATTTTACATTGTTTGAATATAAACGTTTATGTCCAATAGACCTTTATTACCTAATGATAAAATTACTGAAATTAACAGCTTGAAATAGTTTAATATTTCCATTAAAATTGTATTTGTTGGTATGTTGACCATAATCAGGAGGGGTTTGACTATGCAGGCAGATTAGACAAGGTAGAGATGTTCACATCGGAGAAGCAGCGTTTGCGCAAGGATATGATTATGCTTGTGACAGTTCTCATTCATCCAGGTCATGGTATATCTGTTGTATTCAATTAGATCAACTGGACTTGAAGTTTAGTTGATCTAATTGAATACAACAGATATGAGGATATGATTACTTTATACAATATATATTAATGCCACATAATAAAAAGCTAGCTAGTGATTAGATTAATGCGAAAGTAACTTCTTTCACTCTAATAACTATATTAATTGTTTGAATATAACGTTTATGTCCAATAGACCTTTATTACCTAATGATAAATTACTGAAATTAACAGCTGTGAAATAGTTTATACAAATATATATGGGCCACATAATAAACTCTCTGGTGCATTGTTCACTAATAGGCAGGGGACTCAGAGACATCCTTTAAGATTAGAGAAAAGAAGTTTAAACTTCAGGTTGGAAAGGTTTCTTTATAATGAGAACGGTGACTGTGGAACTGTTTCCAGCAGATGTGGTAATGGCAAGTTCATTGAATAGCTTTAAAAAAGGCCTGGATAAGTTTCAAAAACTAAAAAATATTGAGAATTCTGGTATTAATCAGTAGATCTGGTTGATCCAGGGATACTTTCCGATTGCATTTAGAGTCAGAAAGGAATTCCCCCCCCCACCCCCTTTTTTAGGTGTTTTTTTTTTGCCTTCCTCTGGATCAACTGTTAGGTAGTTGATCCAGAGGAAAAAAAAGAGGGTTAATGGTTGGACTTGATGGACGTATGTCTGTATTAACCTTAATTACTATGTTTAACTGCTAGGTAGGTTTAAAGAGGAGAGTATAATGATTGGACCAGATGGATGTATGCCTTATTCAACTTCAATTACTATGTAACTATGTTATCAGCACAAAATGGTTATTCCAGTATTCTAAGTCAGTAAAATAATCTGCTTTGCAAGCCACTTATGAATTTAAACCAGATCGTTAAAGTCCAGCTTTTTGTATCATAAGAAAATAAATCAATTATTATGGATATTGATGATCTGTCAAAACGATGGCACTTTGAACGAAAGAGACCCTAGTACAATAGAAAACATTCTGGAATAAGTCAAAATATACATTATGATCTTTTCTACGTAACTGACATGTCGTATTTATATGTATGTTGTATGTATGTATATATGTGTATATATATATATATATAATATATATATAATATATATCACTTGGGTAGTCTTGCGGTTAAAAAGTTATTTAACAGTCCATACATTGTGGTATCATGATACTCCCCAAAAACAAGAAGCCTGATGCGTTTCAGTCTCTACTCGAGTCCTTAATCATAGAACTCACAAATAATTAAAGTAAAAAACATACATAAATAACAGGGAGATTCAATAAATGTTCTTATCGTTTAAAATGGTGCTAATCTGATTGGTTGGGCAAAATTAGCACCATTCTAAACGATAAGAACTTTATTGAATAACCCCCTTGTGTTTTAAAGACCTACCGAAACACTTTTAAGGGCATTCCACCCCCAAAACTATAATCCCCCAACTACGGCCCCACCATGTAGTGTAGTTTCCTTACCTCACATCCCAACTCATCTGGTTCTCCTGTAGTCCCCCCCCAAAGTTCCAAAAACTGCCCACCAGGAGGCTAGCAGGTCCATATAGGACACTGCTGCTACCTGGCCTCCCG
The DNA here is from genome assembly GCA_019447015.1 of Hymenochirus boettgeri. NCBI lineage: Eukaryota > Metazoa > Chordata > Amphibia > Anura > Pipidae > Hymenochirus > Hymenochirus boettgeri. The sequence goes on from CM033477.1 coordinate 60,505,383, forward strand.
GAGATCCTGCCATGCGTGCTGCAGCCCTTCTCCCCCCTCCCTCCCCCTCCCGTTCTACTATACCTCCCCATGCGAAAAACCCCCTAAATATTCTGCTCCCCATGTCCCCCAGCCCCAACCCATGTTTTTTTTTTTTAAAAAGCTCCCCAAACTCTTACTTCCCTCTCGCTTTCCTCCGCTGCACTGAATGACCGGCAGCCGCGTCCGTGATTGGCTGCCGCTCAGCCATCACAGACGCCTGCCGGTCCCGTCCCTCTGCTTGCATTCTCGCAAGCAGAGGGCCGGCAGTGGGCGGGAGGATCGAGGGGAGGTAATAAGAGTTTGGGGGGCTTTTTAAAAAAACTAAACATGCGGTTGGGGCTGGGGGACATGGGGGAGCATGATATAAAATTTTTATTTTAGGGGTGGACATAGCCTTTAAAACACTAATTTTTGTATGTTTTTCGCTTTAATTAATTTTGTGATCATGTATTGTACTACTCAGACCTTTCCCTCCGTGTCTTCATTCCAGGTGCGGTGATCGCACCTGTTCGTGTTCAAACGAGCGGACGGCTGACCTGGTTCTTTATGAATGTTACGAGTTATTCTAAGTCTGGCTCGGCACTTAGTTACAGGTGGGCGTTTCTCCATAATACACAAAATGACGGGACCGAGATTCCATGCCTATGATTAAGGACTCGAGTAGAGTCTGAAATTGCATAGGCGTATATTGTTTCTTTGGTGTGTGTCACGATACCACGATGTATGGATGTTAAATAAATAATCTTTTTTAAACTGCAGTGTACACAAGTGGCAACTTTCTTCTGGAGCGAGTCAACTTTTTGATTGATCGAGTTAGTTTATGCAAATCCAGCGCAGGGTAGGGGCGGGTAGTGTACATGGACAACAGTGAGTAGCGGTGAGTGAATCTTATCACTACTTTATGGTATATATGTATACACGTGCAGCGATATGTGCATAGTATAATTTAGTGTCTGGACTACAATGAGGTGAGGGCCCGGGGCTCATGCAACCCGGAACCAACCTAAAAACATGGGTAAGCATTATGCTACAGTTACCGTTGCTATTACACTTAGAATGTGAATATAAGGCTGTTATAGAGATATATGCAATATAGAGTGCAGATTAAGTGATTAAGCTGCTGAACTGTTGAAGACAGCACACTCTGATTTTCCTTTCCCTGGTATGTCGCATGATGGGGAGATATTATATATACTTATCATATATATATATTTATATATATAGATATTTAATGCAAGATGAAGATTTTATAGGGTTAATTTTACATATAACTTGTTAGAAGTGAAAGTGGTGGCACTGGTGGTGTGGTCCATGGCTATCTATAAAGGTTGTGTATACCGTTGTGTCACATGATATTCTGATGATGGTGCCCTTATGTTATATGAAACTACAATTGAGAGAAGTAAAATGGTCAAGGTACCCAATATTCATCTGTGCTGCTTGTCATTAAATATTAATGTTTAGTGAGTGCTCCTAATTCCCCCCCCTCCTTACTCACTGCCTTCTTGTAGTGTCTGCGACAATTTAAGTTCTGCACACATTGTTGAGAAAGTGTGCCTGTAAGGCAGATTAAAGATCCTAGTAAGAGGTCATTAAGGGGTCAACATATTACAATTTCTGTCCTGGAGTGAAGGGTCTTTCCGTACATGTGTAAAATGTGATTCTCAGGATCTACAGCTTAGATTTAAATCCGAAACAGTAGTGGGAGCTTTTCCTTGGGTATCTTGCGGTTAAAAAGTTATTTATTTAACAGTCCATACATTGTGGTATCATGATACTCCCCAAAAACAAGAAGCCTGATGCGTTTCAGTCTCTACTCGAGTCCTTAATCATAGAACTCACAAAATTAATTAAAGTAAAAAACATACATAAATAACAGGGAGATTCAATAAAAATTCTTATCGTTTAAAATGGTGCTAATCTGATTGGTTGGGGCAAAATTAGCACCATTTTAAACGATAAGAACTTTTATTGAATAACCCCCTATGTGTTTTAAAGACCTACCGTAAACACTTTTAAAGGGCATGTCCACCCCCAAAACTATAATCCCCCCACACTGCCCCACCATGTAGTGTAGTTTAATCCTTACCTCACATCCCAACTCCATCTGGTTCTCCTGTAGTCCCCCCCCAAAGTTCCAAAAACTGCCACCAGGAGGCTAGCAGGTCCATATAGGACACTGCCTGCTACCTGGCCTCCCGGAGATTCTGCCATGCGTGCTGCAGCCCTTCTCCCCCCCTCCCTCCCTCCCGTTCTACTATACCTCCCCATGCGAAAAACCCCCTAAATATTCTGCTCCCCCATGTCCCCCAGCCCCAACCGCATGTTTTTTTTTTTTAAAAAGCTCCCCAAACTCTACTTACCTCTCCGCTTTCCTCCGCTGCACTGAATGACCGCAGCCGCGTCCGTGATTGGCTGCCGCTCAGCCAATCACAGACGCGACTGCCGGTCCCGTCCCTCTGCTTGCATTCTCGCAAGCAGAGGGCCGGCAGTGCGGCGGAGGATCGAGGGGAGGTAAGTAAGAGTTTGGGGGGCTTTTTAAAAAAACTAAACATGCGGTTGGGGCTGGGGGACATGGGGGAGCATGATTAAAATTTTTATTTTAGGGGTGGACATAGCCTTTAAAACACTATTTTTGTATGTTTTTCGCTTTATTAATTTTGTGATCATGTATTTACTACTCAGACCTTTACCTCCTGTTCTTCATTCCCAGTGAGGCTGAATCGCACCTTAGTGTTTCAAACGAGCAGACCGGCTGGTCTTTATGAATGGGTTATTCTAATTCTGGCTCCATGTATTTTACTACTCAGACCTTTACCTCCTGTGTCTTCATTCCCAGTGAGGCTGAATCGCACCTGTTAGTGTTTCAAACGAGCAGACCGGCTGGTCTTTATGAATGGGTTAATTCTAATTCTGGCTCGCACTTAGTTACAGGTGGCTGTTCTCCCTAATAACAAAATGACGACCGAGGATTTCCTATGCCTATGATTAAGGACTTGAGTAGAGTCTGAAATGCATCAGGCGTATTGTTTCTTTGGTGTGTGTCACGATACCACGATGTATGGACTGTTAAATAAATAACTTTTTAACTGCAAGTGTACACAAGTGGCAACTTTCTTTCTGGGAGAGTCAACTTTTGTATTTTGATCGAGTTTATGCAAATCCAGCGAAGGGTCTGGGGCGGGCTGTACATGGACCAACATTGAGTAGCGGTGAGTGAATCTTTATCAACTACTCTTATGTGTATATATGTATACAAGTGCAAGCGATATGTGCATAGTATAAAGTGTCTGGACTACAATGAGGTGAGGGGCCCGGGGCTCATGCACCCGGACCAACCTAAACATGGAGTAAGCATTATGTACAGTTACCGTTTGCTATATACACTTAGCATGTGAATATAAGGCTGTTATATATATATATGCAATATATATGCAGCATTAAGTGATTAAGCTGCTGCTTGTTAGAGTACAGCACACTTCTGATTTTCCTTTCCCTTGGATATTGTATTCATGTATGTGTATATATATTCTATATAATAGACTATACTCTATATATATATATATTTAATCAAGGATGCGCTTTATAGGGTTAATTTTACACTATCACTTGTTAAAAGTGAAAGTGGTGGCACTGGTGGTGTGGTCATGGCTATAAAGGTTGTGTATCACCGTGTGTCACATTATATTCTGATGATGGTGCCCTTATGTTATCTGAAACTACAATTTGAGAGAAGTAAAATGGTGGTACTCCCATATTCATCTGTGCTTGCTTTGTCATTAAATTATTAATGTTTAGTGAGTGCTCCTAATTCCCCCACCCTCCCTTACTCACTGCCTTCTTGTAGTGTCTGCGACACTTATAAGTTCTGCACACATTGTTGCAGAAAGTGTGCTGTAAGGCAGCTAAAGATCCTAGTAAGAGGTCATTAATGGGTCACATATTACAATTTCTGCTCCTGGAGTGACAGGTCTTTCCCTGTAAATGCTGTTTAAAATGATGATTTCTCAGGATCTACAGCTTAGATTTAAAATCCGAAACAAGTAGTGGGAGCTTTCTGTATCTAAAGGTATACTTTTTGGAAAATTCTATTTTATATATAGATACCCTTTAATGCATCGTGGAAAAGAAACTTAATTTATACCCCTATAAAGTCTAAAAAAAAAAAAAAAAAAACAATCATAAATGTCCATAAAATGCAAGAGGTATCTGTTGCTTTTAGGTGTTGATTTGTTTCTATTGCTCCGAGAGGTCAAAGGGAAAAAGATGCACAGGATGTAATGTGGGGCATATAGAGGTATAATTTATTTGCCTGAGGAACCGCGATGCAAACGAGTTTTCAGCTGCACTGCTGTAATTCTAATGCACAAAAGGAAGGTGTAACTATGCTCTTCTACTTCACTGTACATTAAAATTCCCCAAACACTTTCTTAAAATACCAGTATCCCTTTAATGCACTTTCTTCCGATGCAGATGGAGTAGGGAAAGTGTGATTTGTGACGGGATTTACCTTATACAGTATCATTACCGTAGTTATCCTTCAAAATATTAAACATAAAAAGGCTGTGTTCAAAATGACAATTATAAGAAGGGAGTAATAATAATAATAATAAAAATAATACATACTAAAACGATACCACAGCTTAGAATTTGTTTTGAGGAAAGTTCAACTGTTTAGTGCTACAATTTTACATTAGCTGAATATAAACGGTCACAAAGGAAAACAATCTAGGAGATTAGAAATGCAATAAATATACTCCATGGTAAATTCCTTACCTGGTACCTTGTCAACTGATGCAAAAACAGAGCGTTGCACTGCCTCAGTGTGCGTCGTGATTGATCATAGAACCGGAGATGGAAAGATGCTGAACTGTTGATAAAGTGCTGTGCCCAATCCCATTATTTCTGTTGATGGTTGACCGGAAGATCCAAAGAGCTTATCACGAAATCAGAAAAAGAAAAAAATTACTTTGTTGCTAAAAAAAAATCTATAGCCTAAGGCCTAAGTCCTAATGTTTTTCTGTACCAGAACACAGCCCTACCTGTGACTCGTATATATTGCCAGAACTAAAACACAAAGGTCATAATCTGAAGATGTCTATCTTCCTATTGCAACTGCAAAGAAGTTGGAGGAGCACACTACTATGTTTCCAGTGTTTATTTCAGCAAAAATGCAAACATACAACGTTTCGGGATACAAATTCCTGAGGAAGGGGAATTTGTATCCCCCGAAACGTTGTATGTTTGCATTTTTGCTGAAATAAACACTGGAAACGTAGTAGTGTGCTCCTCCATCTTCTTTGCAGTTGCCATATTGCTGTGGCCCTTAAGGTGGAGGGCTGGGAGGTATTGTACCTACCGACCAAAGGCCGTGCCATTTGAGATGTGCTGGAGTGTACCTTACTGTAAATTTTGGACTATCTTCCTATTGTCATCCTAAATATTCCATTGTAAACAGAGCCATATGTGATTTCACAATTTACTGATACAAATATTCAGAATTAGGATTCAGGTATTTAAATAAATAATAATAAAAAAAAAATAAGTAAAATACACCTGGGTACAACAGAGAAGAAATAAATCAGAGAAAGGTGCCGATGGACCCATTACTGTGTACTGATGCCATGAGGCCTGAGGATAAGAGCTTATACAGTATATCGTTCATAGAATTCCAAGGAGACTTCTCACATTATCACAGTATAATGCATAGTTATAGACATATATTCGGACCAGGGACCGAAACGTCGCCAATAAAATTCACTTGTTCATAAGTCCTTGGAGTGCTCTGATACCTGATATCTTATTATACTTTTGGATCAGCTGGAAGCACCCAGGCATTTATACTTTAAGGAGAGTGCTAGTCTTTATTTTCCATTATATAAGAAAAAATAAGACTGCTAACTAGAGGCTGAAATGCGTAGGTGATTAGATCCTGCATATGTGAATAAACCATTTGTTTAAGACCTTGAAGTGCTCTGTAAATATATCTGCTTGTAATACTGAAAGGTAGCACCCAGGCTGAAAATACTTAGGTACGGAGTGCGGAGGATCTTCTACTATCAGTTATATATATAAAATCCTAATGACAGTCAGTGTCATGGCTTGAAACGCGTTGATTTGTTACAATAACGCTAGAATCTATGAAAAGTCCAGTGGGGTGCTTCATATCCCAGTATATTATCCAGAGTGAATAGCACCCCAGGCATGTTGTGAATGGAAACACACATATTGAAAGCACATACAGTATTTAGGCAAAACTATACTATGGGGTACCAAACTACCAAATACATGGAAATTATTATCATAGGCTTATCAGCAATGATAAGACTATTTGGGTATACCAAAAAATCTGTAATCCAGAACTGGGGGGGGAGAGTTGGAAGGAGGTTTTGCGTGGGCGGGGATGCAAAAGGAGCGGCCGAGAGGATGAGCGGGCAAGACTCAAAGCCAAGAAGGATAGCACAAAACTAAACATTCTATGTGTGCTTAAAATAGTTTGTTCAGGGTGATTTATTAGAAAAGTCTGACACTACACAAATGCAGAATGTACGAACTTAAAAGTCACTATACTCACTCAAAAACAACTTTACGTTATCTGAAAAACACACTTGAGAGAAGTAAAATGGTGGTACTCCCATTTCATGGTGTTTGCTGTGTCATTAAATATCATGTTTAGTTAGTGTCCTATTGCCCCCACTCCCTTAAATCACTGCCTTCTGTAGTGTCTGGCACAGCTCACCATGGACACTGCTTGCTTACACATCTCTCCCCTCCCTCCCCCTGCTTCTTTTCTCGCTGATTCTCATAATTGTTGCAGAAAGTGGTGCTGGCAGGCAGCTAAAGAGTACTCGTAAGAGGTCATTAATGGGTAACCATATTTACATTCTTCCCTGTAAATGCGGTAATTTACAGGGAACTTTTTGTATAGTACCCTTTAAATATTGCGCATACCTGATGGACTTTGGAGAGTAGAGGGCGTTGAAGTTAAGCTGGTGGGAGGAGTCACAAACTCAGTTGTTCCATAGAGCTGCCACTGGAAGGAGGTGAAGGAGATGAGCTCGGAGATGCACTGTGCTGGTTTAGACATGCGCAACAGCAAATCCTGCAAAGACGAACATTAATAGAATTTAACCAAGCTATGCTAAAGACAGCTCTACAAAGTTAAATACAGTATCCACTACATTTCCAATGTGACTGGCGAATCATCAAACGCCAAATAAAAGTTTTAAAAAGTATAGAAGAGAAATTGCAAGAAGGACACATGCAAAGGGTAATGTATACAGTAGAGAGTAACTGAAAGCAAGGAATTCTCATTTAATTTTATGTCTGTCAGCAATCTTCCCTCTTCGAAATGCTTTGGGTTTTTCAGTTAGATAATACATGGCTCAATAACAGGGGTGTCCAACCTGGGGGCTGCATTAGCAGTACTTCAGTCTCTGAATGGAATGCTTAGTGTGACTCTGCCCCCTGACCCACCCTGGGCTCACCCATCCAGCCCTATATTATATAAATAAATGTGTAAAATTCATGGGGAACCTGCAGGTTATTCATTGACATTCTATGGATTATAGCTGTCAGTAGGTGGTTGGGATGTGTGACTCCTACTGCCTGAAGGAACTGAAAACCCTGCCCTAAACCTAATGGTAATAGTATGGAAGTAAGGGAAGGGTAGATGAATCACTGCATGTTCAAAACCTTTGGTAGGAATTGCTAAAGCATGGGCTTTTAATGTCTGTGAGTCAGTAAAAGTGCTTATTCCAGGAGTATGAAAAATACATTTTCCCGCATTCTGTGCAGCCAGGGAATTCTGGGAGTTGTTAATTTTTAAACATGTGCATATTCAAAACCTTTGGTAGGAATCGCTAGAGCATGGCTTTAATGTGTAAGTCAGTAAAAGGGCTTATTCCAGGAGGTGATGAAAAATAAATTTCCAGCATTCTGTGCAGCCAGGGAATGGTGGGAGTTTATAGTTTTAAACATGTGAAAAGTCAACACCCTATTCTAAAACTTTATGGCATTTTAATACATTCATAGCAAATGGACATAAAGAGAAAACTTACTGCTAAACAGAGAATGCTGGGAGTTGTAATTTCAAACATGTGCATATTTAAAACCCTTTTGTAGGAATCGCTAAAGCATGGTCTTTTAATGTCCAATAAGTCAGTAAAAGGGCTTTAATTCCAGGATGTATGAAAAATAAAATTTCCAGCATTCTGTGCAGGCAGGGAATGCTGGGAGTGTAGTTTTTAAACATGTGAAAAGTTCAAAACCCATGCTCTCTATATCATTACACTGTATGCACCTAATACATTCATTGTGGATCCTGATAGTGGATCTAATAGCTTAGGCATGTAAGTAGCCTCTCTTGGCCCCACAGCTTAACAGCTATATGCATAAAAGAAGAGGCAGCCAGATCCCGAAACAATTGCATGTTTGTGCACTGTGTTGGTATCACTGAAAGCATAACCCGAGGCTTTCAATAAAAATAATTACTAGCAAAACATAAACAACATTTAATTTCACCTGGCAACCACAGGCACACTTTTGCTAGTTTTTATTATATATATACATTTCTTTAAACTTCAATGGAAACTGTGGACAATATAGGTATCTACCGGATTGTGGAGTGGAACAATTTTTTGGGTACCTAAATTGATTGAAAAATATGTACGGCTCCGGACTAAATTTTAATGACAAAATTTGAAATGTTCTAATTGCTGATAATGGTGAAAATAAAGTACTTCTTTGCATAAGAATAAAGGTTTTATTTGTATTTGAAGTCCAGCTGAGTTGAGCTGAGCTATGGGTATCAGCAAGATCCCACTACTCCAACTTTTTCGGGTTTAAATCTGAGTTGTAGATTCGAGAAATCATCATTGAAAAATATAATTTACAAGGAAAGACCTGTCACTCCAGAAGAGAAATGCATTATTATTGTGGATTTATTTAGTGTCAACACACTATAGTGCATTAAATACATAAGGAAAAAACAATACATTTAAATACAATGGTAGTGCAAGTAATACAAAGTGAAATAATTTAAGTGCTGGTCCAGCAGCATTCAGGTGTGGTAAGTTACAGCATTACTGTGACAATAGGATAGTGGGCCATGCTCGAGAGCTTACAGTCTAGAGGAGATGGAGATGAAAACCTAAGGGGAAGCAATCAGTAGCTGTAAACTAAGTTGTCAGTGGAGTATAACTAGTGGGTCTGTGATGAGTCAGTAAGAGTGGTAGAAGTGTCCAAGTTGTAACCTTGCCTGAAGAGATGAGTTTTAGGTTGGCGTTTGAAAATATGAAGTGATGGCAAGTGACGTATAAAGCTAGGAAGAGAGTTCCAGATCAGAGGGGCAGCCAAAGAAAATCCTGAATAGGGTGTGGGAAGAGGGGATTAGAGTAGATGAGAGGAAGAAGATCATTAGCAGAGTGGATGTTACGCCTGGGTAGTATAGTTTATCAGATCAGAGATGTATGGGGGGGGAGGTTGTATTGGAGAGAGCCTTGTAGGATAGGTTAGCAGCTTAAATTGGATCCTTTGAGTAATGGGAAACCAGTGGAGAGATTGACAGGAAGGGGCAGCATGTGAGAAGTGTGAAGTATCCTTCCTTAAGGCTCATTAAAAGCTAATTTTAAGGTTTTAGGGGCATATCCTCTAGCAAGAAGCCTATCCCTAACTTACAGGATTCTTGATTGCTAGACATTTTGCAAGATGCAATTTAGGTAATCCCTCATGCCTAATGGTAGAGGAATACAAAGTCTTTACCATCTAGAGAAGGGAAACGAGGTAAAAACAGGAAGGAGCTTTAACAAAGCGGAAGCCAGATGGATCTTGTGTTGGACACAAGAGTTCCACGGGCTTAAATAGCTCGTTTGATATCTCAGGTTTTATTGGATAATTGTTTGGATACTTAATATTTATACCATTTAACTGTTTATTATTTATACCATTAGATTAATTTAATGGTCACGTGTTATATACACAATTTCTCTTGATTTGTAAAGTTCTGTGTTGGTTTGCTATTGTATATCATATTATATGTACTTTATATTCATATATGTACATTTATTCCATCTTTTTATAGTATTTATTATTATACATTCTATATTTATACAAGAGTTAGACAAATCGGTAGCACTCGGGTCTTAAGTCAAACAGTTTAAATTTATTTAGTGTAACACGCCAACATCAACGCGTTTCGGCCGCCATCTTGGCCGCTATCAGGATCCTGATGACGGCCAAGATGGCGCGCCCGAAACGCGTTGATGTTGGCGTGTTACACTAAATAAATTTAAATGTTTGACTTAGACCCAGGGAGTGCTACCAGATTTGTCTAACTCTTGTGTATAACCTACGGAAGGCACCGGGCATCCCCAGCAAGAGGAGAGGAGTGCTACCTTCTCTGATTACATTATATATATTATATACATATCCAAATCCATATTTACATTTATAGTTTGTTCATCTATTTGTTTTGCTAATTGTTATTGATTTGATATTTTCTGTATGCATTTATCTTGTGTGTTTATGATTTTATTTTGTTTTGGTTTTGTTTATGCGCTTGCTCTTCACCCATTTTGTGCTCTTAATAGTTAATAGTTAGGGGGTGGAGCCCTTGTACACCTGGATGGGTACTTAAGGAGTTGGAGCTTAACTATGATAAGTGAGTTTTGCAAGAAACGCGTCAGGTATTTTCTGACTCGCACTATGTTTAATTTTGAATTAAAGACGGTTTTTAATGGAAGCAGAAGGTGTGGATTTCCGATGCCTTACAAGTGTGCACGCTCCTTACTACATTACAAATTTTGGAACGACGAGTGGCATGTGGGCACGGGCTCGGGGCAGTTGCACCTGAGCCACTTCCAGTGTTTGGTGAGTTAGTCTACATTACTCACAGTTGTTATCGCTGATTCCTGCTGATGATCAACGCTGACTGTGGCAGGAAGCCAATCCTAGTGAAAGGTCTGGGTCATCGCACCGGACCTTTGTTTGTTATTGTGATCAATATGTTGATTTGATAAATATACAATGTTTAGCCTATATGGTAAATCAGTTTCCACTGGGCTCCGTGCCAATTTTGCATATTGCTATTATATAGTGGATACATAACTTTCTGTTTCGTATTGAGAACAATTGTATCAGTTGGGAGTCACTCTTGTACTTTTGATTATTATGAGCAAGCGATATCTTTGTAGTTAGTAAATTAATCCCACATGGAAGTCGTAGCTACCTATCACTACAAGTGTGTGCTTTTTGTAATTAACAGTATAATCACTGTCAAGTACTGATTGCTTACCCCATCTGCATAAATCTCCAATGATTGGTCACACATCTCGCCCATAGGGGAGCTGGTGCAAGCACAGTCAAGTTATTTTGCTGATAAATTGGACTAGGGAAAGGTTCATATGAAGCATCTGATAAATTTATGCTTGGAAGAATAAGCAATGAATAAGTGATAGATTGTATTATTTTTTTAAACGTTTTATTCTCAGCCTTGGGGAACAGCCACGGTATTAGGTTTTTACTTACAATATCTCACGTGGACAATCATGTTGGGAAACGATGTATAGTATTTCAACAGTGCATAAGATACACCTAAATTAAAGGGCCTCTACATCCCCAACCCATTCTGCTGCTTCCTCGATCGGAAAAGCACACAAAAGGCCAGCAATGGAACAAGGCAGGTAAAGTAGTTTAATTCAGATTTGGATAAATAGAAATAGCGAAGTAAGGGGTCTGTACAAGGCGCAATAGAGCATTTTTGCTAGAGAAACATGTGTGCACAGAGCAGCACAGGAGAGATGGGTGGAGGGGAACCCCATTGTGCATGCCCAGTAAACCTCTCGAAGAGAGGTAGAGGCAAAAAGATTACACAGTGGCGTAACTAAGAATCACTGGGCCTCCCAGAAAATGTGATGGGGGCCCTTATCCATGCTTCATCACAGTGGTTTTCTGGAGGGAGGCTATATCTATCATAGTAAAAATAGGATGGGGCCCCTGGCTCTGGGCCGCCCGGTCAGTTGCTCCCGCTACTCCCCTGAATTTACGCCCTGAGATTCACCAGGAAAGGCTCCTACAGTTCAGTTTCTTGGACTTATTGCGGTCATGAGGAGAACCATGCAGCGGGAAATTAAAGGGGTATTTAACACTACACAGTGGGCATCATGATTGTGGCAAATTCAGTTGGGAGTGTGGATATGCTCTTAAAGTGTGTCTGTGAAATTACAAGGGAAAAAAAACAGCTAAATGTATATTTCAAGAGTTCAGGGGAGCCACCCTTATTGGATTTTTAAATTTTGCACCTGGAACAAAAGATCATAATGCTTGCCACAATTATGACTATTTAGCCTATGACCTAGAAAAATAAATGTGATATCTAAATTTTACCAATGACAGGAAAACATTTTATAAAGAAAGGACATCAAGGAAGTTTGTAAGCTATGACACCTGATTTTCCCTATAGAAAGCAATTTGACAAGGGTAAAGATACCTATGTGGACACTGACAAAAATGCACACAAGGGCTGTTATTTATTATGCTAGAATCCTTTGTAGCAGATGATACAGACATATATCCATAGAACATAACTATTTCATAGTCCAGTGGCCTGTATTTATCTGTAGATCTTTGGTAGTAAACAGAAAGCAAATATAGCTTTTGTCACAGGTTGTGAGGTTGTAGGAAATAAGGCAAACCAGGCAACACACGCACTTTGCAATTGCAGGAGTTATTATAAACGCACCTGTATGAAGCACAACCTTATACTACCAAGCAAACACTGCCCTTGGGATGCAGTCCCTGGAATGTCTGGGTCAACTGCCTTGGCTCCAAACTGGTGGGCTGCTGTTGGTGTTCTGGGCTGTTGAATCATTCCTGGTTCTCTTGCTCTCAAGCTAAGGGACAGGTGTAGGGTTAAGCTCTGAGCGCGGACACTGCTAAGCAGTGTCCTAGCTCTGTTCTCCCTTGCTCAGCTTCCCTTCTACAGCCCTACTGCTTCCTCTGCAGACTAGCCTCCGCGATCTTGCTCTAAAGCTAAGGGGGCAGGATAGTGTTGATCAGTCTTAGCGACAGGATACTGCCGCAGCATGTTTCAGCTCTTCTTTGTCTATGTGCTTCCCCCATGTGGAATAAAGCTGCTCTTTTATTCCCAAACCTTTAAATGCAAATGGGTACACACCAGCCAATATTTTCGGGCGACTGACAGAATTCGCAGCACTTTCGGTGATCGGCTGTAAATATTGGCTGGTGTGTGGCGGGCGGCCCGTGACAGACATCGATTGTTCATTCGTCCGGATCGGAAGAACGGACATGTCGGAAAATTCCGATCGATTGATTCCCATGCCGTGACGACGGGACATTTGACCCAACGAAGCGTCGCTCATAGCAAGCGCTCGGTCGGGACAAAAAGTCCCTCCGTGTGTACCCAGCCTTACTGAACAGCAGACCAATTAGCAATGATCTAACTCAATCTAGCCGCATAGCAAGCCGGCACCGTACTAATGAGTTACAACAGGCATTCCAGGATTTTTACCATTGAGCATCTTTTGTAAAAATGACTAACTGCATTTTCCCAACAGTTGCTTGGTACATTAACATAATACACAAGATATAATACTGGGAGAGGTGGTGCCTGGATGAAACAATGTTGTATTATTACTTCAGACTGGCAGCACTCTCTCCCTTATATAGCATTCATTATATAATGTTATTAAGACCCCTGGTGCTTCGTCTATTAAACTATAAATAGAAATACTGTGGTTCTAGATACTATGTTAAGATGAAAAGAGGAAAGCCACAGTCACTATACTCGCCCAAACAACTTTTGTATATTATGAAAGTGCAATTTAGAGTGTTCTAATGATACTAATCAATTGTTGTCTTTGCATGCTTTGTCATATAAAATTAAAATTGTTGGTGCTTCTAATGTAGCCCCTCAGAAACTCACTGCCCACAAGCGGGTCAGCGACACCCGCTTGTGCACAGTCTCTTAGCCGACACTCTAGAGCTCATTTGCATTTTTCACTTGACTGCTATCCAAAGTAAGTGGCCAACCAGCAGAAACAGTGGCAGATCCGGATGTCGCCTCAGTCAGTCTTATAGAATGTCTGTGCACTGCAAGCTCTGTAATAGGTAACACGATCTGTGATATCTGCTTTGTGTGAGGCAGAGGTTGTGTGCTAAGGAATGGGTTTCGGGTGTCCCGCACTTCTGATCTGCAAAGTGCCGACCGATTGGGGAGGGGGGGTGCGTGCGCGCCTGATTCTAATGGTGTTATGCACTGCTGATTGACACCTGATTCTGGTTACCTCCACTGGTAGGTGATGGGGGTGCAACTGCTGAGTGGTCACCCTGGACACAAACTTCCTCCAGGTGTGAGCTTGTTATGGACAGGGCTTGGACAGTCCAAAGGAATGGTGGGTGTCTGAGGGTTGGTTGAAGCCCAACAACATCCTGATGCTCCCTGGCCAAAGTTGTTAGGTATACACTAAGCACACGGAGGCAATATTTTACATTTCCCCCCATTTTTTTACCAATTAGAAGCTGCACTGCCAAAGTAACATAGACTACTAATTATTCAACAAGGTGATTATTATAAAGTAAGGCTGATTAAGATGTGTGCCCCGTGTGGCACCATCTGAGGGAGGTGCTGCTGATGTTTGGCAGCCCCCTGTGTGAAATCACAGCAGACACCACCTGAGGGGGGAGCTAATGTTTAGCAGCCACCAGTGTGACATCACAATCAGGGAGCATCTGGGGGGATGCTGATGATAGCATCCCCTCCCCGTGTTGATATCACAGTCAGGCACCATCTGAGGGGTGCTGAGTGTTTGGCGGCCCATGTGACATCATAGATAGGCACCATTGAGGGGGACAGCTAATGTTTAGCAGACCCCCAGTGTGACATCACAATCATGGACCATCTAAAGAGGAGCTGCTGATGTTTAAAAGCCCCCAGTCAGGCGCGGTCTGAGGGTGGGGGGTGCTTCTGCTGAACCATCAGTCAGGTGCTGGCTTGAGGGGATGCTGATGTTTGGCAGCCCCCTTCCTGTGTGACATCACGTCAGGAGTCACCAAGAGGGGGGAATTATCCAAGTGTGTGTGTGGGGGAGGTTCTTGGGGATGATGGTGTGCGGCTGTGCACCACCCTGTGCAATCCGGGTGTGTGTGTATGTGGGGTAATATGTGTGAGAGTTGCTGCTCACACATGACTGGTGTGGTGGGGACTTCAAGCTCTTGGGGGGGGGGGGGGGGGGCTGAGGTGCAGTTTGGGTTGGATCATCAGTAGTGGTAGAGTGTGTGTACCTGTCTCTGTGTGGGTAAGGGAGTATGTTTTTGCATTAAGACCATAAAACTAACTTTTTTGAGGATTTATGTATGTTGCCATGGAAACAAAAGGGTAGGATGGTGTGAGTGTATGTGTGTACCTGTGTCTATGTGGGAGTTAGGGGGTTTGTTTTGCTTTGAGACCATAATTGTGTCTGCCACAGAAACGGAGGGGTAGGTCAGTAGTAGGTGTGGGTTTTCATTTATGACCATAAAAACTATTCTTTTTGATCAAATTTAGTTTTTTTTACTATAGCTAAACTTTAATATAGCAGCCATCGGAATGAAGTGTAGATCAGTAGGTGTGGTTGGAGGGAATCTATTTGCATGTAGGACTAAAAACTGATGACTGATCAAATTAGTTTTTTGACTATAGTTACCTTTAAGTGATGTCGGGTCAGTAGGGGTGATTGGAGGGTATATATTTGCATGCACAACTTAAAAGGCTGGAAGGTTAGGGCGGTAGGTGTGTGTACTGTGTATCGGTTGGGGGTGGGGTATGTGTTTTGTTGTTTATGACCAAAGAACTAACTTTTTTTGATGACTGATCAAAATTTGTTTTCTGCTATAGTACCCATTAAGCATGTCTGTGTCAATAGATGTGTCTCTGAGGGGATATATTTATATAGTGTGACCATAAAACAATTTTTTTTTTATGACTGATCAAAATTAGTTTTTTTGACTGTAGTCACCCTTTAAGATGTTGCCACTGTAATAGAAGAGTAGGTAGTAGGTTTGTGTACCTCTGTCTGGTTGGGTGTCTTTACACAATATATTTTTGATGATTTTTTTTACTATATTACCCTTTAAGTAAGGATGCTACGGTAATGGAAGGGTAGGTCAGTGGTGTGTATCCTGTGTCTGTGTGGGGGTATCAGTGCTGTATTACGA
This sequence comes from Hymenochirus boettgeri, assembly GCA_019447015.1. Taxonomy (NCBI): domain Eukaryota; kingdom Metazoa; phylum Chordata; class Amphibia; order Anura; family Pipidae; genus Hymenochirus; species Hymenochirus boettgeri. The sequence continues at coordinate 60,521,616 of CM033477.1, forward strand.
CATAAAACTGTTTTGATCACTTGACACTGATACCTCGGAATGGAATGTCCACATTTGATGATTGGCCCACTATAGTCTATGGGGAAAATGGCCCAAAGTTCGCCTTAATTCAGTAACGCTACGGAATTCGTGTCCTAGCTGGAAAACAGTGGGAGCAGAAGAACATTTGCAGTGTTACATTTTCTTCTTCTTGCTGGCTGCTAACTGGTGTCAGGAAGGGTACTCGCCTTTCGGCCATTCCTTCCAAGATGGCGGCGCCCAGTAAGCCTGTGCGCGACATCATGCTGGGTTTCTGTTACTTGTATCCTGATCCTGCCTCGCAATTTAACCTGTTTCTGCTTATACTGTATCCCGATCCTGCCTTGTGTCCTGATCCGCCGGTCTCATATTATCCAATATCCTAAAACTGTTCCAATTGCTGTGCCTCCTGACCTCCTCTGTGGACTCTTACCCTGTTGGTTCTCTCAATTGATACAAGTAAGTTTGCATTAGTCTCGTTTGCTGCAGCTGTGCGAGTACCGGAAGATGCACTTGCGCAGCTGTCACAAACCAATTTACCAGAGGCTGTTCGGCTGTTTGCGCGGAAGTATTCTAAGCAGCTAATAGCTAGAGTTAAATACTTACGTGCAGGTGAATCTCCCTGTAAGATTCTCAGAACCACAAGCTCTTATTTCAAATTAGAAAAAAGTGTGCTACTGTGTTGCTTTTGCTCTTTACAAGTAGAGAAAAACCTTGAAACTTGGCTGTTGTTCAATAATCGACTATAAAAAAATAGATTAAACCCCATTTTTACATTTACCTTCTATGCAAATAAACACATACCGTAATGCTATAATAACAGAGCTTTCATTCTGAAACTTAAAACAAATATTTGTTGTTGATTTTCAAAAGGATGTTACATAAGACGCAAGAAATAAATAGACGGGCAGGAAGAGGCTTTTCTAAGGTGAAACCAATCCAAGTATCAAAAAGTTCCCTAGTTTACATGGAAATATTCAGCAGTACAGTATTCAGCCATGTACAATGCCTGTTTGACACTTACCTGGGTGTTCCTATAAACACCTCTTAGCCACAATGCAATCACGCCTGCATTCAGAAGGTCCTTAACACCTGGCTGTCATATGCTAATTGGGACTTTCCAGGGTACTTAATTGCCAATTCATTCTAAATTGAGAAAGCCAGTCAGATGACTAGCGAACGTCTTCAAGAACTAAACTTTAAGTCCAGTTGATCCAAACTGAATACAACAGATATACCATGACCTGGATGAATGAGAACTTACAAGCATAAGTAACCTTAGTTCAGCTCGCTAGGTCCGGCCCGGTCCACCTCCCAGTAAAGCCTATGAAAGACACCACAACACACTGCAAGAGGCACACCATTGGCCAAGCCTGTTTGATATCCCAGCCCACCCCTTGGTCCCCACAACGTGTAAAAGCTATATCCTTCTATGAAGGACAGCCTATTCTCAGTCACTGCCTACTAATTATTAGGCTTGAAAAGCCCAATTACTGTTCTTTCTATTTCTTTTCTTTTTTCTTCTTCCGCTTTTTTGGCCTGTATCTCCTCACAGTTTTTGAGAGAGACATGAAATTTGGTACAGAAGTGCAGGGCATATAGGAGAAGTGTGCTATCTTCTAGCTAAGGAATCCGCAGAAGCGTTTTGGCGTTATCTGCGATTTTTTCCCAATAGAATAATGGTAACAATCCTCAAATGTGGATATTTCAAAACAGTTTGTTTCATGGTCATAAATACAAATGGTGATACCCCCAACCACCCCACACAGACACAGGTACACCCACCTACTGACCTACCTTTTCATCCATGGAAGCCATTTAAAGGATAACTTAAGTCAAAAAACTAATTTAGATTTATCCTCAATAAAAGATAGTTTTATGGTTGTAAACTCAAAAAGACATACCCTTTCAACCAGACCCAGGTAACACACCTACTATCTACTTATCCATTACGTGGCAGCCATACTAAAGGTACTAAAGTCAAAAAGCTATTTGCATAATCAAAGTTGTTTTTAACCCCAACGTGATACAGTACCTACTGACTAGTCCATTACGTTGCACTACTTCACGTCTCATCTAAGATTTGCATTTATGAACAAAATAAAACAGTTTTTTTTTTATCGTGTATGTACGTCGTTACTTTCCATTGAACTAAAGTCAAAGACTCATTTTGACCAATCATCAAAAAAGTTTTTTTTAACCCCCAACCCAACACAGGTACAACACACCTACTGATCTACTTATCCATTACTATGGCAGCCATACATAAAGGGTAAACTAAAGTAAAAAAACTAATTTTGATCAATTAATCTTCCAAAACTGATCCAGGTACACACACCAACTGACCCACCCTTCCATTTCATGGCATCCATATTTAAAGGGTAACTCTAGTAAAAAAACACATTTTGACCAATCATCAAAAAAGGTAGTATTTTATCCCCCAACCTGAATTGAATACACACACACCAACTGACCTACTTTTAATGCATGTGACATATTTAAAGGGTAAGTGAAAAACAACAATGTCTTTATTCATTATTGAGTTTTAAAATCTGCAGCACACAACACACAAATTCCCTTCCAAAATGAGTCTTTCAAGCCAAATTCAAAGTTTATACTTAAACTTTCCTTTCTAGTTCAAGATTACAATGCTCCAGAGCAAAAAACTTTGCTGATGGTCTGTGCTCTATAACTTTGCTTGCAACGTTTTAACACTGCACTTAAAAAAAGAATTACTCTTTGTCTCAGCAGTACCACTGGTTCCTTCAGACATGGGTTGAAATTCACCCCCAACCCTCCTCTTTCTACCTTTTGGTCTTTTTGTCTATATAACAACAATGCGGCTGCTGCGTGTTTTTACTGTACGTACCTATGCAAGCGCCACTGAATTAGCCAATATTACGTCAGGGTGTCAGATGTTTTACAATTTAAAAGGTTTTTCACTTTCAAAGAGCAGTCTGCAGGGTGAAAATGGACCTCTTCAAATGCCATTCTCAAAAAAAAAAAATTTTGGAATCAATCTGCTATTTGTGAAGACTAAAACTAGATAGCACGAACACTCAAATCATATTAATGTGGCAGGGGTTTCCCCTGTATGTATCTCCTGAACCTGGTATTTCTGTGCTAGGGCAAAACATTCTATAACGGAACCCTTACAATTGTCAAGGACCTCCACCATAAAAAATTATTGCAGTTCTTTCTGCCCTCAGCAATGAGATTCTTATAGCTGTTTTCAAAGCTACTTCAAAGAAGCTTGATCAATTGAAATTGTTACAGTGCAGATCATTTACTGCTTTTAGGACATAAGCCCATTGAGAGCTACAGAGATGATGTGAAGCTGATAGCAGCTGTTTGGGGAACCAAGAAGGTAAAAATAAACACCCTTCATAGCATCTACATATGTATTATTTTGACCTAGAACTAAGCTAAAATGGTGGTTTATGGGTGTCCATCCACAAAAAACTAAAAAGCTAGATAGTGATTAGATAATGAGAAAGTAACTTCTTTCACTCTAATAACTATTTTACATTGTTTGAATATAAAAGTTTATGTCCAATAGACCTTATTACCTAATGATAAAATTACTGAAATTAACAGCTGTGAAATAGTTTAATATTTCATAAAAATGTATTTGTTGGTATGTTGACCATAATCAGGAGGGGTTTGACTATGCAGGCAGATTAGACAAGGGTAGAGATGTTCACATCGGAGAAGCAGCGTTTGCGCAAGGATATGATTATGCTTGTGACCGTTCTCATTCATCTCAGGTCATGGTATATCTGTTGTATCAATTAGATCAACTGGACTTGAAGTTAGTTGATCTAATGAATACAACAGATATGAGGATATGATTACTTTATACAAATATATTAATGGGCCACATAATAAAAAGCTAGCTAGTGATTAGATTAATGCGAAAGTAACTCTTTCACTCTAAACATATTTACATTGTTTGAATATAAAACGTTTTGTCCAATAGACCTTTATTACCTAATGATAAAATTACTGAAATTAACAGCTGTGAAATAGTTTATACAAATATATTAATGGGCCACATAATAAACTCTCTGGTGCATTGTTCACTAATAGTCAGGGGACTCAGAGACATCCTTTAAGATTAGAAGAAAAGAAGTTTAAACTTCAGGTTAGGAAAGGTTTCTTTATAATGAGAACGGTGAAAAACTGTGGAAACTGTCTTCCAGCAGATGTTGGAATGGCAAGTTCATTGAATAGCTTTAAAAAAGGCTGGAAAGTTTCAAAAACTAAAAAATATTGAGAATTACTGGTATTAATGCATATAGATCTGGTTGATCCAGGGATACTTTCCGATTGCCATTTAGAGTCAGAAAGGAATTCCCCCCCCCCCCCCCCTTTTTTAGGTGGTTTTTTTTGCTTCCCTGGATCAACTGTTAGGTAGTTGATCCAGAGGAAAAAAAAGAGGGTTAATAGGTTGGACTTGATGGACGTATGTCTGGATTCAACCTTAATTACTATGTTACTAACTGCTAGGTAGGTTTAAAGAGGAGAGTATAATGATTGGACCAGATGGATGTATGCCTTTATTCAACTTCAATTACTATGTAATATGTTATCAGCACAAAATGGTTATTCCAGTATTCTAAGTCAGTAAAATAAATCTGCTTTGCAAGCCACTTATGAATTTAAAACAGATCGTTAAAGTCCAGCTTTTTGTATCATAAGAAAAAAATCAATTATTATGGATATTGATGATCTGTCAAAACGATGGCATTTGAACTGAAAGAGAACCCTAGTACATAGAAAAACATTCTGGAATAAGTCAAAATATACATTATGATCTTTTCTACGTAACTGACATGTCTGATTTTATATGTATGTATGTATGTATGATATATGTGTATATATATATATATATATATATATATTATATATATCATTGGGAGTCTTGCGGTTTAAAAAGTTATTATTAACAGTCCATACATGTGGTATCATGATACTCCCCAAAAAACAAGAAGCCTGATGCGTTTCAGTCTCTACTCGAGTCCTTAATCATAGAATCACAAATTAATAAGTAAAAAAACATACATAAATAACAGGGAGATTCAATAATGTTTTATCGTTTAAAATGGTGCTAATCTGATTGGTTGGGCAAAAATTAGCACCATTCTAAACGATAAGAACTTTTATTGAATAACCCCCTATGTGTTTTAAAGACCTACCGTAAACACTTTAAAAGGCATGTCCACCCCCAAAACTAAATCCCCCCAACTACTGGCCCCACCATGTAGTGTAGTTTAATCCTTACCTCACATCCCAACTCCATCTGGTTCTCCTGTAGTCCCCCCCCAAAGTTCCAAAAACTGCCCACCAGGAGGCAGCAGGTCCATATAGGACAATGCTGCTACCTGGCCTCCCGGAGATTCCTGCCATGCGTGCTGCAGCCCTTCTCCCCCTCCCTCCCCTCCGTTCTACTATCCTCCCCATGCGAAAAACCCCTAAATATTCTGTCTCCCCATGTCCCCAGCCCCAACGCATGTTTTTTTTTTTAAAAAGCTCCCCAAACTCTTACTTACCTCTCCGCTTTCCTCCGCTGCACTGAATGGACGGCAGCCGCGTCCGTGATTGGCTGCCGCTCAGCCAATCACAGACGCCGACTGCCGGTCCCGTCCCTCTGCTTGCATTCTCGCAAGCAGAGGGCCGGCAGTGCGGCGGAGGATCGAGGGGAGGTAAGTAAGAGTTTGGGGGGCTTTTTAAAAAAACTAAACATGCGGTTGGGGCTGGGGGACATGGGGGAGCATGATATAAAATTTTTATTTTAGGGGTGGACATAGCCTTTAAAACACTAATTTTGTATGTTTTCGCTTTATTAATTTGTGATCATGTATTTTACTACTCAGACCTTTACCTCCTGTGTCTTCATTCCAGTGAGGCTGAATCGCACCTGGTAGGTTTCAAACGAGCAAGGACCGGCTGGTTTAGAATGGGTTAATTCTAATTCTGGCTCGCACTTAGTTACAGGGGGTGTTCTCCCTAATAAAAAATGACGACGAGGATTTCCTATGCCTATGATTAAGGACTGAGTAGAGTCTGAATGCACAGGCGTTATGTTTCTTTTGGCTGGTAGTGCTCACGATACCAGTGTATGGACTGTTAATAAATAACTTTTTACTGCAAGTGTACACAAGTGGCAACTTTCTTCGGGAGAGTCAACTTTGTATTTTGATCGAGTTTATGCAAATCCAGCGAAGGGTCTGGGGGGGCTGTACATGGACCAACATTGAGTAGCGGTGAGTGAATCTTTATCAACTACTCTATGTGATATAGTATACAAAGTGCAAGCGATATGTGCATAGTATAAAGTGTCTGGACTACAATGAGGTGAGGGGCCCGGGGCTCATGCACCCGGACCAACCTAAACATGGAGTAAGCATTATGTACAGTGTACCGTTTGCTATATACACTTAGCATGTGAATATAGGCTGTTTATATATATATATGCCATATATATGCAGCATAAGTGATTAAGCTGTGGCTTGTTAGAGTACAGCACACTTCGATTTTCCCTTTCCCTTGGATATTGTATTCATGTATGTGTATATATATATATATATATATATATATATATATATATATATATATATTTAATCAAGATGAAGATTTATAGGGTTAATTTTACACTATCACTTGTTTAAAGTGAAAGTGGTGGCACTGGTGGTGTGGTCATGGCTATAAAGGTTGTGTATCACCGTGTGTGTCACATTATATTCTGATGATGTGTGCCCTATGTTATCTGAAACTACAATTTGAGAGAAGTAAAATGGTGGTACTCCCATATTCATCTGTGTTGCTTGTCATTAAATTATTAATGTTTAGTGAGTGCTCCTAATTCCCCCACCTCCCTTACTCACTGCCTTCTTGTAGTGTCTGCGACACTTATAAGTTCTGCACACATTGTTGCAGAAAGTGTGCTGTAAGGAGCTAAGATCCTAGTAAGAGGTCATTAATGGGTCACATATTACAATTTCTGCTCTGGAGTGACAGGTCTTTCCCTGTAAATGCTGTTTAAAATGATGATTTCTCAGGATCTACAGCTTAGATTTAAAATCCGAAACAAGTAGTGGGAGCTTCTGTATCTAAAGGTATACTTTTGAAAATTCTATTTTATATAGATACCCTTTAATGCATCGTGGAAAAGAACTTAATTTTACCCCTATAAAGTCTAAAAAAAAAAAAAAAAAAAACAATCATAAATGTCCATAAAATGCAAGAGGTATCTGTTGCTTTTAGGTGTTGATTTGTTTATTTGCTCCGAGAGGTCAAAGGGAAAAAGATGCACAGGATGTAATGTGGGGCATATAGAGGTATAATTTTTTGCCTGAGGAACCGCGATGCAAACGAGTTTTCAGCTGCACTGCTGTAATTCTAATGCACAAAAGGAAGGTGTAACTATGCTCTTCTACTTCACATGACATTAAAATTCCCCAAACACTTTCTAAAATACCAGTATCCCTTTAATGCACTTCTTCGATGCGATGGAGTAGGGAAAGTGTGTTTGTGACGGGATTACCTTATACAGTATCATTACCGTAGTTTATCCTTCAAAATTTTAAACATAAAAAGGCTGTGTTCAAATGACAATTATAAGAAGGAGTAGAGTAATAATAATAATAATAAAAAAATACATACTAAAACGATACCACAGCTTAGAATTTGTTTTGAGGAAAGTTCAACTGTTTAGTGCTACAATTTTACATTAGCTGAATATAAACGGTCACCAAAGGAAAACAATCTAGGAGATTAGAAATGCAATAATATACTCCATGGTAAATCCTTCCTGGTACCTTGTCAACTGATGCAAAAACAGGCGTTGCACTGCCTGCTCGATCAGCTGTGCGTCGTGATTGATCATAGAACCGGAATGGAAGATGCTGAAACTGTTGATAAAGTGCTGTGCCCAAATCCCATTATTTCTGTTGATGGTTGGACCGGAAGATCCAAAAGAGCTTATCACGAAATCAGAAAAAGAAAAAAAATTACTTTGTTGCTAAAAAAAAATCTATAAGCCTAAGTCCTAATGTTTTTCTGTACCAGAACACAGCCCTACTGTGACCTGTATTATTGCCAGAACTAAAAACCACAAAGGTCATAATCTGAAGATGTCTATTCCTATTGCAACTGCAAAGAAGTGGAGGAGCACACTACTATGTTTCCAGTGTTTATTTCAGCAAAAATGCAAACATACAACGTTTCGGGGATACAATTCTGAGGAAGGGGGAATTTGTATCCCCGAAACGTTGTATGTTTGCATTTTTGCTGAAATAAACACTGGAAACGTAGTAGTGTGCTCCTCCATCTTCTTTGCAGTTGCCATATTGCTGTGGCCCTTAAGGTGGAGGGCTGGGAGGTATTGTACCTACCGACCAAAGGCCGTGCCATTTGAGATGTGCTGGAGTGTACCTTACTGTAAATTTTGGACTATCTTCCTATTGTCATCCTAAATATTCCATTGTAAACAGAGCCATATGTGATTTCACAATTTACTGATACAAATATTCAGAATTAGGATTCAGGTATTTAAATAAATAATAATAAAAAAAAAATAAGTAAAATACACCTGGGTACAACAGAGAAGAAATAAATCAGAGAAAGGTGCCGATGGACCCATTACTGTGTACTGATGCCATGAGGCCTGAGGATAAGAGCTTATACAGTATATCGTTCATAGAATTCCAAGGAGACTTCTCACATTATCACAGTATAATGCATAGTTATAGACATATATTCGGACCAGGGACCGAAACGTCGCCAATAAAATTCACTTGTTCATAAGTCCTTGGAGTGCTCTGATACCTATCTTTATTATACTTTTGGATCAGCTGGAAGCACCCAGGCATTTATACTTTAAGAGAGAGTGCTAGTCTTTATTTTTCCTATATATAAGAAAAATAAAGACTGCTAACTAGAGGCTGAAATGCGTAGGTGATTAGATCCTGCATATGTGAATAAACCATTTGCTTTTAAGACCTTGAAGTGCTCTGTAAATATATCTGCTTGTAATACTGAAAGGTAGCACCCAGGCTGAAAATACTTAGGTACGGAGTGCGGAGGATCTTCTACTATCAGTTATATATATAAAATCCTAATGACAGTCAGTGTCATGGCTGAAACGCGTTGATTTGTTACAATAACGCTAGAATCTATGAAAAGTCCAGTGGGGTGCTTCATATCCCAGTATATTATCCAGAGTGAATAGCACCCAGGCATGTTGTGAATGGAAACACACATATTGAAAGCACATACAGTATTTAGGCAAAACTATACATATGGGGTACCAAACTACCAAATACATGGAAATTATTATCATTAGGGCTTATCAGCAATGATAAGACTATTTGGGTATACAAAACTGTAATCCGACTAACTGTTGTGATTAGGGCTTTTCTGTGATCAATAAGTTTGATTTTGCTTGATATGAATGATTGTTCGGTGCATAGATTTCTTCATATATGAATCCAAGAAGGATAGCACTAAATAACTAAACATTTCTATGTTGCTTAAAATAGTTTGTTCAGGGTGATTTCATTAGAAAAGTGGTTCTTAGCGTGTAGGGTGCATTAGTGCACAGCCCCAAAATTATGCACTGGTTCAATTTAGGGAAATTTGCTGGCCATGTCTCTGTGTGCAGGGAGGTGGGGTACTGCTTTATTCAGGATATGTACAAGATTGATATTTAGTGGAAATCCAGTATTTGTACTGGAGGTTTGGTCAAGATTTCGACGTTTCAAAGCTGCTCCCCCCCCAGAAAAACTTCAAAAAGTACAAATTTCTAAAAAGAACTGTGTGTAGCTCTCTGCATGTATGTAGAAGAGCAAAGATTTTTAAAATACAGGGCTGTTCCCTCAGACCCCTCCCCCCCTGTAATTACACTTATGCATTGCTCCACTTTGGGATTAGTTTTGGCTGTGTCTCTGTGCCCAACCACATGTGTGGCATACCGTTTGATTCAAGACATGTAGGAGATTGATATTTAGTGGGGATTTAATACTAGCCATATGCTTTTGGGCAAGATTTCTAAGTTTGAATCATCTTTTCTATTTTTTGGAAATTTTTATTTGTACTGTAGGTTTGGTCAAGATTTCTAAATCCAATCCTTCTTTGCTGTTGTTTTTTTTAGAAAATCTGCTAAAACTTAGCATTTTACAAAGAACTGCATCCATAACTCTGTATTTGTAAATAAAACAATGGCAGCACTATTGCTAGAGGTCTGAATTTTACAGATATATATAGATTGTTGGGGTGTTTCCAAGTTAAAGGGGTGTTAAGCCTGAAAAAAAACTTATAGTTTTCCTTAAAGCAAAGCCCAAGTTATGTTCTCTCTCAATTTGGGCCAATTTCCTGTCCACGGATCTTTATGCGCCAATGCATGTGGCATACTATTTGCTACGTCTTACCATACTATAGCACATATGCTAGTATAGTATATGCCAGAAGAACAGGGATTTGTCAGAGGAGTCTGTGAGGACTTAACATTAATTTAAAAATGGGATGTAAGACACAGCTTCTTAACCTCCTGTTCTTCAATATTTTTTTGAGTGAACTATTCCTTTAAGTGAGCATTTACTTGTAAAGTGGGTTTAAGTTTGATTTCTAATTTCATTATTTTTCTTATTTTTTTTCTGAAAATATCTTAAAAGCTTGATTTTCAATGCAGAACTGCTCCCGGAATTCTACATGTATCTATAAAATAATGGCACTGTTAGTAGCTGAATTTGAGTAGATTACAAATATATATAGTTTATGAGGATATTTCCAAATTTGAGTTAAAATGTGGAAGCTGCATACACAGGGAACTTTGATTTTTTTATTCTTGTAATTGCACTTATGCATTAGTCCCATTTGTGGTAAGTTGGTGGCCATTTCTTTGTGTGCACCCATGCATACGGCATTCTGTTTGATTCGGGTAATTTGGTTTTGAACATCACATTTAAGTCCCATTGGCAGAGCGATAAAGCTCTGAGCAACCAAGAGACGGCCATCTCTAATACAAGGGAGGGAGAACTGAGGGTTAGGAAGGATAAGCAGGTGGTAGTGGTAGGGGACTCCATTATTAGAAAGGTAAATAGGGTAATCTGCCACCAAGACCCAACATTTTGCTTGCCTGGTGCTAGGGTTCGACATATGGTAGATTGTGTAAACAGATTATTGGATGGGTCTGGGAGCGACCCTGCGGTCTTGGTTCACTTTGGGGCCAATAACAAATGTAGAGGAGGCAAGGTCCTTAAAAATTATTTCCGAGAGTTAAGGGGCAAAGTTAGAAGTAAGGATCCCCAGAGTTATGTTTTTAGAAATACTACCACAGCCATGTGCTAAGCTAGGGAGGCAACGGGAGCTTAGGAGTATAAATGCATGGCTAAGATGGTGGTGTAAGGAGATGGGGGTTGGCTACAGGCTCTTTAGTAGAGATGGACTGCACCTCAATGGTGATGGCTTAGCTGTTTTGGGGGAGAAGATGGCTGGAGGACATTTTAAACTAGCTATGGGGGGGAGGATACATTGCACAGGGGTAGATAGAGGGATTATGGATCAGAGGGCTAATAAGATAATGGAGAGCGGACATGGGGGAGGCGGAGCATAAAGTATAAGGAGGCATGTATGTCCAAGTTTGGAAGTAAATTGAATGATTATCTAAAATGTATGTTTACAAATGCAAGAAGTCTGTCTGAAAAATCTGGAGAACTAGAACTAGTCACTCACCATATCCCTTAATACCTTCAAACGTAACCTTAAAATCCAACTCTTTAGGCTAGCATATAACCTGGCCCAAACATTACCCCTTTTACTACCCAATATGATCCAACCAGCCTTTCACACTCCACTGCCAATCTATTTACAGCCTACCGATTCCCGTCACCTTATGTCTCACCCCCATATCCTCTAGTCTGTAAGCTCTTTGGGCAGGGTCCTCTTTCCTATTGTATCAGGGTATTGCTGTAAGAAACTCCTCAATCTGTTTACTTATATTATGTATTACCTGTGTGTGTAATATGTATGACTTTGTATAACATGTATTACCCTGTATGTAATGTATGACTATGTAATTGTAAAGTGCCACAGAAGATGTTGGCGCTATATAAATCAATAATAATAATAACCAATAGCTTTAAAGGAAAGGTATGATGTGATTGGTATAGCAGAGACATGGCTAAATGATTTACATGACTGGACAGTAAGTTCCTACTAGACAGGATGCATTGTTGGATCTGGTCATATCTAATAACCCTGAGCTCATTTTGGAGATGAAGGTAATGGGAAGCTTAGGGAATAGTGATCATGATATAGTGTCATTTAAAATAGGGAATAGTGATCATGATATAGTGTCATTTAATATAGGTTGCAAAAAACAAAAGTGCACTGGGTTAAAGACATTTAACTTTTGGAAAGCTAATTTTATGTTGTTCAAAGAATCACTCCTGCTCATAGACTGGGGGGATTTGTTCCTAGGTAAAGATATTGAGCACAAGTAGACTGCTTTTAAAGGGGTGTTAAACTATTACATTTCTAAATGTATTCCTTTAGGGAACAAGTGTAAAAATATTAGGTCCTCTCCTGCCTGGCTTAAATTGGAAAACAGAGGGAACCGTACAGGCTTTCAGGGAGTATAAAAGCTGTAATAAGGAGTGCAAGAAAGCAATTAAACTAGCTAAACTATAAAATGAAATATGGTTATATGGATATAAACATTTATTTATAACACAGCAGCACTTTTAAGCAACAGGATTTAAATCATAGCGTGTAAGCACAAGCACTTTAATAATCTAGAACACAAGAAACATGTATAATAGGCATAAAAAGCAATTTTTAGCACTTTTTAAGGTTTGAATATTGTTTGAAAATATTAACATGTTTTAAAGATGTTAGAGCATATAGTACTTATATAAGGGATTTTAATAATGGAATATTTATTTGAAAATGTTTAACCAATAGTACTGTACTTGTTTTTAAACCACACTCGGAAGGGGAGGAGACACATGTATTTAAGTTGGCACAAAGTGTTTTGTTTTATGCACCTGAGGAAGGGGGAGGCCCCCGAAACGTAGTGCACACAGCATGTCACAAATAAATTGAGATAAAACAATTCACGTATAGCAGAACAAAGCAAGTTTAACCCCACAATGTTTTTTAAATTTGTCAATATTAAAAAGAGGAAGACTGAAAATGTGGGACCATTAAATAATGGGGCTGAGATGGTTATACATGATGCTGAAAAGGCTAATGTGTTAAGCCATTTTTTTTACTCTGTATTCACTATAGAGAATCCTAGTCCTTATGCTGGGACTGTAATAATATGAAGGGTATAAATGAGGAACATTTACTCTGGCTGACAGAGGATATGGTACAGAAACAATTAGACAAAGTTAATATCAAAAAAGCCCCAGGACCTGATGAAATACATCCTCATCAGAAAAGCGCTTAGTCCAGTGTCTATACCACCTTTTCTTATCTTTTCAGATTCACTTTTATCTGGTGATGTGCTGTTGGGTTGGAAAAAGGCCAATGTAATACCAATATGTAGTCGTTCCCACCACCGGTAACTATAGACCTGTATGCCTAACATCAGTGGTAGGGAAGGTGCTGGAAACTTTGTTATGGGATCATATCCTTGACTTGCCTCCAGAACTGATCCTTTTAGCAGTAGTCAGCGTGGATTTATGAGAAATAGATCGTGCCAGACAAATTTACTTGGTTTTTTATGAAGAAGTGAGTAAGAATTTAGAATCTGTCATAGCAGTAGATGTAGCATACTAGAATTTTGCTAAACCTTTTCATAAAGTGCCACATAGGCGACTAATGTATAAACAGAGGACTGTTGACGTAGAAAATAACATTTGTACATGCATGGATCATTTTTTATTGGATCGCAAACAGAGAATGGTGGTCAATGAAGCTACATCTATGTGGGCTAAAGTACTAAAGTGGAGGTCCTCAGGGTTCCGTAATGGAGACACTTCTTTTTAATCTGTTTATAAATGACTTAGAAGGGGGCATTGAGACTAAGGTCTCTGTCTTTGCTGATGACACTAAACTATGCAGAGCTTTGGAAACTTTAAAATGATGTGCAATCGCTGCAAGCTGACCTAGATAGATTATCAAAATGGGCAGCATAATGGCAGATGAGATTCAATGTTGATGAATGTAAGGTGATGCATTTAGGGTTTAACAATCCTGGTGCCACCTATACCATAAATAATTACGTGTTAAACGGCATGTCCACCCTTATAAAAAAAATTCCCCTATAATAGTATGCCTTCCCCCAGCCCCAACCGCTATAAAATAATTTTAAGAAAGTGCCCAGATCTTTACTTACCTTCCCTCTCTCCTCCGACACCCGGCCCGGCCTTCTGCTTGCAAGACACTGCAAGCAGGGGGCGGGACCGGCAGCCGCGTCTGTGATTGGCTGAGAGGCAGCCAATCATGGACGCGGCTGCTGGCTTCTCAGAATGCCGGGGGAGAGAGGGAAGGTAAGTAGAATTCAGGGGACTTTCTTAAAGGGCATGTCCACCCCCAAAACTATAATCCCCCCAACTACTGGCCCCACCATGTAGTGTAGTTTAATCCTTACCTCACATCCCAGCTCCATAGGGTTCTCCTGTAGTCCCCCCCCCAAAGTCCCAAAAACTGCCCACCAGGAGGCTAGCAGAGTCCATATAGGACTCTGCCTCCTACCTGGCCTCCGGGAGAAGTTTGGCATGTGTACTGCAGCCCTTCTCCCCCTCCCTCTCCGGATTCCCTCCCCCTAGCGTTAATCCCCTTTAATATAGTAATCCCCCTGGTCCCCCAGCCCCAACCCCATGATTTATTTTTAGAAAGCTCCCCAAACTCTTACTTACCTCTCCTCTTTCCAGCCGAAGTGAGCTGCCGGCAGCCACGTCCATGATTGGCTGCCGCTCAGCCAATCACAGGCGCGACTGCCGGTCCCGCCCTTCTGCTTGCATTTCCTCGCAAGCAGAGGGCTGGGAGCGCGGCGGAGGAAAGAGGGGAGGTAAGTAGAGTTTGGGGGGCTTTCTAAAAATAAAAATAATGTGGTTGGGGCTGGGGGACCAGGGGGAAGGCTATATTGAAAAATAGGTTTAAGGGTGGACATACCCTTTAAAATTATTTTTTAGCAGTTGGGGCTGGGGGAAGAAATACTATTATATGGACAAGGGTTTTTATGGTAGGGGGAGGGATCGCAAAATGGGAGGGAGAGGGATATGCATGCCAAACTTCTCCCGGAGGCGAGACAGGAGGCAGAGTCCTATATGGAGAACCATATGGAGCTGGGATGTGAGGTAAGGATTTTATTACACTACATGGTGGGGCCATTAGTGGGGGGGATTATAGTTTTGGGGGTGGACATGCCCTTTAAGTGAATCTCTAATGAAAAAAAGATTTGAGGGTTCTGGTAGATAACAGACTTAGCTGTAGCAAACAATGCCAGGCAGCAACAGCTAGAGCTAGCAAGATATTGTCTTGTATAGAGGGGAATAGATTCAAGAGAAAAAAAAATATATTATTATTCTCCTTCTTTACAAGGCAATGGTAAGGTCTGATTTGGAATATGCAGTGCAGTTTTGGAATCACATATTCAAAAGGGACATCTTGGAAATGGAAGCAGTTCAGAGAAGGGCAACTAAAATAATAAAAGGAATGGAGGGGTTTGACTATGCAGGCAGACAAGTTAGGGTTGTTTACATTAGAGAAGTGACATTTGTGTGGGGATATGACCACTTTATACAAATATATTAATGGGCCATACGTTAAACTTTCCGGTGCATTGTTTACTAATCAGAGGACACACGGACAGAAAATAAGTTTCATCTTCAGGTTAGAAAAGGTTTCTTTACAGTGAGAATCGTGAAACTGTGGAACTGTTTTCAAGCAGATGTGGTAATGGCAAATTCACTGAATAGCTTTAAAAGTGGGCTAGGTAAGTTTCTAAAATTAAAAAATATTGAGAATTACTGGTATTAATGCATTTCTGGTTGATCCAATAATACTTTCCGATTGCCATTTGGAGTCAGGAAGGAATCTCCCCCCTCTTTTTTTTCAGCTGTTTTTTTATTTGCCTTCCTCTGGATCAACTGTTAGGTAGGGTTAAAAAGGAGGGTGAAAAGGTTGGACTTGATGGACGTATGTATTTATTCAACCTCAATTACTGATGCTGTTACAAGCGGATTTAGGTAAGGTTTTTTTTTAGAAAATCTCCTAAAAGAGTGATTTTTTTCACAATGTATTATAGAATGATGCGATTACCTAGCTAAAGGTGTGTAGATTCCAAAAATATATGGTGTGAGGGGTTTTTAGTATGAAAAAGTGAAAGCTAGTTAAAATACAGAGACTGCTTTTATTGCACTTGTATATTGCTCCACTGTGGAGAGTAGTATAGTATTTGAGGTTGAATAAAGACATAGGTCCATCCAGTCCAACCCATCTAGCAATATACTTATTTCTTGCCTAACTGTTGATCCAGAGGAAGGCAAAAAAAAACTGAGAAAAGCTAAGTCCCTGAGGGACATATTATTTCCGAGCTTATACACTGATCCCCAAGAGCACCAGAAAGTATGGTTGATTTTCAAAGGGTGCTTTCCATGTGGGGCTCTTAGATGTAAAACTTGCTTGCACATTATGAAGAGGTGTACTTTTGTGAGCTCTGTGACAGGCAAAAGGTACAACATTGAGTCGTACATCAACTGTAACACAAAATACGTAGTGTACAAAGTGTAATATTCAGTATGTGGGATGCACCACACGGGCCCTGAAAAATAGGGTAAGGGAGCACCTTAGAGATGTGGAGAAACAACGGTCAGAGTCTGGTGGCCAGGCATTTTATGCAGTGTAATAATGCCGATAACCGTTATTTTTCAGTACAAGGTATCCACACTATATGGTCGGATCTGAAAAATAGGAATAAAACTACTGCATTGCTAAAAAATTAGGTAAAGTGGATCTTTCTATCAGAAACCAGAAGTCCACTGGGTATCAACTCAGTTCGTGACATTGCGTGTTATACGGAATAACCTATGTAAGCACTAATTACTAATTTACTATTGATGTTAATGCGATATTTATTCACAAGTTGGAGGCTCTGGTTTCAGCTAATACAGAACATTATGTTATTATTCTGTTCCTCCTTTATAACTTACCTTATTGTTCCATATCATGTTTCAAATAAATGAATGTATTTTAGTTGTATATATTAGATGTATATAAAAACATAGAGTGAGATTTGCTATTTTATCCTTGAGAGCACATTGTTATTAATGTTTGTTAAAATGTGTTAGGATTTTATATATCTTTGTGCACTATGTTCCTAATAGTGTACATTAGTAGGGATACCTGGCTCTAATCAGCCAGGTTAGGTGTCTCCCCCTCCTCCTTGCGGTAGTTCAGGTGGAAGCGGGCTTTGTACCTTTAAAAAAAAAAAAAAAACGGAAGTGACTCCCCAAGATATGCCTATGAGTAAGAGCCATGAGGCTCGAAACGCATAAGGCTACATCTCGGCTATGTATAATAGTTTAAACCAGTGAAAAAAAAACCCACCAAATTTATGAAGGTGGAAAAAAATTCCTTCCTGACTCCCAGTGGCAATCGGAAATTTCCCTGGATGAACTCTACTTTATGTATCAATACCAGTAACTTGCAACATTCCTTGTTTGCAGGAACTCATCCAGCTCTTTTTTGAAACTGACCAATGAACCTGCCATAACAACGTTCGCTGGAAGACAGTTCCATAGCTTTACCGTTCTCACAGTGAAAAACCCTTTCCGAACTTGAAGCCTAAACCTTTTTTCTTCAAGTCTTAAGGGATGTCCACGTGTCCTCTGACATGCTCTATTAGTGAACAATGCCCCAGATAGTTTATTGTATGGCCCGTTAATGTATTCATGCACAGTAATCATATCCCCACGCAAGCGCCTTTTCTCCAGCGTACATAATTGCAACTTTTCGAGTCTCTCTTCATATTCAATCTCCCCCAATCACCTTATTAATTTAGTTGCCCTTCTCTGAACCCTTTCCATTTTAAAGATGTCCTTTTTGTACACAGGATTCCAAAATTGCACTGCATATTCCAAATGAGGCCTTACCAATGCTTTGTAAAGAGGGAGATTAACATTTTCTGCCTTTGAATCCATACCTCTCTTTATACAAGACAATACCATGCTGGCTCTGGCTGTTGCCGCCTGGCACTGCTTGCTACCTTTAAGTTTGTTATCCAACAAAACTCCAAGATCCCTTTCCAACAGGGATTCAATTAAAGGACATCTATAGTGGGAAAATGAACTTTTTTTTCTTTCTTTCCATGTGTTCTATAATTCCCCACAAGTGTCATCACTTTGTTCAGATTCCCTCTCTGTCCTGAGATACACTAGTTAGAAGAATACGTGATTGCATTCCTCTACTCCTACTTGGACTGTCAATCAAATCCATGTGACGTGATCCCCCCTCCCTGCTCTGTAATAAACATAGAGATAACAGCATTAGCAGGGGGAGAGAGGTATCTTTCATGGTAGATATAAGGCTGCACTTGACCCCCCCTTCTTGATTGATGATGACTTCACTGATTGATGATGGGCCACAAAGAGAGAGATCGTAAACTGTACTGTTCTCCTTCTTCTTCCGTGTCTCCAGGAAAGCTTGCTTTCTATTGGCCACTGTGCGTGGGTGTGTTTTTCAGGATGTTGAACTTTTAACTCCTACTGCACATAATAAGCTTGTCGGTTAGCCGAAGTTGAGACATGGAGGAGGTAACAGAGGGGAGGGGGAAGGGGGGGGGAGTGCTGCACACAGATCTCACACCATGGTTAAACAGAGTCACTGACATAGATAGGATTAAGGCAGCATAGAGTACATGAATTTAACTTTGCAAAGGGGCAATGTGTTTTTTTCACTATAGATGCCCTTTAACATAGAGCCATTTATAGTATAAGCAGCACAAGGATTTTTAAGTCCAAAATGCATCACCTTACATTTCTCAACTTTGAATCTCATCTGCCACTTAGCAGCCCAATGTGAAAACTATCTAGATCCCCCTGCAACGATTGCACATCCTCTGAAGTTTTTAATGGTCGATAAAGTTTTGTGTCGTCAGCAAACACAGAAACCTTGCTGACAATACCCACTTCCAAATCATTAATAAATAGATTAAGTAGAAGGGGCCCCAATACAAAACCCTGTGGAATTCCACTTAATACTTTAGTCCATAATGATGAAGGCCCATTAACAACTACTCTCTGCATTCTATTCATTATCCCATTTTCTATCCATGTACAAATGTGCCTCCCCAGACCAACAGACCTTAGCTTCTACATTAGTCGCCTATGGGGGACTGTATCAAAAGCCTTTGCAAAATCCAAGTAAACTACATCTAATTCTATGCCAGAGTCTACATTTCTACTCACTTCCTCATAAAAGCCAAGGAAGTTAGTTTGACAAGATCTATTTCTCCTCCTACAGTTTTTATGGGGGAAATTTACCTTGATTTTGTCTTTTTTTTTTTTTTTTACTTACCCCAATCATAAAAACCTCGGAGTACGTAGTTTCTAAAAATAGAACGTGGGGTATTTTAGTGAATTTTGAGGTTATTCTATGTAAACCTAAAGTTTTAGTTTTTTTTTTAATGTTCTTTAAAGGGTAACTGTGGTCTTGAATTCTTGCAAACTAGTAAGAATTATACAAAAAGCCTTCCATCATACCTTCAAAATAAAACCTAAATCACATCTCTAGATACAATTTGTGAGAAGCTATTGCTGGAAAGGTTCAGCAATATTAGTTCCTGCTTGCATACTTCCTGTTTTCAGCCATGTGACCAGCTTGTAGTCATGTGACCAGCCTCAGCCTGCATTAATAGGCTCTCATTCTCAACTGTCAATTTTTTCCCCAGGTACTTTCTTATTTCCCCAGCAGAAAGTCTTAACTGAGCATGCTTCTCCCCCGAGGCAGACAGGCGGGCAGAGGTCAGGCGATGAGACTCAACCTACTGGAAGCAGGAAGATTGAACATTCACCCCAATGTAATGTCTTACAGGCTCCTGCCAGAGATGTGATGGTCAGCTCATTTTAAAGGAAATACTGCAGGCTTTCATTCAACCCTAACTTGTTTTGAGACCACAGTTGCCCTTTAAGAAATTCACCCAAAAACCCAGTCTAATTTTCAGAAAAGTTACAAAATTCTGTTATCTTGTTAAAGTAGACTTTATGCTGAAAACAATTGCATATTATATTCCCTATTTCCTGTGTTTTTTTCTTCTGTAAATGTGTATATACCAGCTAAGGCAAATCCTGAAAATTCTTCTGGCAAAACAGAGAGATTCAATAAAAGTTCTTATCGTTTAAAATTGTGCTAATTGTGCCCCAACCAATCGGATGTTAGCTTTCAAATTTCAAGATCTGATTGGTTGGGGCAAAATTAGCACCATTTTTAAACGGTAAGAACTTTTATTGAATAACCCTGAAAGTGAGATATTCTGGAGATATTCTGGATATAAGGAGTTTTGGAGCTGTGAGCAAGCAGATAAATGTTACGGTTATTTCTGTCTGTAGGTATAGGTTTTTCCCAGCGTGAAAGATAAGTAAAAAAATAAACATTTTGCAGGCAACTACATGTACATTTGTCATGTATCTTTAACAATAAAAATATAAAAATGCTAAAACTGACAATGCATTTCATTTTCTTGCACCTATATGTTACAATAAAGAATTAGAAAAAATAAATAAATAAATAATAATATTTAAAAAAAAAAAAATATATATATATATAAAAAAAATTCAGTTACTTGCCAGATATTCGCTGCATTTTCATACGACGAGCCTGTATGCGACCTTTTGCCAGTCGTTGTTTTGCTATGATACAGCGGATATGATCAGAGAAAATGAACGTGGCCTGGAGTATAGGGAATGGTTTGGAGTGTGGGGTAGAAGCTGGTTTATGGATGGTAATATTTAATGCTCTGCTGTCATCTTCTACTCCAGTTACCTGCATATCCTAGGGAGGAAATTTACAATCACTATAAGGAAAAAAAATTGTATGTTTTTTTAATTTGTTTATATTTCTACAGCCACAGAGTGTTATAGACCTACTGCATACACACCATTGGCTTAAAGGGGAATTGTGATTTCCATACAAGTACCCTCTCTCATACCTTTCAAACAAGGATGATGTCTCAAGCTGTTGTCATTTCAAATCCAATCCAGTCATTTTAACGGTAGGAGTGTGCTCTTTATAATAGAGGACATCTGCATGAAGACTACAGTCTCCCTTTTTACAAGCAAATAACAAATTATGTACACTAAAACATTTAAACATTTTCCCACATATTGTATGCCTTATCTGCTAGAATATGACTGTCCTTAACCTATTTCAGAGAATTGAAGCCAAAGAAGAAAGTTGAATAAGAAAGGTATGACTTGTACGCTTTCCCCTCTTCCACAAAAAACAGCAAAAGATAATGAATTTACTGCCCATACTATACCTCAGTTAGTGAAAAATAAGCTGCACAATTAGTGCAATAAAACTAACATAAAGGGGTTAACAGCTTAAAGGGGGTGGGGATACAAGCACAAAGAACACATGGGGTTATTCAATAAAAGGTATTATCGTTTAAAATGGTGCTAATTCTGCCTCAACCAATCAGATCTTATTTAACATTTGAAAGCTAACATCTGATTTGTTGGGGCAAAATTAGCACCATTTTAAAGGATAACCTGTTTATTGAATCTCCCTGATAGTTAGCATTTGTCCAGACCAAAAAGCAGCAAAGAACCAGTGACATTACAAATTTCCAGCAACCTGAAATATTCTACAGTTACAAGAGAGATGTTCTTTCTATGTGACTTTACAGTATGATTATGAGATCTGTGAAACCGTCTTTGTATATTACATTTTTTTTTAGGTTAAACTAATTGCTTTTATTTAACCATGGTTCATGGCAGGATTTTTAAAATGCAGAAACCTAATGGAGATACAGCATGTGTGTGCTATAAATTGTTTGTGCACTAGAATCATATTTTACATGTAATTTCTTGTTAGTAGCAATACACACTTGTGCATACACAAGTGTGTATGCACAAACCCCCATTTTTAGAGCCTCTCAGTTATTCACTCTCCTGCCTTCTTTATTTTAATAAATAAACTAGGTCTAACTTACTTAAAGGGCATGTACACAATAAAACCAAAGTTTCAATAAAATGTAGCCCTTCCTACCCAAATCCATACTTACAGCTCTTCACTCCAGCGGCACACTCCTCACGACTCCCTGTTTGGAAGTTGCAAATAGGAGCCGAACTGGCAGCCGCATGTGTAATTAATTTCACAGATGCGTCTGCCGGCAATGGAGAGTGGATGCCACGGGAACAATGGCATGTGAGTATGATTCAGATCAGCAGCGTTTGGGTCTGGTGGGAGGGAGGGGGGAAAGGGCTCCCCTGCGCATGCCAGAAACCCCTTCGAGGACGCATTAGAGGCAGAAACCTTTGCCACAGGAAGACAGCTCCTACTCCACAGTTTCCTGGACTTTGGAAAGACACTGCAGAAGAACCCTAAGGAGTTGGGATGTAAGGTAAGGATCCTTTTAGTGGGTTAAATTATAGTTTTGGGTGTGAACATTCAGTTTAAAATATTACAAACTTTACACAAAAAAGCATCAACTTAAGATGTGTGTTAAGACACTGATACACTACTATTACCAGTTAGGTAAGATGCATATCCCGTGACCAACCAGCCAAGGCACTTGACACATAATGACAAAAATATGTGCAAACTTCGATTAGATTATACAGCAATTACCTATCTTACATTAAAGGACAACTATATTCATGCAGTAACAGAATTCTTTGTTTGCTCCTCCCACGGTCAT
This sequence comes from Hymenochirus boettgeri, assembly GCA_019447015.1. Lineage (NCBI taxonomy): Eukaryota > Metazoa > Chordata > Amphibia > Anura > Pipidae > Hymenochirus > Hymenochirus boettgeri. Next base: position 60,544,504 of record CM033477.1, read on the forward strand.
TGTCAATGACAATTCTCTCATCTCTGACATTAAAGACCACATGTTAATGTAAGAGGGGAAGGACCTTGAATGCTGTCAGCTACTGCATGAGTACATTTCTCCTTTTAATTCATTTACCTGTAACAATCCTGCAAACTTTACCACTCCCCAACCAAGTCTTTTACTGTCCGGCTCCACCAAGCTCATCTGATAAATATCCACTGCTAGAAACCTTTGCACCTGTCCTCCATCTTTGGTCAACACTGAACAAGCAATTAAATCACTGTTATCTAAAAAGAAGACAAGAAAAATATTAATCAGGAAAGCAAAGTATAAAACCATGACAGCATCTCTGATAATAAACTCTACACTTTATATTATATGTTACAATAAATTTTAAGAAATCACTGCAGTACAAAACCCCAAGACAATGCATTAGGTCACACAATTATGAGGGGTTGCTTATATCTTAACAATGTAATGTACAGTAGATTATGGAAAATAATAGTAGATTGGGTTACTTCCGCGCTATGGTGTGGTAGGGAATGTCTCCTTAAGTAGGGTGGCTGCACTGCAAGTTGTCCACTGAATTGTTTATAAAATCTTTAAAAGTATCTTGCTTGCGCTTGGGGGTATGGGTAGGGGAAGGGTTAAAACAAGAAGTAAAAAATAATAAATAGGTTAAGATCAAGATCTCTGTAAACAAACCAGTTTAAAATGACACTTCCATATATTAAAATTAAAACTTCAACCACTCACTTGTGTGATTATGGAAAATACCCATCTCAGTTTTGAACAAAAAATCTGCTGGAATGTGGTATAACCAATATAATGACATATTTACAGCAGTATCAGCATATATAAATGTATAATGAAAAAAGGTCAATGCATCATTTACTGTAAAAACATATTTTACCATATAATAGTATAACAGATTATAGAGACTAATAAAAAATTGCCACATGTCAAGTCTTTTTATAAAGGTCATAGACTTCCAAGGTGCTGTCTAATATAATAACATTTCTTAGTAATGGCATAATTATTTCATTGAAAAAGTGTGTATTGTGTGTGTGTTGAGAGGGGACATTACCTGTCTACAGCCCTACTAGCAGCTTGTTGTAAGTAGCCTGCTTATTTTTTATATGATTTTCAATGCAATAAACATCTTTGTGAAAGAAAAATTTACTTTCACAAAACTGCAAACTATGACAGTATTTTTTTTATGAAACTTAAGTTTCAATTGGTAACAATTCTAACTAATTATATATTTTGCCGGCTCTAGGTGTTATTTTACATTACAGTCATAAAGTAACATTTCAGTCCACGCCACAAAGTAATGTGTAATACTGCATATCTGTATTTTTCTGCCCTATGTTTATAACACACTCAAAAATTACTGAGGTGCCTGAAAAATACTACTCCTAGTGGGAGTTTTTGACAAGGATAAAGGGGCGCTGGTGATCCTTATACTGTAGCTTTTTATTAATTAAACATAGCTGAGAAAAACTCAAGCTTTCTCTTTAAGTAATCACCAAAGATAGACTCAAACTCCTTTTTGGATTACGACACAATGCAATTTTTCTGTTGCGACATGTATTATTAATACTAAACACTTTATAGTATTAAAAATAGTTAATAGTTAATTAACTTTACGGTGTAAATTTTATTAGAATTTGACTAACTAATGCAATGTAAAATTACACTACAGAGACTTTTTCTAATGATGTCACAATATTTAGTAAGATTTCACAAAAATGTAAATTAGATTGCTAAATATATTTTGAAGAATTCAAAGATCCTGATAATGCAGATAATGCTAATGCTGATCCCCAGTATTTCTGTCCAAGAGCACTCTCATATAGTCTATAAAAGAAACAATGAGAGTAGTGATATTCGAAAATGTCGAGTTTCGTTTTCGAATTTTTGAAAATTTCGAAAGTTCGATTTTCGAAAATCGGCTACTTTCGAATCGTCTATTTTTGAAAATCATCTACTTTCGATTTTCAATAATTATCTACATTCGTTTTTCTTTAATTATCTACTTTCGATATTCGGTAAAAATCGAAAATTTGGGTTCCGTGAAATTCTGGAGTTCCGATAGTTTCGTCGGGACTTCAAACCCCTCAGATTCGATTCGAAAGTGGGTTCTAATCTACTACTATGGCTCAATAAACTGCACTCATAAGCTCCCATTGTTTCTTTAACTGAATATATTTTCACTATCAAGCATGTATACGACACGTGTTTATAGTCCATATGTGTGGGTTATTTACTTGGTTTTTAAAAGTTATATTTATATCACTAAATCCTAGCACTGCCCTTTTATACTAGGTGTGGTATTCGCGCCAAGTTCATAATATATAGCAATACCCTGGCTATTACTTTTGTATTATTTTTAATTAATTCTTTAAGGTCAAATAAACAGTAATTTAATTATTACTAAAGAGCTACACTGAGTAAGCTCCAGTTTAATATATGCTCCATGTGGATCTACTTCCCTCACTTCCTGGGGAAAGCTGAATAGTACACACTACCTCTGTACTGCACTCGCCTGGTTGTTTGCAGTAGAAATGCAGCAGGGATATTGATTTATTTGCAAATGACAAACAATACCACAATATGTTTCAAATATGCATCCACCTAATGTAAATCATTTCAAGGTTGGGTCTCCATTGAGCTAAATTTGAAAATCTGAGGCCAGCTAATTGTTTTAACAGATTTGAAAGATCAATCATTATAATTAAAAGCTTTGGAGTAAACCACCAATTATAATGTGCAATCTGCTGAGCAGGGCATGCCTAAGTGCTGTGGGATATCAAGTCCATTGAAACAAATAAAACATTTTGTTTATGAGATTATGGAGCTCTAATTATAATGGTCTGCAAGTGTACATTAGCAGTAGCAGCCAGGGAATGCTTGAATTGTAGTTTGCTACTGCTATCTGGAGGGCCCTCGTGCTTTTAATGCTGGGAGTTGTAGTTTGCAAACTTTGGGACGGCCACATGTTCTACACTACTGTTCTATCCAAACACAAAGTGATTTGGCACATCTCACTGTGCAGAAAAAAACGCACAAAAAAGAAATTTTCAATATATAATTCTCAATAATCTATCCTTCAATATTTTACGGTCAGGAGTTCTCCAGCTAGAAATGTAAAGCTTGGGATCAGAGAAGGAAATATAAAAAAGAACAAAAAGGCCAGGTGATTCGAACCCTGATTCCCTAATACATTTGTATAACTCTATCTTATCCACTACTATTGACTCCTTTGCCCCCCTACAATCTCACAAATGTTGTCCCGCTAATCCCCGTCCATGGCTCAATTCAGATACCAAGTTCCTATGTCACTGTACTCTTACAGCTGAACGGCTGCGGAAAAGGCACGCAGTCAAGGCAGACTTTAACCATTTCAAGCTCATGTTGTTGTGTCTTAATTCAGCTCTTTCAGTAGCTAAACACTCCTACTTTAGCACACTTATAGACAATAACAAAAATAACCCATGTCCTCTATTTTCGCTATTTAACACACTTTTGCCTGCCCTGAAAAATAGAAAAAATAGCAATCAGGGCACTGAGGATTAGTAAAATATATATACTACCAGTGTAGTGTAGGTGCTAGTCTAAGTAGTATAATACTGGAAATTCAAGAAACCAAAAGCATAGACTGCAACACTAACTCTAAATTATAGCAAAAAACATCCTTTATTTAACTAATAGGGACACATATAAAAACACTAGAATACTCTAGACCTTAACATATATGTAATCATATCAAAACACAATGCCATAGTGGGTCAAGTAATGTAGCAAAATACATAGATACCAGTCTTGTGGTCAAAAGAGTACGAATGAGTCATTCAACTGAAACGGCCCTCTGCAAAGGCTCAAATGACCTACAAGCTGCCTAAGCCAAGGACAGTTCTCGGTCCTCATTCTCCTTGACCAATTGGCTGCCTTTGATACTGTGGACCACTCACTTCTTATACAGATTGTATATTCTCTGGGCATCCGAAATCAAGCTGCTGCATGGTTGTCTTCTTATCTCTCTAACAGATCCTTTTTCTGTCTCTTTTGCTGATAAGACTTCCTCTCCTGTTCCGCTTAGTGTGGGGGTCCCTCAGGGGTTAGTTTTAGGACCCTTGCTGTTCTCCCTCTACACTATCTCTCGGAGAGAAATAATCAGTTCTTTTGTTTTTAAGTATCACTTATATGCTGATGATACCCAAATGTACTTGTCCACCCCCGCACTAACCCCTGAAGTTCAATCCCAAATTTCTAAATGTCTGCTCTCTATCTCTTCCTGGATGGCGCACCACGGCCTTAAACTCAATCTACCTAAAATGGAATTAATCATTTCTCCCCCTAAACTGGGACCTAGTCCACCCTTCTCCATCTCTATTGACAATATGGTCATCAACCCAGTTGAATGTGCATGCTGCCTTGGAGTTATCTTTAACTCCTCTCTGTCCTTCCATCATCACATTAACAATGTCGCAAGGCCTTGTCGTTTTCTCCTTCTCAAGGAGATTGCCAAGATCTGCCCTTTTCTCTCTCTCTCCACTACTAAAATACTTATCCCATGCCCTTATAATCTCCTGCCTTGACTACTTTAACATTCTACTACTTGGACTCCTAGCCTCTCATCTCTCTCCTCTCCAGTCTATCTTTAACTCGGCAGCTCGTATCATCTCATTCTCCCCCAATAGATAACCCGCAACCTTGATATTTCAGTCCATAGGGTGGCTTCCCATCAAACAAAGAATCATATTCAAAACCCTTAAATTCCAGGCCATGCCCTCCGTTCCTCACAAGGAAATATTCTCCACAAACCCCCAACAAACACTGCTGCCTCCCCCTTAAACCATTCTCTCTAGCTGCTCCCTACCTTTCGAACTCTCTTCCTCTCGCTTCGCCTGGCGACATCCATTAATGTTTTCAAATCTAGACTGTTATCCTTCTGAAAGCATCAGCACAAAAAAATGATTGTTTAAGCACTTTGTACCCATCCCCCCCACTTGTATCTATCTGTATGTTGTCCCTCCCACTTAAGATTGTAAGCTCTTCGGGTCAGGGATCGCATTCCTAATGTGTCAAGGCTTGTTGCACTTATATCAATTTATGCATAATTTAAACATATGCTTTCTTACCCGATGTATGAAATTGTATTTAAAGGGTATCTCCACTCGTTTTTCTAAGTTTTCGTAATCCAGTTCTATTGAAGAACGGGAGGTTAAGGAGCTGTGCCTTACCTTCCGTTCTTCAATAGAACACACAGGAGCCAGGAGAGAAGGTAAGAACTTACCCGCTCGCTCGCTCCCCCGGCGCTTGGTCTGACAGGTCCTGACGGACCTTGTCTTCTATGCGCATACATACATATAAATTAAAAATTGTAAAAGGTTCAAAAAGTAACTAGGATAATTACTTTTGTAATCTGTAGAGGACTTTGAGGGTGCTCCTCTTAGCTAAAATTTTACCTTCGCCTCATTGCCCTCCAAAACATAGACCTCACTAGGTTTTAAATGCTCTCCGAGGCTCGTAAATGTATTACCAAGGCTCGTTCCCTCACCTCTCCTCTGCTGCTCCGTGCCTTTTTATGCACTGGCAGCAGCAGAAGAGGCTGTACCAGTTGTGGCACCAGTGATTGGCCGAGACACAATCATTGGCGTCACTGCTGAAAAAACAATAAAATCAAGCACAGGATGTGCTCTCCTAAAGATAAGAAGTTACATAAAGAAAATCATTTTAGGGATCAGAAACTTTCGGTCAGAATCTACCTAATCCTGGAATCCAGTATGCTATATTAGTGAGATGCTATCAGGAAGACAGATCAGTGAAGTAGAAATTTGGCACAAATACATATGGTTTTGAGGAAAAAAAAAATCTATGATTCTACTAACTTTAAAATGTCTATCCAATGATTATTCTGTGCAAAAATAAATGTTTCCAAAGTTTTGACTTACTGCATGCAGGACCCCTAATAGTGTACTTTACGGTCTTGCCCTTGATTTAGTTGCTCAATAGAGATCTGAGCATGTTTGCCTGTTCACCCAACAGAAAACAATAAAAATAAAAATGTAGCAAGGAAATGAGCATCATAGGAAAGAGGACTGAAATAGAAAAAGGATGCCTAGGTGTGTTAAATAAATAATTTTAAAAAATATTGATTTTTGAGTGGAGCCTTTCTTCCTCTCGTCTCTCCCTTAATATATATTTACCTGTATGCATGTTTCTGGATCCAAGCGAAAGACTCCTTACCTATATGTTATAGGTAGAGCCTAAGTCACACTGCCACTTTTTCCATATTTACTGAAATTCTTTCCTTGTCTTACTGGTAATCTATAAATAAAAATGTAAATAAGCACGGAGTTGTGTGGGTTGTTGCATGCCTTGAATCTAGTACTTGTTTAGGCTAAGTATCATCCCTCCCTCTTTTAAAAACACTCCCCCTTCTATCCGACCAGACTTTTTTACAAGGGCAAGCAGGACCAGTAATCACTATGAGGCAGAATTGGGAGAGGGAATTTTCACACACGTGAACTGTCAAAACTGCATATAGAATACCAACTATCAAAAACCTGTCACATTCTAGCTACAGCAAAACTGCTCAAAGCAGAGTTTATGATAATAAGGCACTTGATTGACAGCTGAAATACGAGATGCTTCAAACTGGATATCTAAAGAAATAGGGGGCAGGTTGGAATTATATTTTCCATTAATGTTAACTTTAAAATAACTTAAAGGACAATAATACCCAAAAAAACGACATCTCCCACATTACATGTCCACAGTTCCAGCAGCTGAATCACTATGAGGCAGAATTGGGAGAGGGAATTTCCACACACGTGAACTGTCAAAGCTGCATATAGAATACCAACTATCTAAAACCTGTCACATTCTAGCTACAGACAAAACTGCTCAAAGCAGAGTTTATGATAATAAGGCACTTGAATGACAGCTGAAATACGAGATGCTTCAAATTGGATATCTAAAGAAATAGGGGGCAGGTTGGAATTATATTTTCCAGTAATGTTAACTTTAAAATAACTTAAAGGACAACAATACCCAAAAAAATGACATCTCCCCCATTACATGTCCACAGTTCCAGTAGCTGAAATCGCTTACTCTCACATTTACAACCGTGCTGCCTTCCCTAAGGGCTCGTTCACACTAGAAACGGACAGTAACGCACAGCATGTGTTTCTGTCAGTTTGTGTCCATTTTTTTCATACATTTGTATCCATTTTTTAACAATGTGTATTCCATAGATTTCTATAGAAAATGCATGAAAAAACGGACAGAAATGCAGCATGCAGTGCGTCTTTTAAAAGGACTGTAACGGAACGGATTGTAACGCAGCAGGTGTGAACAATATTATGAAATCCTGTGAGGTTTTACGGTCTGTCCATTTTTTTAAACGCACCTGCGTTGGAAAAACGGATACAAACTGATGTAGTGTAAACAAGCCCTTTAGATATCACACAGCAAAGATGAGTGCTAAAAGCCCGCCTCCTAGACGGCCCAGGGCCATGATTAACATATGACTGGTCACTAGCTGATGGGAATGTCTGTTACAACCTCTCTCCTCCTGCTCTGCCAGTCAAACAATCTTGAACTGTTCGGTTGCTAGGATACAGCCTACATAATCAAGCTGATCAAGGATTGGTGAAGGAGTGTTTTCTCACATGCTAGTTTTGAGTGACAGTTACAGGCAGACAGAATTGTTACGCCCCCTTCACAGCATGGCTAATTGAAGGCAGAGAGAAGCTCGAAATCAGGAAAAAAACGTATTGGGAGGGCTGCAGATCTTTTTTTTTTTGTTCAATAAATGGAGGGCTGCAGATCTTTACTCTTTTGAAAGCAGTTAAAAAAAAAAAAATGCATTAAGGCAATACAGTTATCCTTTAATTATTGATGCCCTCTAAGCAACTGCCTGGATTGAAAACTAGATGTCAACAGACACCTTTATATCTGCAATCCATCTGCATTATCTGTTCTATACCTGTGTGATAGCACTGTATAAAGAAGATTATTTTTTGCACAGTTCAGTATCCGTATGTGCAATTGTTATTAATAATAAATATATTATATGTGTGTATATAACATAATATAATATATACACACACCCACACTTTACAGATCCATCAGGGAGAGTTTGCTTTTGTTTACTTTTACAATTATACTCCCACTTTCCCATCACTCCTTTCCCAATAAAAGTACCCAGCCAGCTTCCTGGCTTGTGTCCAGAACCTGGCCAATGGGAACACACTTCTAGCAGAATACACAAGAATCTGGCTTGCAAGAAGAAGTGGTAGTAAACCATGGGGTGAGCACCTAGTGGTTTGACAAGGGGTTAAGTTTCACACAAAAAGTAGTGAAAATGTAAAGTATATTGCAATGGCTGTGCTGCTCTATTTCAGGCCTGCTGGTTAATCTTCCTTGTAGATTGAGGCGCCCAAGTACTGAGGCTGAGGATTTCTGTAGGCCACACTATTGTGGGGGAAGCCAAAGTGCCTGGAGGAAACCCACTCAAGCACAGGAAGAACATATCTTATAAATGGCTTTATCAGTGTAGGGAAAATATAGGTTATCTGCTTGCTCCAGCTGGGGTATTTGTTTAGTTTTGGGATACAGTGTTGAACTACTGTCAGGAAATACAAGACCAGGAAGCATTAAGGATTCAATTCAATATTTGTACTTTTAAATGCAAATAAAGAAGCTAACACTGTAATAGCATCTCTATCTGGGGTTATCATTGACTGATGTAGTGAGAGGATAAACGCTACTGAAAGAGATTCAAAGTATACCGTTAAATTACCCTTAACAGCCTTGAATTCTTGGAAAACATAAAATGGATATTGATCAAGAGAGAAAAGAACAGAACACAGATACCTGACAGTGCTGATTTATAAAAGCTAGCAGATAAAAACAGTGAAGTTTCAATGAAATACAGGAAAGCCCTTCAGAGTTCTGCTGAAACCACATGCTTCCTTGTGTTCCAGAGAAATTAATTCTCATTACAAAACAATTACAACAGCAACAGCACTTTGAGTAATTTCTACTGCAAACTGCTTTTTTTTTTGGCTTTTAGCCATTTTCCTAAGAAAACCACACCACATTAAGTCGCTTTGCATATTGTGGTTTGTAATTTAATATTTATAATACTGCACCAGTGAGTACTTATTGTTCTACACACTAACATGTTATGACTACATGATACTAAGTATGCAGTACCAAGCACAAGTTAAATTAATGGCACAATTTGTACATTGGGTACATCTTAGAGGCCAACCAAAGTGCAATGGAACATTTTACTGTGCAGGACATGGCACAATATGCAGCTTGTATGTCGGTGTAGCACTACCTGTGGTTGCCAGAAATTGTAATTTGTAGTGAGTTTATGTGGCACGAAGTCTAATGACAGCAGACTGATCAACACACGGTTGATATTCAGTAAACTGACTCACACACTAATGGAATATACTGTTTTTCCAAAACAGTTGTCAAATTAAAGGTCATGTCCACCCCCAAAACTATAATTTAAAACTGGCCACCAGGAGCCTGACAGAGTCTCCTCCTGGAGAATTTTGCCATGCGCACTGCAGCTCTCCCTCCCTAAAGTGTAAATTCCTTTTGGTGTATAGTAGGTCTCCCTCCCTCAGCCCCAACCGTTTTTGGGAACTCCCCCGATTACAGTTTACAGAAACTCCCCCGATCATTACTTACCTCTCCCCCCCAGCGTTCTCCACTGCTGGCAGCCGCGTCCGTGATTGGCTGCATCTCAGCCAATCACGGACGCGACTATAGGTCCGGCCCCCTGCTTGCAGTTTCATGCAAGCAGAGGGCTGGGACAGTACGCTGGAGGAAAGGGGGAAGGTAAGTAATGATCGGGGGAGTTTCTGTAAAAACTATTATAGCGGTTGGGGCTATGGGAGGGAGCCCTACACTACCCCAAAAGTTTTTTAAAGGGGTGGACATGCCCTTTAAATCCATTGTTATAGAAAATAGTTGAATTGGCATAAATGAAACTTAGATACAATAGTTACAATTTGGCTCAGAACAATGAAAGAGTTAAATTATGAGACTGAGAAGCTGCTAATTAGCAAAGTATCTCTTGCACTTGTCTTTCTAAGCTAATGCTAAAAAAGGTAAACACCAGTAAAACTTTCACTACAGCAAATGCTTCAGTTTCTTCTGCCACAGGTACAGACAGGCTCAGTGTGATTCACACATCACTGCTTACTACAGGGCCTTACTTCTGGCAAAATGCATTGAGCAAACAATTAATACCAGTGTATATAGACTTTTAGCTCATTTACTCACAAAAAGCAAAAGGGGGTCTTGGTAAATTGGCTTTTGGTTGAGGAAGTTTAACAATATTTGCAAAATAGCTGAACAAAACTGAAATTGAATTGGGTTTCAGGAGCTTTGTGGTTTGCTTCCAGAAACCAACACAGCTGCTGCAAACCCTTTCTTAAAAGATATGTACCGTATATACTCGAGTATAAGCCGAGGCACCCATTTTTGCCTCAAAAATTAGAAAAAATGATGACCCGGATATAAGCCGAGGGTATACAGTAACCCTAATACCTTTCCACTGTAGATGTTTGGAAACTACAACTTCCAGCATGCTTGGTTGCTGGGAGTTGTAGTTTCCAACCACCTATAGTAAAAAGGTAATGTGGGTGTCTGCATGGCATACGTGCCCCCCAGCCCTCCCCCCAGTACCCCAGCCCCCCCCAGTCCCCCCCAGCTCACTTACCCGTACCTGGAGCTCACTTACCGTACCTGGTCTTCAGTCTTCCTCTCTCTGCAATCCAGAAGCAGCCGCGAGTCCGGCCGGCAGTTCCCATTACTGCTTCGCGGGCGCGGATGACGTCATCCCGAGCGTGCGTGATGACGTCATCACGCAACCGTGAAGAACTACTGGAACTGCCGGCCGGACTCGCGGCTGCCTCTGGATTGAAGGTAAGTTCCTTGTGACTCGAGTATAAGCCGAGTCAAGGTTTTTAGGTTAATTTTTAATAAAAACCTCGGCTTATACTCGAGTATATACGGTACACTGTAAATATAACTGTACCTTACTGGATAGAGTGGCTTTAAATATAAAGGGTTTTTATTCCAATATAGCCCCTCCCATACCCTACCTTTACTGCATGAATCTTGCTGGCTTCCTGCTCCACTTTAATCAAGTTTCTGCTCGAACATTTCCTGTTTTAAACCATGTGACCAGCTTCTGTCTGCATTAAATAGGCTACCCTTCTTTACTGTCATTTTTTTTTTTAATGTCTGTGCAGGAATTTCCTGTCAGTTAAAACAACAGTTCACTTTGGCCCAGATGCTTAAAGGGCAATACCAGCCCCAAAATGAAAACTTACATACAGGTAAATCACCCCCCAAAACCCTAAACAGTAATTGTTTGAAATCTGAAATATATAAGTCTAACCTGAAATCCTGCACAATGTCCTGGTGCCCCTGTTTCTGCTTTCTGGTTCTTCCAGTTAGTAACTGTCAGTTATGGATTTAACACTTGACATCACAGCCAATGACTGAATGTTAATCCCCTAGCTGACTCTACTGAGCATGCCCAGGTTCAGTACAGGCTCAGTACAGGTTTCTAAATTGCTCAGTTTCCATGAGGCATCCAGAAGCATAGCAGGCATACACTAATGAATTCATAGGACAAAGTATGATATATCAACATATTTTAAAGAGGCCATTCTTTCTAAATGATGTTCTTATAAGGGTGGAGTTGCCCTTTAAGAAATTTTATTCACATCTGATCAAAACTGCTATATTCACTAAGTATGTATTGGTTTAATATATTATATAGTCACATAGTAATGGAGATTGATTAAAGACATATGCCCATCCAGTCCAACTTTTATAGCCTACTCATGAACCCTACTTAACAGTTGATTTAGAGGAAGGGAAAAAATAATCCAACTGAAAAGCGGGAAAAATTAATTCCAGACTCAAATGGCAAATGATCCCTGGATCAAACATAGCTATATATATTAAAACCAATAATTTCCAATATTTTTTAGTTTTAAAAACATTTCCAGCCTCCTACAACTATTTAATAAACTCAACATTACCACATCTTCTGGAAGACAGTTCCACACTTTCACCATTCTCACTGTAAAGAAACCTTTCCTAACCTGAAGTTGAAGGATGCCCACAAGTCCTCTGAAATAACCTATTGGTGAACAATGCACCAGAAAGTTTATTATATGGGCCATTAAAGGGCATGCCCACCCCCAAAACTATAATTTAACCCACTGCTGGCCCACTGTGTAGAGTTAAAAAACCCTTACCTTATATCTCTGCTCCTTATGGTTGTCCTGCAGTGTCTAGTCAAAGTCCCAGAAGGTGAAGAGTAGGAACCTTCCTGTGTAAGAAAAGATTTCTGCCTCTTGCTTGTCCTCCCTGAGGATTCTGGCATGTGCAGCGGAGCCCTCCCCAGGGACGGATTTATACTTTTTTTCTCCCATAGGCCAACTAACTTGTACTGCCTGTAAAAAAAGCCCCCAGAATCTTATTTACAGCTATCGTTTTTGGGGGTATGCACCCACACAAACAAGGTAATGCTGTGATAACTGTAAGGAGGGGTGCTGCCTTGCTATATCATGTTAGCCAATCAAAGACCAACCCCAAAAACAAGCACAACCACGTAAAGGTACACAAAGTAAAAAACAGCGTTTATTGTTCACTCATATAAAACAGGAAAGTTACTTCCTAAGCATAAATTATCGCCCAGCCATTATGTTGAACCAAGATCAGAGGGTTGTAATTGGCTTGAGTCCAAGAAGTGGAACACCAACAAAAAATGTGGGAGATGTATCATATGCCCCTTTCTATTGAAGGTTAATAAATTTGAGGGAAATTAAGGAAACATACATACTGTCAATCAATATATAACCAGTCAAACTAAATTGGTTATATACATTAGAATGCAGTTGTGGAGCCCAATACAAAGGGAAAACCTTGAGATCCCTCTCGGTTTGTGTAAACTAATAAACGGGGGGCAATTACAAGGCATCAAACGGAGAGAATGGCTAAATATGTTATGGCGAACCATGGTGGTATTAGTCCCCCATGGCATTGGTTTGGGCTGGAGGTGGTTTCTTTGGGGATCGGTGGGGGTAATTTGCCCCGGACTATCCTTCAAAAAGAACTGAATTGGATTTACAAGTTAAAAACTTTCTCCCCTGTTAAGTCTTAATGAGTCTTCATTTTTATAATAGAAATATGGGGGGATATTTATGTGAAAGCCATGGTCCCTATGTGGTTACATTTAGATGACGGATGCCATATGTATCTATCATACTCAAGTTTAATATAGGATGGTTGCCATACGCACCTTCCTGATCAATCAGGAAGCTGCACACATAGAACAACAGCTTCTATAACAGAGGGAACCAGACATTTCCCTTAGGGCTAGGCCACACCCCCAAACATCACCGTCACACTCATACCCCAACCATCAAGGCCACGCCCCCAAAGATAACTGCCATGCATTGCAACCATGACCCCAAATGTTGTGTCAACGCTACCAGATAGTGGTCACCCCCCAAAAAACCCTGCCCCCATACATCATGGCCACACACCCCAAACATACCAGGTCTGTTCCCGAATCCTACCCACATACACAAACATCCTCAAAACCCACCCAAAATATTATTGTCCACCCCCAAACATCACAGGCACACCCGCAAACACCACACTCACACCCCTAAATGGCACGGCAACACCCACACTTTGAAACAGGGTGGCCATGCCCCCAAATATCGCGACCACCAAATGTCACGTCCCAGCCTCCTGGACATAACATCACAGACATGACCCAGATTGTCCACACCCTAGAATGCCGTGCCCCCACCCACCGCAACAGCGCAAACATGCCCCATCCACCTATTCAAACCGGGACGGTTGGGGGGTATGGACTATATGGGAATTACCTGCATTAAATGGACTAAAGAAACAGATATACACTGCCCACATGTCACACACTTCACAGACAGTTACAACTAAAAGAACAAAGATTTAATGGCACTTTCAATTTGGACCAGAAACTAACTTTATTGATTGGGATCTAATAGTCCATACAAAGTGGTCCTTGTGCACAGATAAAGTGTAAAAGTGCAAACAATGGAGCACGCTTAATAAAAACACACATCGCTCAGATAGGGCAACAGAATGAAGCCCGACTTTAACAACTCAGACAAAGAGCTGCACGTCACATGATCAGAGACACTGACGCCTGTCAGTCACTTAAGTGCTGAGATATTCAGTTGCACTCAACATGTTTTCTAAACCGCAAATTCCATGTAGCATGTTCACGAGAAGGTTCACCACAACATTTGTATATTTACTCTCCAACTGGAAAAACTTAACGTTGTATGTATGGTTTTGCAATAAACATAAGTGCTATACGTCCCTCAAGCAATGTCACCTCCTCAACTCATAACTATTAAATACATGACATACATTACCAACTGTGCACTTCTTTTTCCCCGTCTCTTCCATTTAAGCTAAACACACCTGCACGTAAAAAATACTTTACCCACTCAGTGCACACGTGCAACGCCGGGTACAACTGCTAGTATTTGCTATTTGTGATGGGCAATTTAGAAGTTTAAAATGTGGTAACTTAATGTCCGTTTTGCCTTTTGAGAACTTGAAATATTGGTATTTGTTGTGTGCAGTTTGGCCTCCCCTTTAAGTAAGGTGATTTCCCCTTTAAGTGCTCTGGTTCGGGCTGGATTGAGAAAGCTTTAAAAATAAACCACCCACACAGAGACCTCGTGACCCCGATGAAGCCGAGGATCAGGTGAGCCAGGCAAAACATGTGTCGGTGGATCCTATGGTGGTGTATTTTGAGTCATGTCTAGCCGGGACTTTTAGTGGTCGTGTGACTGGACCAGGACGCTACAAGCTTGGATTATTGGTGTCGCTTCTGCAAGTTTTCCTCTGCTGCGTATGGGTAAAGAGTGTGGTCCGTCCATGGGAGAGACATATATTAGTCTTACCTGTGTGACTTGCGCCAACACTTTCTTGCTTTTACTGACCAATGCCATTAGTCCTTGTGGTGGAGTATTGTACACATAGACTCTAGAACTTCCATCACCATAGGTTTTTATCCGGGGGCGTTTTTATGGGGGGGGGGGGGGTTATATTGCTTTATTATGGGGATTTCATTGATATTTGTTACCACATGCTCAGGAAGTAACCTTTCCTGTTTGGTATGAGTGAACAATAAATGCTGGTTTTTACTTTTTGTACCTTTACGTGGTTGTACTTGTTTTTGGCGTTGGTCTTTGATTGGGGAGCTATACTTCCCCTAGGTTGGTTGTCCATATTTGGGTGTTTACCACCCTGAGCACCGCCTGCACTGGGGCGTTCCACAAGGTTATGTTTTGAGTTGTACATCTATCCAATAGTCCATTATCTATTTTATGTTACTCCCTAGCAGCTGTGAGTAATATGGTCCTGCCAATAAGGGCAGGCCCCAATGATTTTAGATGGATTAAATTGACCTGATAAAAATTGTGATGCTTTTGAAAATAATTAGTGGACAAGAAGAGTACTACCTTAGCAAATTTATTTTAAAACATGCTGCTTAGATTGCCGTTAGTAAATAAGGATAATAAACATTAACATGCATTAAAACACATATTAACAGGAGATTAACACTACAGTTTAAAGTCTCCAGCATAGTCCCACATGGACTTGTTTATAGATTTCCAAGAGTGTTCTTCTCGGAAGGATTCTTAATATGGTAGAGAATCATTCACTAAAAGATCAATACATGCACTTGACAAAAATAATGATGGACTCTTCTTAAGAAAATCATTGACTCCCACATGATGAAACCATTAGGGACAATGAATAAAGGGCCAAAATAATTTGAACCCAATATTTGAATGTCAGCCTTCACTTGGTACTTTTATTGGATTTATTGGAAGGGGTGGAAAGACAGTGTATAATTGCCCTTTAAGACATTACTTTATACAAAACAATTCTCAGAAGGTTCACTTGTTATAGATCAATAATCTACTAAAAAGGAAATTGTCACAAAACGGACAACAAAACTCCACAACAAAATTCCAGCTTTGTAGGCAAAATTAGGTCAGCAAACCAATGATGTCGCCATGGAATAAATGTTCTGACATTGAAATTTAATAGTATTTTGCAAACTCGCTGGCAGAATAAAATTTGTTGAGTTTGCCCATTTCTATAGTAAGTGTGAATGGTTAGGTTGTTGTTTCATTATTGTGTTTAGAGAAACCAGGTTGTAATTCAACATCTAAGAGATAATTATAAAAAGAGTTAAGTCCTCTTTTAATTCCTTAAAGGACAACTCCACCCTCATAAAAACATCTTTTAGATAGAATGGCCTCTTTAAAATATGTTGATATATCATATATCATACTTTGTCCTACGAATTCATAACTGTATGCCTGCTATGCTTCTGGGTGCCTCAATGGAAACGCAGCAATTTAGAAACCTGTACTGAGCCTGGGCATGCTCAGAAGTAGAGATGTCCGAACTTCACAAAATCCGGTCCGCTCGAGGATCCGCAAATTTTCTAAAAAATTCGAAAATTCGAAAATCCGCGAGCGAACCCATTAAAATTAAAAATACCCTTGAAATAACGAGATTTTCCGTATTTTCGAAAATTTTCGAAATTACGAGTTTTCACATATTTTCGGGAATTTTCGAAATTACGAGTTTTCATGTATTTTCGAAAATATGTATTTTCGAAAATACAAGTAATCCTCGTAATTTCGAAAATACGTATGTATGGAATTAAGAGAAATCCTTGTATTTTCGAAAATTTGCGAAAATACATGTTTTACTGTATTTTCGAAATTTTTCGAAAATACGTGAAAACTCGTAATTTCGAAAATTTTCGAAAATACGAAAAATCCGCGAATCGGAAGTTCGGAAGGCGGAAAATCCGGAAAAATCCGCCGATCGCGAACGGGATAAATCCGCAGCGGATCCGGGTTCGGATCTGCGAACCGGCCATCCATACTCAGAAGATGCATTTCAGGGCTGGACTTGCCCTTTAATTAGTAAATATGAACTTCGGTCTCTTTGGCTATTAGATTTAAGGATAGAGCCCCCTGCTCATATGCATATAAAAGGAGATTTATGAGTAATTTTTATGGAAGCCATTGAGCAGGGACCATTTCAATATTTCTCTCTCTCTCCTATCTGTTTTTGGATTAAAAAAAAACGCCAATTCCAAGATGTTTTTTTCTAACCAGTATAAATAAACATTGGTAATTCTTGTAGGAATAGTGTACTTTATTTATTTACTTATTTATTTAAATACTTTGTATTTATTTAATGTATTCCTTTAATGTATTGATTGAAGGTTAGGGAGCTATGCCTAAAGAATGGTACACACCATGCAATAGTTCCTTCTGACCGACCATTTGGCTCTTATAACCTGTCAGCCAGGAGGAAGGACTATCGGATGCGACAATAGTGGCCGCGGCCAACAGTTTATCATGACCGGATGAATGGTCGGTTGGACACGGACGAAAACCCATGCGGTTATTTTGGCCTGAACGACCGATACACTGAACTATCGGTCGATCAGACGGAAATATTGCATGGTGTGTACATAACCTTACCTTTCAGGGGCGAAGATTGAAGAAACTTGATCATGCGCGCTATAGTTGATTAGAACCAGGAATTGCTGCTGTGGTGGATCGTTGGTAGGAGCACACTCCTATCTTAAAAATTAATCCAGGATCATGCTTCTAGTTGCATTCTATTAAACAGCAGCTTTATACTATGAGCTGTGACATCACCAGCACCTTTCTCTACCCCCTCAAAAGTGGCTTAAGCATGCCAACTTCTGGGACAGAAGGACGATGCCCCATCATCAGCTGCATCGTAAGCCCTGCCCTCCAAATTCATTGTTTTTAAAGCTAGCAACAAGCCTGAAATGCAATATTTTACTCTCCTAAAAGCATGCATACGCCACGGTCGATTGATTTGACCAATTAATTTTATTTGGGGGCTTATGACACAGCTGATGATGTGTCTGTCACAACAGAGGAACAAACTTTGTGCAGCCATGGCACACTGCCTTCCAAAACTGAAGTCAAATTTTAAGTTTATACATACTTTTCATTTATGGTTTTCTTTTTCAGGGCCTGAAGATATCTACTGCTTTTCTACATAGCAGTATCAAAAAATACCACATATATACACGTTATTGTCAGTAGGAGCATCATTGTCGATTAGTGATTTGTCAGAACGGATCACTAATCAACAAGGACAGGATCTGCCAGACATGTCTGCTGAAAGGATGGTCTTCAGACATCCATCAGACATCCAGCCAACAATACCAATACAAGACTTAAGACTGACTTTTTAATAAGACAAAGTTTCTATAATAAGTTTCTATAACAAAGGTTCAATGCCCCATGAATTACAAGTACTAATACAGCTTATCTAATAGTCTAGTAGCTGAAAGCTTTTTTTTTTTCTATTGTTAAAAAGAATGTAATCCATAATAAACCAAACTTAAATATTCTAAAGAATAAAAAAAGCTTCACTGGAAACACCCTTCAATTTTAAGCTTCCAAGGCATTGATTATGAAAATAACCACCTACAGGTCTCCAAAATACAGACTTAATCAGGCCCACATTTTCACACATTGTGTAGGAGCTGAAATTTAGTTTACTGTAAATAGAGCATCCTGTATTGTGTGCTAGCATTCTGTGGAATACCTGACTCATGTGTCTAAATAAGGAAAGTGTAATTATATACATTTATTACACAGGGAGGTCATTGTTATGAACAATCAATATTACTGTGTACAAATACATACTACACCAACCGGGAGATTAACCTAGAGTCACAATTAATCTAGGTAATTCTCCAAACATTTAATTTTAATGTCAGCTATTAGCCGCAAAACTGGGTAAGGAGACCAAGTCACGCTAACTGCTATTAAATCAGTTAGTGTGACTTTATCCAATACTTACCGATGCACCTGGAAATGAATCTCCCCACAATTAAAGGGCATGTCCACCCCCCAAAATAAAATCTTACCAACTACTGGCCCCACTGTAAAAAAAAAATCCTTACCTTACACCTGCTCCTTGTGGTTCTCCAGTTCTGCCTCTTCAAAGTTCAAGAGACTGCTGGGCAGGAGCTGTCAGTGCCTCATCCTGTGCCTGTTTGTTTGCTAACCTCATCAAGGTATGAGGCATGCTCAGTAGAGCCCTTTCCCCCCCTCTCCCTACCTCCCTCCCACTCCCTCCATGGCTGGCAGTTATGTATCTATAAAACTTTGTGACACCATGCAGGGGATACCCTCCCACTTCCAACCGCTATATTCATAACTTTAATATTGCTTCCCTTATTTACTTACACCTCCTCGTTCCAGCGCCGTTTTCATTGATGGCAGCCGCGGCTGTGATTGGCTGCCCCTCAACCAATCACAGCCGCAGCTGCCGGTCCGGCCCCCTGCTTGCAGTTCCGGTGGGCAGGAGAGCCGGAGCAGAACAATGCAGGATCATGGAGGTGTAAGTAAAGAAGGGAAGCGATATTGAAGTTATGAATATAGCGGTTGGGGGTGGGAGGGTATCCCCTACATTGTGTAAAACTTTTTTAAAAGGGTGAACATGCTCTTTAAGCTTTTTCTTTTTGTCTTTCCAAAAATGTTGGATTTTAGGCTGGGTGCACATGGAGGCACAATTTGTCCCGACCGAGCGCTCGGCCGGGACAAATTGTCCATCGGTCGCGGCAAAGTCGTCCGTGGCCGAATTTGCGAACGATGGACGGTGCGGCTCCATAGGGAACCGCATGATTGATCGTGATTTTCCGACACGTCCATTTATCCGATTCGGACGATCGAGGCCGTCCGACCCATACCAGCCAATATTTTCGACTGATCGACTGAAAAAGCCATGAATCGGCCGAAAATATTGGCTGGTGTGTACCCAGCCTTAGGCCCAGTACACAGAGGTCGGTTTTGACATCATGACTGACAGACTACTGTTCAGTAAACCGATTTGTAGCCTGGTGGAAGCAATGTTGTCAAAAGTTCCTGAGACTAATACAATCTAAATGCTAAAGGAAGTTCTACAAGCTATTGAATCATGGAATTTTTTTCACACATGGCTTCTGCATTTTTGTTAAATTGGTGGAATATGTCATGTGTTGTTTTAAAGAACTAAATTCAATTTTTAAAAAGTAAATGTAACCCAAGAACTGGATGAAATATCTGATGTGACTGGCCACATCCCAGAGCTCAGTGACATGCTTCCTTGCCTAATCTGTCCTGTTAAATCATTGTCTAGGGGCTACTAATGGGTGTGACCAACTGTAAAAAGATTCTGCAGTATCTTAGGACTGAGCTTGTGTAAAGAAGAACACAATGGTCAGTGACCACACTGTGTGATACTGGGATGTTGGGAAATAAAACACAAACCCCATGTTAGAAAGGTAAATTTCCCAACAACCATATGAAAATAAGAAGTGAGACAAAGATTACTGCTTTTATATTTAAGGGGAAGTTCAGTGCAAATACATTTGTTTTTCAGAAAAAAGAGCAGTATTTTTTCATCCCAATAACCTTAATCTGCCAATTCAGCATTTTGTCTGTGTATAAATAAATGCAACCGAAATACTGACTTCCTGTTTGCAGGACCCCTAGTAGAGACCGTTATGGTCTTGCCTTGACCCAGCAACCCAGGGTTGATTCAGTAGCTCAGTAGAGATCTGAGAATCTTTGACCAATCCAACAGCCAATCAGTAGAAATTACTGTTAGGAACATTCCAAGGAAGTGGTGCATCCTGGGAAGAAGAAGGACTGTTAGAAGCTGAAATGTCAGCTTACTAATGTCAACAGCAGGGAACAGCAAAGGGTATGAAATTAACAGATTTTTCAAAATGGGAGAGAATATGTAGAATATCTAAGAATGCATTACACAAACTAACAATTTAACAAATATTGATCATTTCCACTGAACTGTCCCTTTAAGGCGCTCTAGTTTAGCCATCCCTTTAAACCTGAGGTTATAAGGTTATAAAAAATATATATCTACGTTTGTGTTCTGTGATAATTTCCACTAAAATTTGGAGTGCTCCTATATCTCTTTATGTGTCTGTCTCTATATCTATCTCTCTGTCCTATCTATCTATCTCTCTCTCTCTCTCTCCTCTATCTATATCTATATAACCTTAGAACTGATAGAGGGTGCATTTTTTTCTCATGGTTCTATAGCTATGTGTTACTAAGGTAATTTTTTCTTTAAAATTTGATTTTTATGCTGTTTTAATCTTCCTTAAATTCACGTTGGTTTTTGTAGCTCTTATTGATACAGTATATAGGTATCAATAAAAAAAATGAAAATGTTACTAATTTTACACATTTTGGGTAGTGTTAAAATCAAAACAGCAATGTTAAAGTAAATTATTATTATTATTAAAACAAATGCATTAACATTATATTTCAAACCAGCTGTATTCAGCGTTGGCTGTCTTCTTACAACTGTTTAGTACACACAGGAAGACTATACATTTCTGCTTTGCTGGTTACCACTTACACACAAGACAAATGACAGTTAAAATGAAGGTTTAGAAAAAGCCTACAGTACACCCACAATCTAACAGGCAGTAACACTGTTGTAACTGTAAAGTAGAGGTTGACCTTCTACTAAAACCAAACAAAAATACCTATTATATTAACTTGTATGTCTAAAATATCATTTATATGTATAAAAATAGGTATACATATAAGACAGAAATAGCAAAAACAGGGTAAGCCTAAAATAGTTACTTGGTAAAGACATTGGTAAGATAGAGTTGTATGTAAATTGTACAATTGGCCATACAAGGTCAAACAAACGTCTATCAAATATCCTAGTATTGTACTATTGGGATTGGTACATGTATGGACCGCTTTAGTGATCACTTAGAGAGATATGTAACCCTTATTTGACTTTTGTTATACCTCTCTTTTATAGTAATGCTCATGTATACAATAAGCTTGTGTGACCTTTGTGCTTTTTTTTCATGAATTAAATAATTTATTGTTCTGAATTTCTGCAGCGTAGTAGGGCCTGCCACAAGCCCCTAATCTGTGCGGCGACGTGCAGGTTTTAATCAGTTGATCGCGCGTATGAATAAAACATACGCGCAATCAGCTGTTTAAAAGGCCGGACCCGAACTTCCAGTTCAGTTCCGGAAGTTTGGGTCCAGTTTTAAATAGCTGATTGCGCATATGTTTCGTTCATAAGCGAGATCAACTGATTAAAACCTGCATGTCGCCGCACAGATCTTGCAGTCTGGGGAGGGAGGAGGGAGTCAGGGGCCCGGCCCCCAAACTCGCGGGAAGGGCCTGGGCCCCTTCGGGTACGCCCCTGGATCTAATGGCAGTGGGTTACTTACAAACCTTAGGGCCCAAATGCAGAATATGGCCATTGAGCCACCATGAGAATCAGAACAAAGGCTTAAGTGCCCCCAACTCAACAACCCCCACCCACATACACACCAGGACCCAGCCATCCCCCCTATCCAATGAGCCAAAACAACAACAAAAAAAGTCCTTTTAATAGCATTTTAATAAATGGGAATCTGTGGGAGGGTATAAAGACCACGCCCATCCTGCCCGATTCAGTTGCATCTTCTGTATCCCTGGTAGCTTTGCCTCTGACTAATGGCATTATAACAGACACGGGTTAGATTTAGCCAAAGCCACAATTTCTATGGGTAGATCTCCATTCCCATATTCAATGCTGGATTTGCGTCTCTGGGTATATCCCTTCTGCGACTTTAACGCTATTAGCTATTTTATAGCATGAGACTGTAAAATCTCTTGTTTTATAAAAGGCTCTACTGCATCCATTTGCAATCACTATTACAATTGCCATTGCAATATACTTGAGTATGAACAGAGATATGTTACCTTTAAAATCATTCTGAAAGTCTCCCCTTGGTTTATACTCGGGTCTGTGCTGTGATTTTCTATGGGTCTGTGTATGGGACTTTCTATGGGTCTGTGTATGGGACTTTCTATGGGGCTGCGTATGGAGCCTTCTATGGGGCTGTGTATGGAGCCTTCTATGGGGCGGTGTATGGAGCCTTCTATGGGGCTGTGTATGGAACCTTCTATGGGCCTGTGTATTGGGACTTTCTATGGGGCTGTGTATGGGACTTTCTATAGGGCTGGGTAGGGAACATTCTATGGGTCTGTGTATTGGACTTTTTATGAGACTGTCTGTGGAGCTATCTGTAGGGCTGCCTATAACGAGCACCTCGGTTTATATTTGTGATGGTTTATATTCGAGTATATACGGTATAACATATGCACAAGAATTTAAATCATTACACTGTCATTTCATATCCAAATTTATAGACAAATCAGTGTTTCTTCTTTTATACAAGTTGTGCTTTATTTTATTGGAGCCTCAGGAGAAGGTGGGTGTTTTCTAAACAAGCATTTTATAAAATATATAATTGGTGAGACTACCAACCAATTCACAAAAAAGCAAAAAGAAGAGAAAAAATAAAGAGGTTAAAATGGTTGCAGTCAAAGTTTTACAGGAATGTGCATTAAAATGTCATCAATAAGAATTACTGCAAGATAAAAACAATATCTTAGACCAGACATGTACCAATCAACAAATCAATAAGTAGGAACCAGTTACAGCATGTCCTGAGAAGGAATGCAGCCCTTTTATTTAACTTATAAAGCAATTAAGGAAATGTCCCAATGTATAGGAAAATTACATTTCCAGTAAGCATGTGTCTAATATAGTAACATAAGAAATTAAAGGACAATTTATAGAGGGACATGTTCATGAATACAAATATTGTTCCTTTTGTGTTTGTAAAATGCATACAATATTTACAGGCAATGCTTCCACTATGCCTACTTTCCTCGTTCCTGCAAAGTATATTGCATCAGGAACACTGTAACTCTGTGCTAGTGCCAAAATTCTGTAAAAATTAAGCATTTACTACACAATCAGTGCCATAGAATCAGGGTATTAAAGTACCTACGTGCCACATATAATAGCACATGCACAGTGGCTCAGTGGTTAGCAGCGCTGAAGTCCTGAGTTCAATTCTAACCTTGGACACATCTGCAAAGAGTTTGCATGTTCTCTCCATGCTTGCGTGGGTTTCTGACAGGCACTCCGATTTTCCCCCCCAATCATTAAAGGGGATGTCCACCCCATAAACTTATTTTTAATATGCTGCTCCCCCTGGTCCCCCAGCCCCAACCGCACAAATATTTTTTTCAGAAAGCCCCCCAAACTCTTACTTACCTCCCCTCGTTCCTCCGCCGCACTGCCGGCCCTCTGCTTGCGAGAATGCAAGCAGAGGGGCGGGACCGGCAGTCGCGTCTGTGATTGGCTGAGCGGCAGCCAATTACGGACGCGGCTGCCGGTCATTCAGTGCAGCGGAGGAAAGCGGAGAGGTAAGTAAGAGTTTGGGGAGCTTTTTGAAAAAAAAAATATGCGGTTGGGGCTGGGGGACATGGGGGAGCAGCATAGTGAGGGGGGGGGGGGGGGGGGGGGGGGGGGGGGGGGGGGGCGGGGGGGGGGAGAAGGGCTGCAGTGCGCATGGCAAATATCTACCGGAAGCAAGATAGCAGGCAGAGCCCTGCTATCCTCCTGGTGGTTAGTTTTGGGACTTTGGGGGGGGGGGGTTTACGGGAAAACCCTATGGAGCTGGGATGTGAGGTAAGAATTAAACTACACTACATGGTGGGGCCAGTAGTTGGGGGGATTATAGTTTTGGGGATGGACATGCCCTTTAAGACATACTAATAGGTTGTATGTGTTAAATAAATGTGCCTAGATTGTAAGCTCTTCGGGGCAGGGCCTGATGTGAATGTATACATGTAATTGTAAAGCACTACGGAAGATGTTAACACTATATAAATCCATAATAATAATAATACAGGGAGAGATGCAATAAATTGTACTGCCGTTCAGTCCTACTACTTACCTATGCAAGCTCTCTCGATGCAATAAATTTGCGCATGTCATTGCCCGATATTACATTGAGTAGCGTAGGTTTTAGGCTTGTTTTACAGGGAAAAGGAGGTTATTACACCTCTGTCACATTCTGTGGCAATGAGAGACTTTTTATTAAAAAAAAAAAAAAAAAAGAAGTCAGCCCAGTAGTGATCAGGGGGTGCCCCTTGATACCCAATGCAGGGATACAGAAACTATACAATAAGAGGAATGGCTCCCTGTATGCTAAATATATCTAAAATTACATAAAATATAGAAATATATACTACCAAAACAAACAAATAATTTATTATAAATCAATTAATACCTATAGTCAATGGGAAAACATGGGCTGGCCAGCCTCAATATTGATAATAAAACAAAATACATATATATACATCCAAGGGATCTCTACAAATCTAATAACACCCTCAAGGGAAATAAATAATTCTCAATAAATATATATATGTATAAAAAATATAAAAATATATATATAAAAAGCTCTGTAGATGTTCCAGCTGAGATCAGTGGGTATGGGTCTAAGCTGACATAGGTAGATAAAATGGTCTCCGTCAATAAATCCTCATAGCTGGATCCAAATGAACAGTATAATAACGATGTAGGCGATTGACAAGTATAAATGTATGAAGACTTTTTAGGCAGTTATAACGGGTATATGCAAGTGTGCACCATACATCACCAGTTCCATGTCCCGTTTATCGATATCCGGTTTGCTACTCCCTCAATCCCCCAGACCGAACCAGCAAACAGTCCGTGGCCAAAGCACTTGGGATTTCTTTTCGGGGTAGTTCCTGTGTCTCTGGTTAACAGATGAGGCCGTACGTTTTTTTTTATGTTATAGGCCATCCCTGCCCACCCCCAACCGCTATATTAGATCTCTAAAAAATGAAGCATAACTTACCTCAATCCTGCGGTGTTCTGATCCGGCTCCCTGCTTGCTGGAGCTACAAGCAGAGGGCTGGACCAGAACGCAGCGGGAGCGAAGGGCTGTAAGTAGATTCGGATTTGTTTTTTAGACATCTAATATAGCAGTTAGGGGAGGGAAGTGAAGGCCTATAACATATATAAATCATTTTATGCTAGGTGAAGAGCAGCCAGGAAGGGGGGTGGGAAATGGCTCCCCTGCCCTTGTCACTGTCCTCTCAGAGGACAAGGAGGAGGCAGAAACCTTTTGGACAGGAAGACAGCTCATACTCTTCAGTTTTCTGGACTTTGAACAAGCACTGCAGGAGAACCATATAGAGAAGAGATGTAAGGTAAGGATTATTTTAAACTACACAATGGGGGGGAACATTATTTGGTTACATTTTAGTTTGGGGGTGGACATGCCCTTTAAGTGTTTTTGATGGCAGTTATCTGTGTGCATCCATTTTATTCAGGACATGCATGAGATTCATATTCAGGATCATGTTATAGTTTATGTGGGGATTAGGTAGAGATATTTAACTCTGAGTCTGTGTTCTTTTCTTCATTTTTAGGAAATCTAAAAATAGTATGCCTATGTAGCTAAAGGTGTGTATTTTCCAAAAAGGTAAATTGGTATTTAATTTGAAAAACTGGAAGAGGCAGCTGGAATCTTTAGTTATATTTTTTAGGCTTTACCTTACTTTGAGGCTATTTTGTGGCCATGTCTTAGGGTACCATTTTATTTAGGACACGTGGGAGATAAAAATATTTCGTTTTGAGGGTTGTTACACATATATGGTGGTGTTTAATCTAAAAATAGGCAAGTTTGCACTTCAAGGACAACGGCACGCCCATAATGACATCTTTTAGAAAGAATGGCCCCTATAAAATATGTGAGATAGCTTACATTATTCTCGGGAATCATTAGTTTATGCCTGCTATGGTTTGTGTAGAGATGTGTCTGAAATTCTGCGTGTTTGCAATATAAAATTTCACCGTTACTTAGCTGAAAGTG
This sequence comes from Hymenochirus boettgeri, assembly GCA_019447015.1. Taxonomy (NCBI): domain Eukaryota; kingdom Metazoa; phylum Chordata; class Amphibia; order Anura; family Pipidae; genus Hymenochirus; species Hymenochirus boettgeri. Next base: position 60,571,424 of record CM033477.1, read on the forward strand.
TGTAGGTTCAAAATTATACAGTTTGTGGGCGTATTTTTGAGATAGTTTAGTTTGATAAACTAGTAACTGTTCACAAGCAGAGATGGCTGACATTTTTTTCTGTAATTACACTTATGTATTTGTCCTTTGGAGTGTCAGGGTTATGTACAGAGAGGCTATTGCTCTCGTTGCCCCCATTAGGTAATACACCGAGCCGATAGTGTCTCTCAGTTCATTGCGAATTGAGTTTGCCTTCTGCGAATCTTTAACACCAGATATCCACTGGCATTAGAGTATACATCTTAAAGAGCCGTTATCGGCTGGGTACATTGGTTGCAGCAGTTGCGCGACAGTTTTTGTGTAACATCGCAACGGCCGTTGTTTCTTAAATGGGGAACTGTGGAGCTCTGCCTGAAAAGGCTGCTTTCACATAGTGAGAGTAGATCTAAAGATTCTCTTACCTTCACTGTGAGGATCTTCACTTCACACAGCAGGGAGGGGGAGGGACTTCCTGTCTCCTGTCCTGTCACTGAAATCTGAGGCTGTGGAGCACGTAGACAGGTGGTTGATGGCTCATTTTAAAGGTAGGAAACTGGCCTTTCATTTAAACTCAACTTGTTTGGAGACCACAGTTCCCCTTTAAATGGTAACTGGTCTCCAAACAAGTGTCTAAAAGATACAATATATCTAAAAAAGCTGTCTTATACATTTCAAACAATAAAATAATGAGGTCTCTAGCTTCTCTGGTTCCTATGTTGTAGACTTTTAAATTTACAGTTAGGATGAACAAGGAAGTGTGTATCAGCCACATGATGAGTTGTGTAAGAAGCCCCCCCCAAATAACGATAATACCTGAAGAAATTTAAAGACAGTTACAGCAGTTGGATACAACTGGGCAAGCTCAGTATATCTCAGTGCTTGTGGCACAGGGGTCAGAGCAATGGTGTTGTTGATTTTACAGCTCACAGTGCTAGCTGGAAAGACCACCCTTTATACTGCTATAGGTTTGGATAGATTCCAGCTAGAAGCAGGATACTGGAGTTGTTTTAAAGGTAGGAATGTGCTGTTTTTAATAAAGGACATTTTTATGCAGACCAGTTACCCTTCAAAGTCACGTTAATGCTTGGTACAACGGTTAACGGGACTTTACGACACAAATAGGCAATAACTGCTTTCGGGAAACATAGCCCTGTATGTGTGCACTCATGCATGTGGCTTACCATTTGATTCAAGACATGTGGGGGGGTCGATATTAGTTTGTTTTTTTACTTGTCATGTGGGTTTGGGAAAAATCTCTAGCTTTAAATTATGTTTTAAAACCCTTTAAGTTCATCTAAAAGCATGGTTGAGATTGGGTTTAGACAAGATTTTTAAAAAAATGGAAAGTGTTCAAAATAAGGCGCCGGTACCCCAGGTTAACCATTGAGGGACTTATTACTGGCTAATGTTATAGTGAAGCATTGCTTAAACTTCACTTAAATGGGCTGTATTAACATCTAAGTGCATTGCCTTGTTTATGTGTAACACCTGCAGACAGAAATCTATTGTGTGTTGAGCAATAAAATGCAGTAGATTAAGACACTTTTGTATTTGTATAACTTTTCGGCGCAATAGAAGCACTTCATTAAACAAGATTATTATCTAAAAAGTCCTTGTGTTGTACCGCAAAGTCATATGATATAGTTTAAGTAACAAATAGCTCATATTTTGCAAGACTGCTGTGCAACAAGGATTTGTATTGCACATTTTAGCTATTTTACTTTTTATCATTTTTGGGCAACCAAAGGATAACAGATATTACCCTTTATTCAACACTATTTCTGAAAGCACATCAAATTAATTTGTTTTGCATCTATGCCTATTTTCTTTCCTTTTACTGTGTGATACAGTATGTGCAAAATTTGATCCAAGAACCCATATTCAAAGTGAAAGCATGTCAGTGAATACACCTTTTCCAGAAGCTTTTAATCTATATTAATATTTTTGACCTTAACAATTAAACATGCATTTAATTTAGTACTTAACTTCATTGTAGCATGTTTATACAATTGCTGTTAATTATAATAATTCAGTCTTTATGCTAAAAGTTGTCTTAATGCATTAAGCAGAAAAGAGCAGAAAAAAAGATATTTGGTAAACAAAATCTACTTTCCTGTGCATTATACTAAATTACAAAATTTAGTTATTCTTTTCTTCTTGTGTGTGTATATTTTAATTGCTAGTGCCACACAGAGCAGTGTTTGTCTAGATGCCAGGGTAAAACTCAGATATTCCTTAAAAGAGTCAGAAGACTTTCATAACCATACCATGGAAAGGAGATAATTAAAAGAATATGGTGGGTGCACGGTAATGAACACACAGCTCATACATTTCTATGAAATTTTTTTTTTAGGCTGGACATGCCCTTCAAAAATTTAATGGCAAAGCAAGCACAGATAAATATATGAGTTCTACCATTCTACTTCTCTTCAGAAAATGTTAAGTTGTTAAGTGAATATAGTGACCCTTTAAGATGGAATGGTGGTGCTATCCAAGAAAAAAAAAAAGATTTCTTCTGCCAAAAAAACAAAACTTTTTTTAGCTAGAAATGTAGATTCCCCCCCCCCCCCCCCTTTAAATCCCACTTTCGCATTAGTAATATTTGCCAAAGATGCCCCTGAAGTCTCTTACCTGACCTAGTCCCTCGCCACTCCGACAGCTGCTCCACTTTCTGGTGGCCAGGACAGCTGCTCCACTTTCTGGTGGCCCTGAAGAAGAGCGGCTGTCAGCGCATAAACCCTCTGCTCCTGTTTTTGCTCGAAACAGGAGCAGGGGCGGTGCCTAGGCGGCAGGGGACCAGGTCAGGTAAGTGCCTTCAGGGGAATATTTGGCATATATTAATAATGTGAAAGTGGGGTTTTGGAGGGCGTCCTCTACATTTCTAACTAAAGCAGCTGTATGGAACATGTGCATTTCATTTTGTTCTTACCTTCTAGAAACATAACTCATAAGCATTTCATCAGAAAGTATCTACTTTCATTAAATGGAAAAACAATTGTTTTAAATAAGAGCAAATCTGGATTTTTCCTGGAAAAGACGCAATTTTGTAATCCTTTTACAAAGGTTTGCTTTATTTTTCAAATGTGTCTCACTCATTTTGTGTAAACATATGAAATATTACAGAAGTACAGAGAATAATGAAATTTTGGTTTAATTGAAAAATTAGAAACTTGGCATTTATGCGCTTTGAGTCCTTTAGAGGGCATGTCCATCCATTTTTTTATATTTTGCTGTAGCGTAGGGCTCCTTTCCCCAGCCACAACCGCTATAGTTAATTGTGCAGAAATTCCCCTGATCATTACTAGAGATGTCCGAACTTCGCAAAATCCGGTCAGCTCGAGGATCCGCGAATTTTCGGAAAAATTCGAAAATTCAAAAATCCACGAGCGAACCCATTAAAATGAAAAAAATCCTTGAAAATACGAGAATTCCTCGTAATTTCGAAAATTTTCGAAAATATGAGTAATCCTTGTAATTTCGAAAATTTTCGAAAATATGTATTTCCGAAATTACGAGCAATCTTTGGAAGGCGGAAATCCGGAAAAATCCGGCCATCCCTAATCATTACTTACATTACCTCTTTCCTCCGACGTTCATGAAACTGCAAGCAGGGGGCCAGACTGGCAGCCGCGTCCGTGATTGGCTGCCCCTCAGGCTATCCAGAGGGCCGGGGGAAACAGGTAATTTAAGTAGAGTTCGGGGGAGTTTCTGCACAAATAACTATAGCGGTTGGGGCTGGGGGAGGGAGCCCTACACTACAGAAAAGCGATTAAACACTAGGGGCAGAGGGAAAATTACAGGGATGCTGTAATTATTACTAAATTATCCCCCTTGGGATAAAGAAACATACCAACGTTACAAAACTTTATTTTTATAATATAATCTCACTTAATTCATATCATTTATATATAAATATTTAATAAATATTTTTTTATTTATATATATTTTGTAATCACAGACAAAGATTGGCTGACATCACTTGACTGGGTATTGATTCACGAACATATGATCAACAGCCAGTGAATGGAGGAAGATCTTACTATATCCAGGGCTATCTATTGTATTCATTTAGATCAACTGGACTTGAAGTTTAGTTCTTGAAGGCATTTCGCTAGTCATCCGACTGGCTTTCTCAATACAGAATTCTGTGTGTAAAAGTTTAGTGTGCCTATCAGCACCAGTACAGTTTATGTATTGAATTAGCAGACTTGGTAGGCAGGGGTTAAACTTCTGACCTTGGTTTTCCTAGCAGAAATCAGAGCCAGCAAAGTAATCTCCCATAGGCTGTGCGCACGTAATCGCGAGAGGTATCGCACGATTTCTGTGCGTTGGTGCACATTGTTTTGCTTGCGATTTCGCGAAAAATGCTTGACCGCAAAAGGGAAACGGACGCATAATCGCATGCGCATCGGAAATCGCAGGAATGTTCGCGTTCCCGCAATTTACATGTTAGCGAAAATTTCGGGCACAATCGCAAGTGAAAATGTGTGCACAAATGCGCAAAAAACGCGTTAGTGTAGCCTAACCCATAGAACAAAGTAACAAACTACTATCTGCACCTGCACATATGTATGAGTCAAGGGCAAGTGTCTGCATGGAAACAGATGACGTGATTTCATTTGTTTTTGTAAATCCTTTTGGCCATAATGATCTATGGGATGTGGATGATTCTAGTGATTATAAGAACAATCTACCACTTAATGAGGTTCAGCTAGAACTAAAGCAGGTATGTGAACCTCCAGATGATTGACACAACAGCAGAGTGCAGACAGGGAATGCTAGTTAGTTTTCAAAGCATAGCATGTGTAACCCACCCGGAGGTGTGGTTAATGAGAATGATGAGTACTTGTCTTTGCAACTGCAGGTGACACCCTTTTTTTTATTTACCTGAAAAGAACAACTATTTTGATCATGCAACAACTGTATTTAGCAATAAAATTTTAGCAATAGTAATATGTATTGGCAACAAACCATTAACAATATAACAAATCTAAGCAGGCATTAAACAGTTTAAATCCGTATCTGGGTATATAGCAGGGTTAACCGGTATAGCATTCACTGTCCCCAGTTCCTTGCAGATAATAACATTGTCCTTATGCTGGCCATGGCTTGGGTTGGGGCCCTCTGATAACAGTACTTTGCAGGCAAGTTAAACAGTCATTAGTGTAGGAAATGGGCATTAAATTTGTAATCCAAAGGAATATGGTCTTTAACAAGAGCAGGAGGATCTGTGTAACATATTAATCCAGCAGAAGCAGGAAGGTCTGTGTAACTCCTGAGGAAAGTCTTGGGCCTTTACTTTAAACCATAAATATGTGGTAGCAAACTTTACCATAGTCTGATGCAAATATCTCACAACTCTGAAGATCTAGGATTGATCACCACCAGCCTGGAACAAAGGGTTAATTCTTGGATCCTCTTTCAGATTTCCCCACAGGTAGATTCTACCTCTGTCCTCCACACACACAGTTCAATCCTTCCCCTCTCTTCCCTCACCGCAGGCTCCTCCCCTTCTTTTCTCCTCACAGGTTGTTCCTCCCCATGTGACATTTGCAGTGCATGCTGGTGGTTGTAGTTTCCTCTATGTAGATGTCCTTCCATTTCCTGTGATAGCTGAATCAGAAGTGCTCAGCATACCCATCAATTAGCTTGTGTTAAATGGTGCTAATTTTGCCCCAACCAATCCAATATTATTTAACATTTGAAAGCTAACACCCGATTGGTTGGGGCAAAATTAGCACCATTTTTAACGATAAGAACTGTTAATGAATAACCCTGACAATATTTTTTGTAAAAGTTAGTGTAAAACCCATGCTACATTTTAGTGTTACATGGTAGTGCAAAACTGAACTTGAGAGCCATTGGAGTGTTAACCTGACACGCCAAGCTGCTTTCCTGATTGCTATCACCCCATGAACTAAATACTGATAGGCAGGTAAGTAACACTAACAAAAGCATTCCCGGTTTGGCATCTACAATACTGAGAAATAAAACCAGATACTTAACCATCATGGCAATACTATCAGGGAGGCATCTGAATGGTCCCAAATCTACTCTGCAGGAGGACAACAACCCCAAACATAAAACCCATGTCATTTAGAACACTTGGCAATAATGTGCCTTTTATAAAGTAAAAATATATAAAATATATATAATACATAAAATATAATACATAAAACTTAAAGCAGAAGTGTGTTCTTCACACAAGTGCCCTCTATTACAGAAAAGAATACACCCCTACCTTTAAAATGAATCCAGAATCATGCTTTTTGCTGCATTCTATCCAAACTTACAGCAGTACAAACAGTAGTGCTTTCTGCTTACACAATAAGCTGTGACATCACCAGTGCCAGCATGCCCATTTCTTTTATTTTTAAAGCTAGCCACAAGGCTGAAAATATCACCCTCCCCCCTAAAGGTGCCCATAGGTGGAGAAAAGCACAGATATTGATTGCAAGGCTGTAACTAGCTTCATAAGAGATTGACTGTTGGGGCTTTAAGCTATGTATAGAGAGCGCAGTTTATCTTTAAGTAATTAAGCATTAGTTTGATCACATGATAGCTCTGCTAGTAAGTCAATGCAGTACCAGTAATTTGCTTTATGTTACAGGAAAGAGAAAGTAGGTTAATAACATCGACAAATATTCGGTAGGCATGAGCAAACCACATTTCTTCTTTGCAGGAAGCAAATGGGAACTTTTATGAGCAAACCACATTTCTTCTTTGCAGGAAGCAAATGGGAACTTTTTACCCAACAGGAAGGAAGACATATTCTTGTTGACAATTGTCAAAAAAAGATATGTTTTTCACTAATGCATCTGGATCTAAAGCTAGGTACACATAAGGAGATATTTTGGGCCAACCAACAGATACTTTTGAATTTCAGTTGATTAGCCCAAAACAACGGCTGTACTTCAGTGACAGCTACCAACTGATGTCTGTTGTTCTTCCATATCGGACAAAAGGGCGATCAGATATGTAGGTAAATCACACCAAACGTACAGTCCATATATATGTTGTGATTTACCTGCATGTCCGACATCGGTCGTTTGTGTGGCAAATTATGCTGCAACTGGTCAACTGGTAGTTTGTATCTAGCATTACAATACAATGACCTGTGATCATTTTAAAGGGAAACATATTCAATTGATTGCCAAGCATAGCTGATGTGGCCATATATATTGTGTACCTAAATTAATTTTAAGAAGTAAAAAGTAAAGGGGGGGAGGGAAGAGACATTTCAAGGAGTAGCAGTACAAAACCTGCTCTTCTGAGAACACTACCCCAGTAAAAAAAATCTAGTTTTTATCCAAAAACTACTGCTGCTCTATAAGCTTAGAAAAGATAAAGTAAATTTTTAATTGACTAATAAATAAAATAAAGCTAGGGAGACTGCAAGATGCCTTCTGTTATAAGAAGGTTTTTCTTCCATTTTTATGCTCAGTGGAGGGTTTTTTTGCTCCTTTTGGCCCCCCTCTCCCTAAGCTTTCTAGCTGACTACTTTACGCCCAAGTCCTACAACATAGAGCCATAAATCTGTATCTTGCACTGACGAGATCTACAAGATCGAAACATGTCATGTCTGCAGATCAGATGATTGGCTCTATATATTAAGCTATATTGCATGTTATTAAGCCAGTGGTTCTGGACACATGCATAAGCTAAGGGACATAAAGGAGTATTTTGCATATCTCCGCCCCTTACTCTGGGGAACCTGGGAGTAAGAAATTACTTCTTGTTTCTTAGGCTGGGTACACACAGCCGGACTATTTGTCCCGAGCGAGCGATTGGCCGGGACAAATGCCCGTCGGTCGCGGCAAATTTGGAAGCGGATCGATCGGAATTTTCCGACACGTCCCAGCCTTAGATTTTGTGGGCAATGCTATTCATATAGCATGAGACTGCAAGATGCCTTCTGTTATAAGAATATATTAAAGGACATTAAAGGCATTAAAGGACAATTATACTCATAAAATGGGAAACAAGTTAAATGTATATGTGTGTTGTGCTAAGTTCCCAAACCTTCCCTCTGCCTTTTATTTTTGAAAAAAATACAAGAATGTAGAGAATTCCTACTTTGAAGTCCAGCTCGTTACAGCAACGGAACTCCGGAAGCTCTGGGCAGAAAGTAAATCACACTATTAGCATGTTGCAGAAAGAAAAAGTACCAGAGTTCAGCAAAGCTGCATGCTTCCTGACCAATCAAATGGCACATTCTAATTTTCATCGCTGACAGAGATGGAAACCGCTGACAGAGATGGAAAGGCAGGATTTATGGTCTGGAGAATGGGAGTTTGGACATTAAAATCTTCTTTCTGACATAACGCAGGAACACAAGAGTGGGTGGATTTTATTGTATACCTATTTAACTTACTGCTGATCATTTGTGTTTTACCAGTATAGTTGTCCTTTAAACTGCTGCATGCAGTGAGTTTTTTAAATGCATAGCATCAAAACAAACCACAACGCCCCAAATAAACACTAAACAGTGTTCCTATAGGCAAACTCATTCAGTCCAATTCATTCAGTCCAATCCTACAAGATTTAATACCAACTTGCATATACACTGACCAAGTCAGATGTATACTGTGCAAGAAGAATATAAATAATACAATTTTTTGATACAATGCACTAAGCATTGGATTCTATTATGCCTTGTTGGACTCAATGGTGAGAAGGCATTTGATAGGCATATTTCCTTCAGCAAACCTTGATACATCTAGGATTAGGCTAGTTTGTTTTATAGTGTTGCTAATGAAGGTTGTGGTTTTTACCAGATATTATAATTTTACAGATATATTGGAGTTTTTATCAGAGCAGACTACCCCCTCTTATTTTAAATGATGTTTGTTTGAATGCCTAGCCAGGGGCAGCCTGCTCCTGGGCTAACTCTTCATACACGTGAATCTGGTTGTTTTATCTGAATAAACATTGTTTTGTTTGGGAAACGTATTTACTTTAAGCGAAGGGTCTTAGGTATTTACACTCAGACCACCCAATAATTGAGGAGAGAAGGTTATCTTTTAATACAAACCTGAACATATGCTTCATTTGTTTTTTCTCATTTTGGATTAGAACAAAGCATAAAATGATGGCTCTTTATAAAAACAACAGTGCAGCCCGCACTTGATGGTGTGCTTTTAGGCCCATATACCATCTCCCCCAGTCCCCCTTATAATGTGCTTCTTATGGAACACCTAACTACCGACATTAGCAATAGCCCATATATTAAATCTTTACAAATAGGGCATATAAAATACAAACAAATAGCAAGGAGTGTGTACACTAAATAATGAAAAACAGAACTTCACATGGATTAAAAACACCTTTATTAAAACATCATTAACAGACCAAGAGTATCACCTAATGTTTTCCTAGAGTACCTACTAAAAATTACATTATATTTTAAAGAGTAAAGAGACTTTAGGGATTAATCTGCTAATCAAGTTGCCATGCTGATCCATACAATTGACTGGAGCTATCATTAGGTCAACAAAACAGGGGTGGAGGTTTCCATTCCTCTTTTCTCTACAAACCTTCTAGCAACCCCTGTGCTGTGCCGTCAAGACAGGCCAATAAAAATTATGTCAAATCACTTTGCATTAATGACCTTAAAACTCTCTTAAACTGAATAAACCTGTTAATGTTGCCACACCAGTGCAGGTCACACAGCTCTTACTTTAGCAAACCTCTGCTCCAAACTATAAAAAACGTCCTATACTAATTTTAAAATGCTATGTTCCTGCCAAACCCCCCATGCTATGTAATCTCCAAGACCTAGCAGCATACCCGGCCATAAGCTAGGTACACACAGTACAGATTTCTGAAAGATGACAGACAGGATCTGCAAGATCCTGTCTGCCATCTTTCAAAGATCTGCATACACACAGTCCCGAGCGTTCTCCCTATAGGGAGAACGCTCGGGACTGTGTGTTTCCATCGGTCGCGCTAGACTCCCCATAGGAGTCTAGCGCGCCGATGGAAATTTTCGGCCTTTCCCGAACGAGCGTATGGCCGACCCGATCGTTCTCGGCCGCGCGCTCGTTCGGGAAACGAACGTACACACAGTAACGATAAAGCCCCGATACCGTCGGATCCGACGGTATCGGGGCTTTATCGTTACTGTGTGTACCCAGCTTTAGACTCCAGAACAATAGCACCAAAGCATTTTTTCCACTTAAATTGTCTATTGCTTGATTTGCAAAAAATCTCACAATGGTATAAATGCAAAATGGTTCTACACAAAATGTTCCCCTAATTTGAACCAATGTTGGAAATGTAATTAACCCTTGTCTACCACGCTCATTTACATGTTTGTATTGCCATCAATAATGAATTTTAGCTCATTAAAATGTAAGAAATAAAATAAAAAAGTAGTCCACAAAGCAGAAGAAATGCTATTTCTCCTACAACTGAAAGCCGTCACAGCTTAAAGGAACTATGCAATCTATAAATGAATTCATGCAATTTGCACTTACTGATGTGTTTGTGTTGCTGCATGACTTCAATCTATTATGTAATGCTCAAGGTCAGTTCCTCAGTCTCCCAGCCCCCTGACAGACTATCTGACTCCCTGCTAGGGCAAGCATGCTTAGTAATCCCTATGAGGCAGCACTGAGAGAGGGAATTTCCCACCTTGCAGTTCACGTACCAACTATCCCCAATACAGCTACATCAAAACTATACATAACAGAAGAGTTTCTGATTCTAAGGCAGTTGATTGACAGCTGAAAAGCAAGATGTTTCAGACTGGATATCTAAAAATTAGGGAACAGATCAACAATAACGCTTTATTTAAAAAAAAACAATCCCAGTGTACATATCCTTTAATTCCCCTGCATAATAATAATAATAATTACTTAATTCTGAACATAATAGTAAAATATATGTAAATATTGATTTTTTAACAAAAAGATTTTTCAAACAATATTCATCTGTAAGAATCAACATATTTATAGAGCCTGTGGAGGTTCTCATTCATCCAGGTCATGGTATATCTGTTGTATTCATTAAAGGGCAAGTCCAGACCCAAAATGAAAACTTACATACAGGTAAATCATCCCCCAAAACCCTAAACGGTAATAGTTTGAAATGTGAAATATATAAGTCTAACCTAAAATCCTGCACAATGTCCTGTTGCCCCTGTTTCTGCTTCCTGGTTCTTCCAGTTAGTAACTGTCAGTTATGGACTTGACAGTTGACATCACAGCCAATGACTGAATGTTAATCCCCTGTCTGCATCTTCTGAGCATGCAGGCTCAGTACAGGTCACTAAATTGCTCAGTTTTCATGAGGCATCCAGAAGCACAGCAGGCATACAGTAATGAATTCACAGGACAAACTATGATTTATCAACATATTTTAAAGAGTCCATTCTTTCTAAAAGACGTTATCATGAGGGTGGAGTTGTCCTTTAAGATCAACTGGACTTAAAGTTTAGTTCTTTCAAGAACTAAACTTTAAGTCCAGTTGATCTAACTGAATACAACAGATATATTTATAGAGCAATATTTTCAGACAAAATACCCATCAAACTATCGACAAAATCAAAAATAATTAAATACTTACAGAACTTTGCTGCATATCATGTTCTAATTTTGATGAAAACATCAAGAGGTCTCCATTTAAGATGACATCAGCTAATAAGTTGACCAACGGTGGGTAATGTATCGTTAAAAAGACCTAAATAAAGGATAAAACAGACTCATGGGTATTTATGTTAATAAGTTTATATAAATACAAGTTTTATATTTTTTTTTTTATAAGATACAGAAGCACTCCAGGAACTTTTTATAAGAAATTAAACAAGGCTGCTGGTTTGGGGCATGTTCTGGTTATGGGGGATTTCAATTTTCCTAACATAGATTGGAGTAAGGGAACTACCAGCACTTTATAAGGTATCAAAGATTTTACATTTTTTATATGAACATTTTCTTTCACAGATGGTAGAAGTTCCAACTAGACAGGATGCTTTGTTGAATCTGGTGATATCTAATAACCCTGAGCTCATTTTGGCGATGGGAATAGTGATCATGATATAGAGTAATTTAATCAGCTACCTTTATGTTGTTAAAGGAATCACTTCTGCTTATAGACTGGGGGAATTTGTTCCTAGTTAAAGATATTGAGCAGAAGTGGACTGCTTTTAAATGCATATTAAACTATTTCCTTCCTAAATTTGTACTGTTAGGGAGCAAATGTAAAAAAATTAGATCCACTCCTGCCTGGCTAAATGTTCAGGTAAAAAAAAAAATGGGAAAAAAAGTAAAAGGCCTTTTACTTTTTAAATCAGAGGAAACAGAACAAGTTTACAGGGAGTATAAAATCTGTAATGAGGAGTGCAAGAAAGCAATTAAACTAGATAAAATAGAAAATGAAATACAGATAGCAGAACAAAGCAAGTCCAATGTTTTTTTTTTAAATCCCCTCCAGTTGAAGGAAGTTTGTTTATTTAATGAAATGAAATACATAACTTTTCTCTGAACCACTTATACAGTTCTTTTCCATCCGACAACATCATCAGGAATAAATGTTCACATTATAACCACCGTCAATATCTGCAGCCTTGATTTTGGCATACAACATTTTTGTATAAGTCCAATGTTTTTTAAATATATCAATAGTAAAAAGATGAGGACTGAGAAAGTGGGACCATTAAATAATGTGGCTGAGATGGTTATTGAAGATGCCAAAAATGTTAATGTGCTAAATCATTTTTTTTCATTGGTATTTACTAAAGAGAACCCTAGTCCTTATAGCAGGGACTGTAATAATATGACAGGTATGTATAAGGAACATTCACTCTGGTTGACAGAGAATATGGTATGGAAACAATTGGAAAAAGTTAATATCAATAAAGCCCCAGAACTGGATGAGATACATCCTTGTATCTTCAATGAGCTTAGTTCAGTTTTATCTAGACCACTGTTTCTTATCTTTTCAGATTCACTTTTGCCTGGTGATGTGCCGCTGGATTGGAAAAGCCAATGTATTACCAATATTCAAAAAAGGTAGTCATTCCCAACCTGGTAACTATAGACCTGTAAGCCTAACATCAGTGCTTGGAAAGAAGCTGAAAACTTGCATAGCAGTGATTGTAGTTTACTTGGATTTTGCTAAAGCTTTTGAAACTGTGCCACATAGGCGACCAATGTATAAACTGAGGACTGATGGCCTAGAAAAAAACATTTGTACATGGATAGAGAATAATTGCTTGTCTGAGGAAGAAACCACACCGGTTCCGAAACGTTAGGAATAAATATTTGATACACTTAAGACTGGAGTGCCCAGCTACGTTCTTTTGTTTATATGGATAGAGAATTGGTTATTGGATCGCAAACAGAAAGTGGTGGTTAATAGAGCTACATCTATGCGGGCTAAAGCTCTAAGTGGAGTGCCTCAGGGTTCTGTATTGGGGACACATCTTTTTAATCTGTTTATAAGTGAATCAGAAGGGGGCATTTGCAAAACATGCGTGCTACATGTTTCGGACCCATAAACTGAGGACTCGGTTTTGTTGATGACTCTAAACTATGCAGAGCTTTTAAAACTTTAAATGATGTGCAAGTGCTGCAAACAGGCCTAGATAGATTATCAAAATGTGCAGCAGAATGGCAGATGAGATTCAATGTTGATAAATGTAAGGTGATGCATCTTTAACAATCTTTGTGCCACCTACACCATTAATAAGTTAAGTGAATCTCTAAAGGGAAAAGATTTGGGGGTTCTGGTAGATAATAGACTTAGCTGCAGCAATGCCAGGCAGCAATGATTAGAGCTAGCAAGATATTGTCTTGTATAAAGAGGGAAATAGATTCAAGAGCGAAAAACATTATCATTTGTAATATGCAGTGCAGTTTTTGAATCCCATTTACAAAAGGGACATCTTGGAAATGGAAAGAGTTCAGAGAAGGGCAACTAAAATAATAAAGTGAATGGAGGGCCTTGACTATGCAGGCAGATTAGACAAGTTAGGGCTGTTTATATAGTTTACAAGTGACGTTTGCATTGTGATATGAGCACTTTATACTCATGGACATCCTTTAAGAATGGAAGAAAATAAGTTTCATCTTCAGGTTAGGAAAGGTTTCTTTACAGTGAGAACGGTGAAACTGTGGAACTGTCTTTCCAGGAGATGCAATGTTCAATGTAAAGGGGCCTAGATAAGTTTCTAAAAATTTCTGGTATTAATACATATACTGTAGGTCTAGTTGTTCCAGGGATACTTTCATATTGCAGTTTGAAGTCAGGAAGGATTTTTTTTCTCCCTATTTTAGCTTGGGCTTTTTGCCTTCCTCTGGATCAACTGTTAGGTAGGGTTAAAAAGGTGGGTGAAAATGTTGGACTTGGACATATGTCTTTATTCAACCTCAATTACTATGTTAACACTCCCTTTGTTTCAATTTAAGAACATGATTCCTTTCCCTAGAGGGTATTGGGACCACCTCCAGTACCATATACTTGATGTCACCATTATCATGTCCCTTTTCTATAGAATGTTTCGGGGCTGGAAACTTAGTATCCTTAAAGGGTATGTCCACTGGCAAAAAAAAAAGGAATTGCCACTCAGTTTTATTGAAGAACGGGAGGTAAAATAAGCTGCAATCTACCTCCTGTTCTTCAAAAAAACTGCAGGACCCGGGAACGAAGGGAAGGTACTTACCTGATTGCTCACTCCTCCGACTCGTCCTGACAGGTCCCGACAGACTCTGTATCCTATGCGCATTGCACTTGCCATGATGGATTTTCCATCATAGCTACCTTGAGCAACCAACCACAAACTGCAGCCCCAGTTGTAGTTTGATATTTTATTAAAGGGACAGTTCAGTGGAAATTATCAATATTTGTTAAATTGTTAGTTTGCGTAATGCATACTTAGTTATTCTACATATTCTCTTCCATTTTGAAAAATCAGTTGATTTCATACCCTTTGCTGTTCCCTGCTGTTGACATAAGTAAGCTGACATTTCAGGTTCTAACGGTCCTTCTTCTTCCCAGGATGCACCACATCCTTGGAATGTTCCTAACAGTTATTACTACTGATTGGCTGTTGGATGGGTCAAACATGCTCAGATCTCTACTGAACAACTGAATCAACCCAGGCGCTGGGTCAAAGGCAAGACCATAACGGTCTCTATTAGGGGTCCTGCAAACAGGAAGTCAGTATTTCAGAAGCATTTATTTATACACAGACAAAACGCTGAAGGGGCAAATTAAGGTCATTGGGATGAAAAAATACTGCTCTTTTTTCTGAAAAGCATATGTATTTGCACTGAACTTCCCCTTTAATCAATCAACTATTATTTTTTGGGGTTTCTGAATAAACATTTCTTGGTTAGGTACAGATACTTCTCAAATTTGCAAAAAAAACAAGTGAAAAAATAATGCCCACAAAACAACAAGAAAGGTTACAGTATGTTGAGTGACATGAATTGATTTTTGAATCAAGTACTGTGAGTCACATCATTCAAACTGGAAACTAACCTGCTGCAACTAAAAACTAAATGCTACAAACTGAGCTCAATATTAAAAGAACTGCAATATTAGATAATTTCCATGCTGGCAGTCAGAAACATTACTTAAACATTTTCTCCTAAAATTTCACATTAGTCATTACATAAATTATGGTGAAAAGCTTTAACTGAATAAGCATATATATATACACACACACACTAAACAGGAATAATTGTATTATACTTCGTCTTTAATCCTTGAATTTACCTGCTACATTTTCTTCATTTTTTACATATACCACAAGGCCAGGAACATTTCTACACAACTAAAAAAACCTTATCTAACAATATAAATCCTGTTCATTTATTTACCACTTTATGTGAGCAGCACAAACACTGTCAATAGTTTTTATTAGAGAAAATTACCAACAAAGGCAAAGGCTGTTTAAAAGAAATAGAAGAGTGGATATTTATTTTTACATTCCCAAAAATAGACTATACTACGGTATAGTGTATTAATCATGAAAAGCAACACAGCAAAGCTATGCTAACATATCCGCTACACAAATCCAAGCACAGCACCTTCAAGCCAAGGACAAATTAAGGACGCTGCAGGTTTTTTTTTTTTTTGGTTTCCGAGGTTTCTATTTAAAAGGGGTTTGGATTGTCTTTGAGTGCATTATTCAGCTGATCTATTGAAAAGCCCTAATTTGCTTCTTTGGAGGTTTATTAGGTCAATTCATGTATAAATTTAAATGCCTGGAGGGCGTCAGGACGATGTGCATTTATTTATTTTAAAGCAAAGCTCTGAATGGGACAGACTCCAACTGCTGAAAGCCATTCCAGTAATCTAAAGATCAATAACATCCCTTATGTTAGGGGTTAAGGCGCGGGTATGAATTATATTAAAATACATACCTGCATTTGTTTTGAAAGAATTTATTGTTTAAACCTCTATGGTTAGAAGTGAATAATTGTTTAAGAAGAGAAGTATAAAACCATCTGCCATGTAATAGCCAGTGAGGAAAAGCAAGGACAATTTATACATATATATCTTGCAATTTGAACTTTAAAAAACAATAGTATTCAAATGGTATTGATTTGTTAGGGGAAGTGCAATAAGGGAAAAGCCACAACACAAATTATTTCAGAAACACAAAAATATTCAGACAAGGCAGATGATTTTAAACTGTAGGGATGTTTCCTAAAGGGATAGGCCCCACTTGCAATCCAAATGTGTTTCTGATTCATACTGCCAATGCAATGCAGTAATAGATATGTATTGGAGCCCAGTGCACCTAGCAAATAATGCACAGCAGCGTGCTGCAAAAATCCTAAATGCATTGCTGTGGGACCAAGCCCTACAACCCAGATATTAAACTGCGTCTTTTAAGCTAAGAAAGTCCACTTTCATACATACCGGTACATACATTTACTAGAGCTATCTTCAGTTTTAGAGATTTCAGACCAGTGCAAGGCTGGTATCTCCATAAACATAATCATATTTGGTACTAATATTCTAATGAGACACATTTAATTGTATTTTCCTGGATATAAAATATGTTTATGCAAAGCAAAAATGTAACAGGGAGAGATATTTTCAACTTGTTCCATATTTATATACACATATATACAGTATATATACAGTATATACACATATACTTCTACACACGATACATTCACATTAATTAGTCATATTTGCAAAGCAAAATGCACTCTAAAAAAACATTTTTTTCATAGATAATATAATATCTGTCCACAGGCAAAGATACTGGGGTGGTCACAATCTTGGCAACAGAATGTAGAACATTTTCCAGATTGGCTCTTGACATGGTATGTACCAATTCATTAATTAACCATTCCCCATGCAAATCTATAATTATATGTGAGGTAGAAGAATATATTTTTCCTGTTACTAAACAGTTAATAGCTTTATAAGTTTTAATGGCAGCAACTCAGCTCTCACTCTGCCTGTCTTAAATGGAAAGTTCAGTGGGAAAAAAATTATTATTTAAATCATTTATCTATATTACACATACCTAGGTATTTTGACAAATTAATTTCATACCCTTTGCTGTGGTCAGTAGTGAGCTGCTATTTCAGATTTGTCAATGGCCCTTTTTCTTCCCAGAATGCACACTTGCGTAAAAAGTTCCTAACCGTAATTTCTACTGATTGGCTGTTGGATGAATCTAACATGCTGAATCAACCAATGGACTAAGACCATAACAGACATTATAAGAGTTCCTGCGAACAGGAAGTCAGTACTTTTTGGCATTTATTTTTGCACAAAGAAATTGCTGGATGGGCAGATTATGATAATTGAAAAAGTATTTCTTTAAGCATATACATTTGTGCTGAACTGAAATATTGTTCCAATACTGTCATAGATGTAAATTAATACAGAATGTTTTCTCTTTCAGGAACCTTTCCTTACATTTATGTTAAACAAAATGAACACAAAGGCTACATTCACACTAGAAACTGACAGTAACGTACAGCATGTGTTTCTGTCAGTTTGTATCCATTTTTTGCATACATTTGTATCCATTTTTTCACAATGTGTATTCCATAGATTTCTATAGAAAATGCATGAAAAAATGGACAGAAATGCTGCATGCAGTGCATTTTTTAAACGGACTGAAACGGATTATAACCCAGCAGGTGTGAACGATATTATGAAATCCTATGGGGTTCTACAGTCTGTTCATTTTTTTAAATGCACCTGCGTTTGAAAAACGGATACAAACTGATGTGGGGTGAACGAGCCCAAAGGGAATGCTGTCATTAAAATGGTTGATTTTGCCCACACTTTCCCAAACCTGTCTAACAGAATTTCGCTAAAGAATATCTGTATTTGATTCCCAACTATCTTTGTGTCTCTTTTATTTAAGCAGCAAAAACACACAGAAAGCAGCTGTGGATTAAATAGGGCACACCCAACCAAAGTAATGATTAGAGTAATCAATTAGACCATATACAATGATAAATGTAAATAAAAAAGGCATTTTTATTATATGTGCAAAAGTAGCCAACCCCGGAGGGCAATAATAAAGTGCAAAGAAATAATATATAAAAACACTTCCTGTGCTATTCCTGATTAAATAACAACATAGTCATTATGATATACCGGTATACCCATTCACTCAATCATTCATACACCTGCAGGCCTACAGAGCTAAAATATAATAGTTCTTATAGTAAGAAATATATCACGTACATTGAATAACAGCATATATCATGGTAGAAAGAATATAGCAGTAATGTCTATAGCAAAAATAATAAATAGTACAATAATTAAATGCTATACATATCAGATCCCTGCTAAAGGCTAGAATAGGCTAAACAGGTGGAGGCAAACGGGCAGTGAGACACTGACAATTGGCAGATCCCCTGGCTAAAAAGATAGAGAGTGGAAATACTTAGCCCATCAAGTAACCAAACAGGAGCACAGGAGCAGTTAAAAATAGTTCAAAACAGGACGCGTTTCGTCCGATCCCGAACTTTCTCAACAGAGAATTTATTTAAGCATAAATCCAGTTCCAAAGTCTAGACATCACAGTCCTTTATCAAGAATCATGTCTTTACAAGGCATCATATTAATTCTACAATCAAACAACAAATGAATTGAATGAACAATAAAAAAAAGTAATACTCTATAGTGTATATTTTAAACTGGTCTTCAAAAAAGTAATTTTACAGATGAACAAAGATGGGTACACACAACAGATTTTTCGAGTTGACCGACTGATATTTCCGTGTACTGGTCAGTTGGCCCAGAAAATTCTGCTGGTTTTTTTTATGGGTGGCCACGACCAATGTTGGCCATCTGTTTGACCAGATCAGACAAACGGACAATCAGACATGCTTGTAAATGACAGCTGTCTCCTATGGACCACATGGTCATTCTTGGTAAACTTTTGGCTGAGGTTACTTTCCCAGTGAACACTCACTAATGGTGAATGGTGGGCTGGGAGGAAGAATCAGCTGGTGTATACTAGCCTTAAAATATAAGTAAATTGTTCTGAGGGCCTTACCTGTGACAGCAAATACAGAGCTACTTGTCTGCTTATTCGTGGGCGGTCACCAGGCTAAAATGAAATAAAATACATGTTATGTGTAGACTTTCAGATAGGTATAAATGGGAGAAAAATATCTAAAATGAAGTTAGTACCTAATCCAAAACCTTATTTACAAAAGTTGAAATGTTGCTGGAAATCATCCCTCAAAGTGGCTATAGGGCTGGGATTAAAACTCTGCTATCATGAGTGCCCCATCACAACCCACCAGCTCCCACCTAGGAGATGGTCTACACATGCTTTACTTTCTAAAACGGTCTAATATTAAGCCTTTATTTTTCTTTAAACATTTGTATTGAAAGCAATATTAAAAATGTCTTATTAAAGAAACATGCTTTTTGATTTGCAAAGGTGAATTGCTATGTATTACTGTAGACATAAGGAAGCCAGTAACAATCAAAATTTGAAAAAGGCCTAGAACAAAAAACAGTAAGACCAAAATCATAGCTATGTCAATAACATCTTAAAAATAAATTAACAAATAAACAATGGCTCTGCATTATAAGACAACATCTCCAAGCAAAGTTGGGCAAATTTTACAACAGTCATTAAAGGGCATAACTGACTTGTCAGTTATCTGCCCACAACCCCAAATTATAAATACCCTTCTAGTCTGGCAAAAATATCAGCTTCTTCCCTCTGCTCAATGAGTATTTAGGTTTATGAGTTTAAGTTTGCACATGTGCAAGTAAGAGCCAGCTTACTTATATAATAATTATCCTTAAATATCAGATTAGTAACACATCTAATAAAGTGCTGAATGTAACAGTTGTGGTTGGGGACAGGTAACTGACAAGTGATACATTTTTTGTTTTAAGGGTGGAAAAGTTTCAAAAGAATCCTAAGTAATGGTCATTAGACATATATTTTGCTTCCTGTGTACATTTGATGCTGAACTCTAATGAAATTACCTCTAGATCTAAAGATTTTTATTCAATTTGTAGTAAACTGTACAGTATAACATGCCGCCCCATGTAAATAAAAGTGTACATCATTGACAATATTTAAACATTACAATATATACATGGAAACAATGAAAATTAGGTTGGCAAAACAAAAGTTTTGGCAAAAACAAAAATTGGCTCTTTCAGAACACATTCTGAGAAATGAATATTTAAATGTAAGGTGCCTTTAAATTACTGAATAATAAAACAAAGATTTGATGCCATTTGTTTAACACAATGTTCTCAGGAAGGAATGTTCGTCCTACCTCATCCTGGGTCACCAGTGAGTAAACATAAAGAGGCAGCAGGAGTCTGTTAAGCAGATGGTCTGTAAGGACGTCATTAAGGAACTCACAGTTGATGATGAGAATATCGTTGAGATAGTTTAGATGATCTAAATGTTGTGATACAAAGTTGCTTAGATTGCCTCTGTTTTTGTGCCTGTAAAATATAAATAAATATAAGGAGGGGCAAAAAAAAAAAAAGGTAAAATACAACCACAAAATAAATATTCGGAAAACAGTCCCAGTTTACTGAAATTAAAGGTCATAAAGTAAACCCTGCCCCATACATAAAATGAATGCCCAAGATGGCCACAAAACTAAAGATGATGCTAATTTACTGAAACAGCAACCATCATAAATCTTAAAGGACAACTAAAGCCACAAAACAACACTGGACCAGAAGGCAGAACACCTTGATTTAAAACCAGTAATCTGTGTTTCACCTCTCACTTTGATACGGGCTCTGGGAAATTTACCTAAATAACATGTGGTTTGAGCTTTACTTCACAGCATCCTAGTATCACAGTTTGGTCAACGAACATTATGTTCTGCACATGCTGAGTCCTTAGCTATGGCTGGAACTTGTTACAGTTGGTCACACCCATTAATAATATCTAGCCAATCCTTTTACAGGACAGCTAAACAAGGAAGCATGTGACTGAGGTCAGGAGGTGTGGCACAGCACATACACACAGAAACTTTCAGTTCTTAACAGGTTTACATTTACTTAATACAACTTATTGAAGTGGTAATTTATACCTTATTGGTGCTTTTAAGGGGGATTGTTTCAGATTCTGGAGTACAAATATTGGGTTTAGTTCTCCTTTAAGCCAACCACTGAAGGATCACTATCATCCTTCTAGGGGCAGGACTGGATTTACCATTAGGCATAGTGGGTACATGCCATGGGGCCCTGTGGTCAAAGGGATGGCTTTAGATTCCCTGCAGTTGGCAGTGCAATTTACAGTATATCAGGTTTTAAAAGCTACTAACATCTCAGTGCTTTAGTTAATAAAGCAAGTTAAAATAGTTGTGGTTTAGGGTGTAGCTTGAATAGTGAAATTAAGGGTATCAGGATTATTTTGAGCACTTAAACTGGGTAAACACAGTCCAGATTTATAGCAGATTACATATCGATTCCATTGGAAGGGGTCATTAGCTATAAAAATGCCTCCACCCAAAATAGAGATAGCTTGGGTGGCCAGGGGCTGCTATTGGCTCACTAACTAAAGTATAGGCACTAATAGACATTTTTACTTCTTGCCGATGGTGGTAGTTCGGCACAACTGTTTTTCGCCCACAAGTAATGGGATTGAACTTTGATCTACTTTTAACTACTGTGTGTACCCAGCTTTACGCTAACATGTAAATGTTGTCCTGAGAAGGGGGCAGTGTTGGATTGAGAGCAGGTGCACACCATTTTCTTTCTCTGCTTCCCCCAGACAGCTATGTTTATAATGTTTATCGTCATTATCATGTTAAGGGTTAATGGGCCATGGGTCCACTAGAGATTTCCTTAAACCTAAAAGAGGGGCTCCTAAAGTTCCAAGCTTATGAATGGTCCAGTAAAGAAGGTCATTTGAATATAACTACTGTCACATATTTCAGGACATATTCCATAGTGAAAAACATATTCCACAGTGAAGATCTGAAAAAGGACTCATAGAAGTCTATGGGAGATAAAATTCTGAAAGTTCAGATTAAATTTAAGTTATAAATAGCAATAGTATATTAGTGTAAATGGCTCGGGGGTACTCAAGGGTTCACAAATTCGAATTGCTTTTTACTGCTTGTCAAAAATCACGATCTAGACAGTTTAAGATTCTTCTCAACAGCTGAAGCAAATCTCTAAGCACTTGCAACATTGTGTCATATACTTCACCTGCTAATTAGTCAGCATCTGAAGCAAAAGATACAAGATACATGTACATGTACTTAGAGCTTTGCTTCAGCAGAATGTTAAGCTGGATACACTTTTACTAATTTCAGTCTATAAACGAATATGTGTTAGCAGCACTTACTCTGATGTGTTTGGGTTGCTGCATGACTTATCCAGTACTTATTTTGCTCAAGCTCAGTTGCTTAGTCCCTCAGCCCCCTGCCAGACTACCTGACCCTCTGAGAGGGCAAGCATGCTCAGTAATCCCTATGAGGCAGCATTGGGAGAGGGAATTTTCTACCATGCAGTTCACATACCAGGGGTCTGACCGCACCAGAAGAAAATTTTCAGTCAGGTCCATGCTTCCCAGAGACGGCTGGTAAAAGTTTTTGGCCTTGGGAACATAATTTATGCGCAACAAACTTCAATGACAAAGCGATTCTGTCAGAAGTGTGTACTCAGCTTTAAGCTTGTTAGGAGATCATGACATGATAGAGAGAGGATTTTTTTATGTTAAAAAAAAAAAAAGGCGGCCTGCAAAATGTTCCAGCTTTTTGGTCTGCCTGAGACCTGGCACAGTAAGAACCAGTCACTAGTCACATTTACTGTGGGCAAATTTGTATATACAGTACCAATCACTGTCACACTCACTGTGTTCAAATTTCTATGTACCAATCACTGTGGGCAAACATATATACCAGTCACGCTCACAGTGGGCAAACTTTTATGTACCAATCACCGTGGGAAAACTTACCAGTCACACCAAGGGCAAACTTGCATGTAACAGTCTCTGTGAGCAAACTTATATTTACCAGGCACACAGCAACATGTGTAAAAAGCTTGCTTGCATTAGCGCACATTTCACATGCATTACTGTCTGCTTGCACTGAGCATGTCTGCGTGACTGAGAGTATCTGAGTGCGAGAAACTGTAAGTATTTAAGGGGCCCAAAGTGCACTTTTGTCCAGGGCCCCATTTTACCCAAAACTGCCTCTTTTCGAGTATTTCCGAATATGCGGATTTAAAAAATAGTAAACTTGATTTCTGTTCTCTATTACCAATACCAATAGACGTCCGTGGGATTTACTTGAAGGAGCTCCCAGGTTGTAGTTTTTTCTTTATAACCTACTGTGTAATGGTGGCCATAGATGCAACAACTGCGGGTGTACGATCCACGGATCATACAATCGTCCATATACAGACCAATATCACATGATCCCATTGCAAATTGACGGTAACAGTAGTCACAAAATCGTTGTTGAAACTGGGTTTCGGATCTTGATCACTATACCCTGTTCTATCCCATTGTGTGATGGTGGCCACAGAGCCTATGATTGCAGCCATTTCATCTGTTTATCGAACAATGTGCTGGCAGGCAGCTAAAGATCCTAGTAAGAGGTCATTAATGGGTCACATATTACAATCTCTGCTCCTTGAAGATTTTTGAAGCTGAAGGTTAATTTAAAAAAAGATAGAATTTGTTGGGTCTAAAGATTAAATGGTATCTATACTCAAAAAAATAGAATTTTCAAAAAGAAATCATAATTTTAAGCTTAGCATTTACAGGGAAAGACCTGTCACTCCAGGAGCAGAGATTGTAATATGTGACCCATTAATGACCTCTTACTAGGATCTTTAGCTGCCTGCCAGCACACTTTCTGCAACAATTATGAGAATCAGCAGAGAAAAGAAGGCAGGGGGGGGAGGGAGGGGGAGATGTGTAAGCAGAGCAGTGTCCATGGTGAGGCTGTGCAGAACTTATAAGTGTTGCAGACACTACAAGAAGGAAGTAAGTAAGGGAGGGTGGGGCAATTAGGAGCACTCATTAAACATGATTAATTTAATGACAAAGCAAACACAGATGAATATGGGAGTACCACCATTTTACTTCTCTCAAAGTGTAGTTCCAGATAATGTAAAGTTATTTGAGTGACTATAGTGAGTATAGTGACCCTTTAAGATTAATGAGGATGCTCAAAAATGACTCCATCTAAAGAATATTTTTTAAAATGTCATACTTGTTGTATGTGTTTGTTATACTAAATTTGCTTTGAAACGTCTGTATACAATTTATGTGGTTGTAAAATTTGTCTCCTAGTCATGAAAACATATGTCTGGTCATGTCATCTTATCTGGAAGAATCTCAGCTTTCATTAATGATAAAAGAGATGTCTTGAGTGTCACTGATTCTACATAATTGGTATTTAATGGGTTAACAATAATTTTAATCCAGCAAACCTTTAATATAGCACAAAAACAGAATTTCTCATGCACATTCAGGCACACTTAAATCTGTGCTTTAAGGCTGCTGCCACTTATTTACAGGCATTCAGGCAATTAGATATGTAATCTCATTACTAAAATCTATTTTGTGGGATCACACCTTTAAGTCCCATGGCATTTCTCCACTTAATGCATGTTACCTAACAAGCGCCAGAATCTGTCCCCACTTCCTTTCCTTCTAGCTCTTCTCACTCAACAGCATGGCCTATTAATTTAGCCAAATTACATTCACTTTAATGGATTGTTTTAGAGTATGGATTACCCGACCATTCCAATCAGTCAAGCACAACAAGCAAAGTTTCAATTAGTACATTAGGAGGCTCCTAGAAAGGCTGCTGACCCTGAAGAAGCTGTGAATAATTTATACAATCCAATTAAGAGGCAGTCATCCGATCATTCAGAATAGAGGAAATTAAAGGCATCAGGATTAAGTACTTGTTTAGAAAGCAAAGAGCTTTATGGCTGCTTGAGTGAAAACTTTTTTATGAGACTTTTTATTTATTGTTTTTGAGAGACTTTCTTTGACAGATCCTGGTTTCTCAAAGCTGCAATGATTTAGTATCAATGTACAAGCTACAGCACTTAAAGGATACATATGAAAAAAGGGCACTTGGCCTCTCTTCTGCCTGCAATCTAAACCTTAATGCTTTTATGAATATTTATTGATGTATAATAAAACCAACTTGCCAAGTAAATAGGATTGGCAAATGCAAGGCTGCTAGAAATGTGAGAATGATTAAAGAAAATTATGTCATAAAAACATGGTCAGTGTGACTTATGGTAGGATACAAATGACATGTCTTGCTAAAATATTATTCCCCATCCACCATCTTAGTTGAACACCTTGATGTCAAAAACCTTGTTTAATTTTCTCAATAGTCAAAAATGTAACAATGAACATATTTATTAAGAAATTTAAATGGCAACTATATTAAAATCTGAAATTTATTTAGCAGGTAGAACCCTTATACCTCTCAGTTTGTTTCCTAACCAATTCAGTGATCTGGCAAATATGCCACTTGTTCCCTTGCCAGTCCCCATTTCCTTTCTAGTATAGTAGGCATGTATGTTAGAATATAGTATGGAGTATGGTAGCAATGAGCGGGAGGAGCAATAAAGCTGGCATCTTTGGCAGCTCACTGCTGGGGTTATGGAGCATATTGGCATGTAAAAGGACAGTCTTCAACCTCCATGTTAAAGGGTAACCGTGGTCTCCATTCCGTGTAGTGGTTGTATTTATGGGAATGCTTTGAAAAGTTTGGTTTTGGTCCTAGATTAGTATAGTATAGTATAGTATTTGAGGTTGAATAAAGACATATGTCCATCCAGTTCAACCCATCTAGCAATATCCTAACTGTTGATCCAGAGGAAGGCAAAAAAAACCCACCAAATTTATGAAGGGGGGAAAAATTCCTTCCTGACTCCAAGTGGCAATCGGAAATTTCCCTGGATCAACTCTACTTTATGTATCAATACCAGTAACTTGCAACATTCCTTGTTTGCAGAAACTCATCCTGCTTTTTTTTTTAAACTGACCAATGAACCTGCCATAACAACGTCAACTGGAAGGCAGTTCCATAGCTTTACCGTTCTCACAGTGAAAAACCCTTTCCGAGCTTGAAGCCTAAACCTTTTTTCTTCAAGTCTTAAGGGATGTCCTCGTGTCCTTTGACATGTTCTATTGTTGAACAATGCCCTAGATAGTTTATTGTATGGCCCATTAATGTATTTATACACAGTAATCATATCCCCACGCAAGCGCCTTTTCTCCAGCGTACATAATTGTAACTTTTCTAGTCTCTCTTCATATTCAAGCTCCCCCAATTCCCTTATTAATTTAGTTGCCCTTCTCTGAGCCCTTTCCATTTCAAAGATGTCCTTTTTGTACACAGGATTCCAAAATAGCACTGCATATTCCAAATGAGGCCTTACCAATGCTTTGTAGAGAGGGAGAATTACATTTTCCTCCCTTGAATCCATACCTCTCTTTGTACAAGACAATACCATGCTGGCTCTGGCTGATGCTGCCTGGCACTGCTTGCTACCTTTAAGTTTGTTATCCACCAAAACTCCAAGATCCCTTTCCAACAGGGATTTACTTAACACAGAGCCATTCATAGTATAAGTAGCACAAGGATTTTTAAGTCCAAAATGCATCACCTTACATTTATCAACATTGAATTTCATCTGCCACTTAGCAGCCCAATGTGACAATCTATCTAGATCCCCTTGCAACGATTGCACATCCTCTGAAGTTTTTAATGGTCGACAAAGTTTTGTGTCGTCAGCAAACACAGAAACCTTGCTGACAATACCCACTTCAAAATCATTAATAAATAGATTAAATAGAAGCGGCCCCAGCACAAAACCCTGTGGCACCCCACTTTAGTCCATAATGATGAAGCCCCATTAACAACTACTCTCTGCATCCTATTCATTAACCAATTTTCTATCCATGTACAAATGTGACTCCCCAGACCAACAGACCTTAGCTTATACATTAGTCGCCTATGGGGGACTGTATTAAAAGCCTTTGCAAAATCCAAGTGAACTACATCTACTGCTATGCCAGAGTCTAAATTTATACTTACTTCCTCATAAAAGCCATGCAAGTTAGTCTGACAAGATCTATTCCTCCTAAATACATGCTGGTTACTACCATAATCTAGAACATGTTCCCTTATTAAACTTTCCAGGATCTTCCCCACCACTGAAGTTAAACTTACAGGCCTGTAATTACCCGGCTGTGACTACCCTTTTTGAATATTGGAATAACATCAGCCTTTTTCCAATCCAGAGGCATACCACCGGACATGAGGGAATCAGCAAAAATAAGAAACAATGGCCTAGATTCATAAACTGCATACAACTATTACATAGAAACCCTACGGCTCAAATTATGATTAATGGGCAACTCTCCCCACAAATAAAGTTACATTGGGGGGCAAGACAGGGGTGTCCCCTTTCATCTTATTTGATCGCCATAGAACCCTTGGCTATAAAAATTAGAAATCATACAGCCATAAAGGGGTTTACAGTTGGACCCATATAAGGAAATAATGAGGTTATATGCGGACGACCTAATTCTATATCTAAATGAACACACTACCTCACTATAACATGTATACAAAACCACTCTGGCCTATTTATCAACTGGGAAAAATCGGCAATATACCCATTGGACAATCCCACTCCCTGTCCTACAGTATCAAATCTTAATAGTAAGGTCCATCAAGTACCTTGGTATCCATATTACTAGATCACCCCAGCTATTCTACTCTCTTAATATCACCGCTCTGATACAATTTGTCAAAGCCGAAATAAAAATATGGCAAGTTTCGGGACGAATTAATCTAATTAATATATTCATCCTACCAAAAATATAATTTACTGTAACACACTATGTGCTACATCGCCAAGACATTCTTCTCACTACTTCAAAAACTATTGACAACCTTTATATGGGGCTCCAAAAAAGCAGGTACCAAAGAAAAGGGGGGGTCAGCTCTGCCAGACTTTCGCTATACTATCTGGCAGGACAAACTAAACATTTATGCTGGCTAGACCCAACACAGCCACCTACAGCATCAGATAAAATGCTAGAATACTACACCAGAGGCCCATTCATGGCGTTTCTCACTTCGCCAAAGGCGCAACTAAAAGGAACCGATATGAGGGCATGTCGCACGAAACCCGATCTGGAAAAACTATTAATTGCCTAATCTATCAGCGTACCCAGAGCCACAGATATTGGAAAACAAGGTTATAAAAACAATAGGACAAATCAAAGAAGTACAGGTTCTCCCCTTTACTCAGCTTCAACAAAAATACGAACTTCCAAGAGGACTCTGGTTAAAATATTTACAGTTTAAACACCACTTAAAGGGCATCTCCACCCTCTGCACATGCCAAAAGCAATTCAGAGGACACAACAGAGGCAGAGACCTTTTGGACAGGAAGAAAGCTACTACACTACAGTTTCCTGGACTTTGAAGAGACACTATAGAAGAACCATAAGGAGCAGGGAAGTAAGGTAAGGATTTTTTTTAATTGTACAGTGGGGCAAGTAGTTGGTGAATTTTTAGTTTGGGGGGTGGACGTGCCCTTTAAACTGTGATTTGCTAAAAAAAAGACCAAGAACTTTCCTCCCACCCAACTATAGGGATCATTAGAGCATAGGGCCTTCAAGGCCTAACATCCAGAATATACACTAGCCTCTTGGCTACTAGGGTAGAAAACCAACTAGAAACAATAAAAACAAAATGGTCCACAGCAATGCCAAACCTAGATGGAGAAGACTACCTAGACTTTGTCTCCTCCCACACACAGGTATCACCAGCGACGAACAACCGCCTAATACAACTATACCTCACTCATCAAGCATACCTGGCCCTTAACAGGCCAAAACAATTGTGCCCAAAATGCCAACACCCAAATGCCAACTTCTGGGTAACCCCCTTTTGGATGGAGGGAACTAAAATAATATCAGACGTCACAAATCTACCATTTAGCGATTCCCCCACCCTCTGTGTTTTTGGTATAGGAGTGGAAGTGCTGGCCAACAGATATCCCGCCACACTAATAAAAGAAACACTATTCTATGCGCAAAAAGAAGTGGTAATATTGAAGGATGGCTCTCAAAGATAAAGATATACTCAACCTTAAACTGGTCTACACGCATAGAGGTTGCCCCAAGAAATTTGAGAAAATATGGAAAATATCAGAAAGAATCATCCCTAACAGCACCAACTGCTCCCCCTTGATACTGAAACACAGATTCCAAGACATAGACAAAGATGGAAACCACACAATGTGTAAACATGAAATACTTAATATGTATGAGGACATAACTAAACAAAACTGTTTTAATTGATTGTTACAATGTTATAATGTTGTATAAATGTTATACTTATTGTTTGTTAAAACTACCTACTCCCATAATGATAACATACAATGTATATACTAGGTATAGATGTCTTAAACCAAAGAAAGCCGGAGCACTCCTGGGTCTCTTCAAATATGCAATATTTATTACATGCACATCTATCGACGCGTTTCGGCCCAGTGAGGGCCCGTCGCAAGATACGGCCCTTGAGAACGGCCCTCACTGGGCCGAAACGCGCCGATAGACGTGCATGTAATAAATATTGCATATTTGAAGAGACCCCGGAGTGCTCCGGCTTTCTTTGGTTAAAGACGTATTCATAGCTTAACACGGAAGCACCCGGGCAGTTGATTGAATTGGTTTAGGAGTGCCGCTCCACCTTGGCTATTCTCTAGGTATAGATGTTATAAACAAGATGTATAAATCTATAAACCAATTGTTATGCTGGGAAACATAAAAAAAACGAATAAATTAAAAAAAATGTGGTCTCCATACAAGTTTGCCCCCTGAAGATAGTTACAGACCTGCAACTATTCTCTGTCCTTTCCTCTACCCATGGACACCTTAGGGAAAGATTTTTTCTTTCTTTCCATACTTGTGGCTAGCTTTAAAAATGATTTAGAAGTTATGGGGGGGGGGCTTATGATGCAGCTAATTATGCTCTGTCCCAGCAGTGGGCGTGCTCCAACCTTAAACTTAGAGGCATAGTACTAGCAAGAAAAAACACCCTTTTTTCTGCTGTAACTTTGGACAGACTGAAGCTAGAAGAATGATCCTGGAGTCATTTTAACCCCTTAACCTTACAGATCTAGGAAAAAAGTTTATATAGTATTAGTGATAAAAATTTTTTTACTTTATATCTTCTAACGTAAATATGGTTTTGTTGACAGACTTTCCGGTATGATATATATATATTATTCAGCATCCACCTCAGTCGATAAAA
This sequence comes from Hymenochirus boettgeri, assembly GCA_019447015.1. NCBI lineage: Eukaryota > Metazoa > Chordata > Amphibia > Anura > Pipidae > Hymenochirus > Hymenochirus boettgeri. The sequence goes on from CM033477.1 coordinate 60,602,191, forward strand.
TTCATTACTACATACAGTATGGACTTTCAGTTACTTTGTCACCCTCTCTCCCTTCATTTTTTTCAAATCCTATTGGGTCCTATTAACGGCCATTTGCAAAGATACCTTTACGTAGAAAAAAGTGCATCAGCACTAATAAACACAGTGGAAAACCAACTGGCCTGATCCTTTTGCAGTCAACATTTAATTGCAAAAAAGTGGCAAGACTCAAATGTCTAATAAACACAAGACCACCATAGAAACTATAAAGTTTCCATAATACTGTAATTCCCAGTCTGCAACACAGAGGAATATAAAAGCATCATTTGGTTATTGTTATCATGTGACAGGCTTTAACTTCTACTATGTATTCAAATATTTGCTGCACTAACATATCTGAACTTCGATTAATAGAGTGCATAAGTAATTAATATAGGATGCAAGCAAAGGCTGAACTTGGGTAAACTTGGGTTAGAAGTATACCCTGTAACTAAGAAGGTTTCCATAGTATTGTACAATTTACAGCCCATTTGGTCAAAGAGACTTGTGACCATGTGCACCTTTTGGCTATGCCCTGACCCCACTATTCACTGTCCTTAACAGCCTGAAAATACAAGACCTGTGAGTTTAACTTCCAATGGGGAAGATACTGGAAAGTATGATACAGAACATAATCTAGAGTATGTTTCAAGGACTGACCTTAGTAGTAGTAGTAATCAGCCAAAACAAAACACCAACAAATTTGTTTGGCTTTTAAGAGAAAGTGAGTAGGAATTTTACACTATCTTGTAAACTTCAAAATCCTCACTGAAATGTACTTACCCGACCTCGTTCCCTCTGCTGACCAGTAGCTGCATCAGTAATAGGCTGACTCTCCAATCACAGATGCGACTGCCGGTCCAGCCCTTCTACTCTTCCATTCCTGGAAATAGCAGAGGAGGCCAAGACCAAGGAATGAAGGTGGGCTGTATTTTAAGTTTTAAGTTTTCAAGCTGGGGGGTAGAGATACCCTTTAAAAATCCTTGTGCTGCTTATATTATAAATAACTCTTGTGTTATGCAAATCTTGGTTGGAAAAGGATCTGGAAGTTATGGTGGATAGCAAGCTTAAAGGAGAAATAAACTTACATTTTTTTAATCCTAATGTAAAAGCTTTTCTTCCTAGAACACCTATACATTGTAAGATTCTTCATTTATTACTTATATTTCGAACAGGTAAATAATAGATTCAGTAACAAAGAAGGCTTCCATGTTGTTGCCAGTACAAATCCCAGACTTACTTTTTATTTTCCACTTACCCAGCTTAAGTGGATTATGAGAGCTGACTCCTATTACCACAAGTTCATTTCATAAATCCCCCATCAGCCAAAGGGAGATATCGCTTGTTTTATGTTTGTGAATGTGCTCTATCCATGGGGTAATGTTGTTTAGTGATTTATTTCTCCTATAAATGTAGCAAGCAGTGCCAGGCAGCAACAGCTAGAGCCAGCAAGATATTATCTTGTAAGAGGGGCATAGATTAAGGGGCAAAAAATTATTCTCCCTCTTTACAGGGCTACAACCATTTTATCTACAAAGCATTGGTAAGGCCTCATTTGGAATATGCAGTGCAGTTTTGGAATCCTGTGTACAAAAAGGACCTTAATATGGAAAGGGTTTCAGAGAAAGGCAACTAAATTAAAATAGTGAACTGGGGGAGCTTGAATAAGAAGACAGGATCATTCCAAAACAATTTCCGGAGACACTGTTCATTGATTATATCAATTTTATTTTCAATGTCTCATAGGAACGTCTTCATCAGAAAAGTGTGCCAGGAAATTGTTTTGGAATAGAATTGGCTGTAACACAGCAAAGGGAGCTGTGTTACCTGGAGGCACGTGTATATACAAACAGAATAGAATGAGTGGAGTTGTCTTTCAACATATTGAACAGGTTGGATAAGTTACAAATATGCACACTAGAAAAAAGGCTTGTGTGGGGATAAAATTGTGTGTATAAATACATTAATGAGCCATACAATAAACAATCTGGTGCATTGTTCACCAAAAGCGCACATGTGGACATCCCTTAAAGGGCATGTCCACCCCCCAAAATAAAATTTAACCCACTACTGGCCCCACTGTGTAGTTTAAAAAAAATATGTGCTGCTTATGGTTCTCCTGCGGTGCTTGTTCAAAGTCCAGGAAACTGAAGAGTAGGAGCCGTCTTCCTGTGTGAAAGGTTTCTGCCTTCTCCTTGTCCTCTGAGACAAGTGGCAAGCATATGGGAGCCCTTTCCCCCCTCCCTCCTGATCCCTCCCTTGCTGCCCTTCTCCTAGCATAAAATCTTTTTGATATAATGTTGGCCATCCCATCCCACCCCCAACCGCCACATTAGATGTGTAAAAAAAAAAATCACAACTCTAAATACAGCTCCTCACTCCCTCTATGTTTTCATACCCAGGCAGCTGCAGCCGGGATTGGCTGCCTCTCAGCGAATCCCAGCCACGGCTGCCAGTCTGGCCCCCTGCTTGTAGTTCTGGCAACAAGGGATCAGGTAGCATTGTGATTCTTTTTTACACATCTAATATAGCGATTGGGAAGGGATAGCCTACATTATATCAAATTTATATGGAGGGTTGAGATGCCGTTCAAGACTGGAAGAAAAGAAGTTTAGTCTTCAAGTTCTGAAAGGGTATTTTCACTGAGAGAACAGTAAAACTATGGAAAAGTCTTCCATTGCACGTGGAGATCGAGAGAAGGTTTTTGGATAGTTTTAAAAAAGCTAAGAAAGTTTCTCAAAAAAAAAAAAAAAAAAAAAAAGAATGTTGCATGTTACTAGTATTGATACATAAGGTAAAAGTTGATCCAGGGATATTTCTAATTGCCATTTGGAGTCAGGAAGAATTTTTTTTGGCTTTCCTCTGAATCAACTGTTAGGCATAAAATATGGAAATAACCAAGTAGGTTAGACTAGATGGACTTATTTCCTTATTCAACCTCAAATACTATAAGCGCATATTTTCTATACAGAGGACTCTGCACCAATATGGATTTCCCTGATAAGACTTTGAAATCTGTGATTACCCAGTTCATTTTTACAGCCAGCATTACTTAAAGACTGCTTACCAGGACCAATACAAAATAGTCAGCTGATTATACTTTAAAGGACAATTATACCTTTCCCACCCCCTCCCAATGAAAGGACCCTGGGTTTAGCATGCAGAATGCAAACCAATTTTAAAAAATTACCTTTGCGTGCCCTACATTATCCACCCCGTTTGGCCTGGAGACAGACCACCACTAGGAAGACACACACATGCTTCTTGCCCAGCGCGTTGGACTATTGGTCAGGGCGCGGGACTGAACCAAGAAGTGCAGCAATGCAGACCAGCGAAGGTACGTTTTAAAGTTTGTTTGCATTCTGTAGGCTAAACCCAGGGGTAAGGCTTCCATTCTTTTCCTAGAAAAATATCAAGTTTCAAAATGTACCGACATAGATACTTTGTGTAATATCTGGGTCAGTAGACTAATTCTTTACTTTTTGAAACATACAGCCCACGAGGTTACAGGTTCAAAGCCTTACACTTACTTATGACATTTTTATTTTCCTTCTTCCTCAATGCTTCATTGGGAAATAAACTGCAAATATTATTTTTGTTTTTTGTATGAAAAGCAAAGCAACATCTTCAAGAACAATTTTATATTGTTAAAGGGTAACTGTGGTCTCCATGCAAGGGCCCTTTAATAAAAAGAGCACATTCCTACGTTTAAAATTACTTCAGGATCATGCTTCTAGCAGTCTATACGAAGTTACAGCAATTTAAAAGGTGGTATTTCTGGCTAGCACATGACCAGCACCATTGCTCTGACCCCACTGCCACAGGCACTGTTGTATCCTACTAACAGAGCATCATCTGCTGCATCATAAGTCCTGCCACCAAACTTCTTAATCCTTTTTATAGCTACCCACAAGTCTGAAAAGAGATCTATACTATACCGTATAAATACAATTTTAAAAATGAAAAGTACCTGGGGTAGGGAGGTAGGATTGATTATCCCTAACACCCAATATTGTTTAGTTGAGGAGCAACAGCACGTACATCTGCCAGGTTAGTGGCAAAAAGTTGTGGATTCTGGAAACTGACCACACCGGTTACTATTATAAAACAACCAACAGCCACACCAAAGGGAGAGGTGAGACACAGCTTGTTGATTCTTTGTGAATGCGCTCTGTCTATTGGGACAATGTTGTCTAGTGACTTTAGTTCACCTTTAAATTATTTAATAACTAATTTAAACAAACTTGAAGTTTTCATTATCAGCAACAAACAAGTTAAGCTAAACAAAAATGCTTTCAAGTAACCCATAATTTCTCCTGAAAAACTGCTACATAGAGAAGTGAACTGCAGAAAATTACTTTGGCACACCTCTTAATATAAAGAATTGTAATAAAAATTCACATTCAACTAGCATAGAGAAGGTTACTTACTCCTCATCGGTTTGTACACACTTATCAAGCTCAATGACGTGTATTCCAATAAACCAAACCAGATTGGAAAAATACGGCACTGCTGTTTTATCTCTGATATAGTGCAACATAGGCTGGTTGTTAACTACAGACAAAATAAGAGCTATGTGTTAATAAAGAGAGGCGCATTTTTTGATTTACAGAAATGTATGCATTACACAAAGTCACTGTATAACAATATAACGTTTGCCTGTCCAGTTTCATTAAACTTTTGTCATTACCATCTTACACTGTGGGCATTTTTAAGGTACATGGTATTTTTAATGTTTATAGCTCATACCGTAAATGTAAACCAATATTTCCTCATTTTATTTCCTCCCACCAATTAAAATTTAACAGGCACAAATTTAAAGCAGCTCGTAAATATATCTTATAACACTGACCATCTGCACAGTGAATAGAGCATAACACAAGTCAGCTAGTTACTGTATATCTATGTGACATACCTTAACCTTTAATGGAGTCATTTAAAATAAAAACACTTGCATTCAATTATTCAGCAACAATTCTTCGTACCCCACAGTTGAATATTTACAAATAATATTTTACAATATTACAAATTGTACAATTTAAAATAATGTAAAGTAAAACTCCACTAGAACTTAAAGGAGAACAAAATCTAAAATGGGGGCAAAGGTTTAGTGATATTGCCATCCAAGACCCTGTTTTTAAATAACTATTGGCAGGTGTGGAGTTTTTAAAAAATGGTTCCGCAGACCATCTTTCCATAGAATTTAGTTGTCTAGGAATCAGGCAGGGTAGAACATTTTAAAACTTTCCTACTCTGTGGATATTCAAGTGTGTGTAAAAAAATGTAACAATCTAGTCTTGTAACACAGGTGATTGTGCTTGTATTGATTTTCATTCATGCAATGCAACTTGCCATTCTATGTAATGGTGCCTGATCGTGTGCACCCGCGCGGCGAATGCTCCTTTTCGGGCCAATAATCGCCAATGTATATGCATTTACTTGGGCGGAGTTTGTCAATCCGCCACACTGTCAGGCCTTATCCAAGGCTTCGGACGGTGTACAGAATTTTTAAGCTTAAAGTATAACTATAGTGTGTATAAAGATTTTTTTTTTTTTTTTTTTTTAAATGAAAAAATACCCGGGGCAGGAAAGTAGAAATGGTCTTTTCTACCTACAAAAAAAATTAGTATAGGTTGCCATAGATGACACAATCTTAAAGCTGTGATAAAAGATGATTTATTCAGTGAAACATGAAATGTAATGTCTCTTTCTGGCAAATGTAGTGCTGACGTTTAAACTCTTGAACCCTAATCGAGGTTGGGACTTTTATTTGGACTTCCTTTTGGATATTACACACAGTGTTTGCATTTTTCACTTAATGTTAAAAAGTGAGGGTTTGTTTCACACATATGGATTGGGCATTGTGGACATTTATTACCCTGGATACACAATACCAGGATGGGCATGTCTCCAGCTGTTGTAAGGAAAAGACTTTTTGGCAGGGGCATAGCTACCAGGGATGCAGGGGATGCGACCGCACCAGGGCCCTTGGCCAAGAAGGGGCCAAATTTTGTGCTAAGGTTCCAAAACTACCAGTCTGTGTGCCAACTGTTTTACCAGTGGTCTGTATACAAAGCATTTTTACCATTGTCTGTGTGCCAAGCATTTAACCAGTGCCTGGCTGTGTGCAGTGCCAGTTTCCCAACCAGTTTATCAGTGTCTGCATACCAAGCATTTAACCAGTGGGGGGCCCATGCTCAAATTTTGCATCAGGGCCATCAAGTCTGTAGCTACGCCACTGCTTTTTGGTTACACAGTGTGTATGCTATATTGTGTATATTTCCCACTAACATGGCAATGTTGGGGAAGGGGGATGGGCATAAGGGTATGTCACTTCCTGTTTGTCTATAAAAGTTTGTTTCATTTAAAAAAACAAAAGCCATGTGACCAGCCTCTGTCTGCATTAATAGGCTTCTCCCCTGTGGCAGAGGGGAGGATCAGAGATGTGATGCAGGGCTGATTTTTTTAAAGGAAAGACTGATGGCTTTTATTTAACCCCAACGTGTTGAGAGACTACAGCTACCATTAAAGGTTTTTGCCTCCTTGTGCGCAGTCAAACATAGCCACGACAAATAAAATAAAGTCACAACTAATTGTTGACTGCTCAGGCTTCTGCTTCCTTTTCTGTGTGTGCAAATTTGTTGTGTACGTTGGGAGCAATTAGCCATGTATTTGTTTTTATTTACATAGCTTTCTAAAAAATATTTTTACCGAAACACTGCATTGTACAAATGTCTCAGAAGACAAAGGCCCTGGTATTTGCGCCCTACCCTGTTCAACGGCTTGGACATGCTCATTGTAATTCATCCAGGAGGTACAAGGAACAGCTCTGAAGTCAAATACTTTTTTTTATCCCTCTGGGAGAGAGATGGCGCTTAGACGGTTTACTTAAGTAAAATATTTTAAATGTCTTTATAATGGTGTATTTTGGTAAGGAAATCACATAGAAAGATATTGGGGAAGATTTACCTAGAGCCACTATTGCTACAGGTAAATCTCCTGTAGTGAACTTAATACCAGTTTTTCGCTGTGGGTAAATCCCCAGGGATTTATCAACAGTGTACAGGCGATAAAGAAATACAGGTAAATACAGGGTTTAAATGGGTACCATAGGGGTTGATGCACTAACAGGTGCAAAATTTTCCAGCGACCAATCAGACGTTATCTTTTAACTGGTTCGCAGGCAACATCTGATTGTTTGCTGAGGATTATTAGCACAGGCAAGCTTTGCACCTTTTATTGGATCGTCCCTTAAAACTGATCACTTTCTATTCAATTACAAATTCACAAAAATGTATGATTTAATCAGATTTGTCAACAAAACAATAAGTGCAATTCTGCAATGTCGGCAGCTTTGCCTTCCTCAAACAATCCTAGGTAAGGAATAGTCTTTTTATAGCTGTAAAATCAGGATATTTAAGGCCATTTTAATTAACATTCACAAAACATTGGCCATTACTTAATATTAATACATTTCCCAAGTTTTAAAAATGGAAATAATTGTTACACTTACATGATACTGTGTTAGGGAACCCAAAAATCCACATTCGAGAAAAGCAGAAAAAAAATAAGAGAGAAAGAGAAAAATGAAGGGTCATTAATATAATCAACGACGATTACAAAGACAGGCTTCAACAACTACAAATCACTAAGGAAAATACGTATCAGATAAGTACAGAGGCCTAATGAAAAAAAAACAACAGTAATATGACCAGTGAGGGATCTACAGTACTTGCTTTAACCCGAGAAAGTTATTTTTATAGAAAATATGCAATTACCCATCTAATCTCACTAATTCCATTGTATGTTGTGTTTTGTTGTAATGCTTATAGTGCAAACAAGCAATCAGAGAAAGAAAATAAAAGGACAATGTCAGTAGGAATAAATCTTTCCACCCATGGCCGATTACAACAAAAATCTGCAAAAAGAAAACCATTAGCTGGACATAGCCAGCTCTAGTGACTGGATTCGTATATTGTTAGAAAGTAGATTAGTAGAGAATGTGATTAGCAAGCATATTGTAGACTGTGCACATTATAATCACCTTTTCTTTGCAGAGAATCCCATTGGCTACATCTCAGACTTCTAAAGAAGGTTGAATTGGCGAGGGAAACAATGTAAGTATTACATCTGCTAGATATTAGTACCCAGGGATGAGGACTTAGCACTTTAGGTCCTTACCCAGGGTACTTTGCAGGTATTGAAGAAGAGGATGGGGTGAGTATAATTGTGCTTTAAACTGCAGAAAATGATATGATTTATAAAAATGTTATGAAAACTTTGGTTGACATAGACGAAATATCAGGCCGTGTGTACACATCCTTCGCTTTTTACTGGTCTAATGTAGTTAGCGATCATCATTTTGTTGGCTGCAGAATAATAGTTCTTTCAACATTTTTAACAACTAGAGCATCCAATATCTAATACAACAGCGCCATCTACTGTACTCGCATTAAAAGTAGTTTTGCTTGTGAAGGTTCTCATTCATCCAGGTCATGGTATATCTATTGTATTCAATTAGATCATCTGGACTTGAAGTTTAGTTCTTGAAGACATTTTGCTAGTCATCCGACTGGCTTTCTCAATTCAGAATGACTTGTACAAGAATCTGTGGCAATTATGTACCCTGGAAAATCCCAATTAGCATATCACAGCCAAGTGTTAAGGGCGTGATTGGATAGTGGCTAAGAGCCATTCTTTAGAGCATTCTTCACTGCACTGCGTATATGATGTTGCTTTTCTTGTGTTTCAGTATTGGGTCTTTCGGATGTACCAATTGCTGCCTCAGTGTATTGTTCGGTTTAAAGCAGACAGGCATACAGTGTTTTTGGAAATTCTTCTTAATTTCTCGGAGACCCTTGCTACATATGGGATGACCATGTTCTTTCTCCTGTCTTGCTTTTCCCCTTCACTGTTGGTATTCACGAGTTTTCAAAGAACACGAATACCAACAGTGAAGGGGAAAAGCAATACAGGAGAAAGAACATGGTCATCCCATATGTAGCAGGGGTCTGAGAAATTAAGAAGAATTTTCAAAAAACACTGTTTCTCTGTCTGCTTTAAACCAAACCACACACTGAGGCAGCAATTGGTACACCCGAAAGACCCAATACCGAAACACAAGAAAAGCGACATCATATACGCAGTGTAGTGAAGAATCTTCTGTTCTGTATGTGGGGGAGACCAAACAGCAACTGCATCAATGTATGGCCCAGCACAGAAGAGCCAATTCCTCGGGTTAGGACTCAGCTGTGTACCTGCATCTTTAGGATAAAGGGCATACCTTTGAAGATTGTAATGATAACATATTGGCAAAGGAGCGTGACTGGTTCAAGAGAGGTGTTAAGGAGGCAATTTATGTGAAAATAAAGAAACCAAGCCTAAATAGAGGTGGGGGGGTTCGACACCAACTGTCTGCCATGTACAATGCTGTTTTGACACCTTACTCTGGGCGTTCCTATAACACCTCTTAGCCACTATCCAATCACGCCCTTAACACTTGGCTGTGATATGCTAATTGGGATTTTCCAGGGTACATCATTTCCCCAAATTTTTGTACATTCTGTGTCATTCTGAATTGAGAAAGCCAGTCGGATGACTAGTGAAACGTCTTCAAGAACTAAACGTCAAGTCCAGTTGATCTAATTGAATACAACAGATGAAAGTAGTTTTATTTTTTTTTGTAATAACATACAATATCTAAGATTATTAATCGCCATAGAGATATGCAAGTAATGATTTTGCTGGATACAGGTTTCTAAAAATAGCCCCAAAAGTTGATTAATTTAAATATAGCAAAATGTGCGTCTTGTATGAGCCAAGTTCAAGCATCCTATATCTTGTGAAACCTCAGGTACTGATATTTGCACCAAGGCTGAACATAACATTTTCAGGCCATGCCATTATACCTATATCTAGATTTTGGAGACTGTAAATATTTTCTGTGATAGTAATGCACATAGCACTATAGACACTTTTTGCAATTTTGTACTGGTTTGCTTGTATTTTTGTACCATTTGGGGACCAAGACCATGATTTTTAGGATTGCTTATATGTTTTTAAAGGGTATCTCCACTCGTATTTTCAAGATTTGGGAATCCAGTTCTATTGAAGAACGGGAGGTAAAGGAGCTGTGCCTTACCTTCCGTTCTTCAATAGAACAAACAGGAGCCAGGAGAGAAGGTAAGAAACTTACCCGCTCGCTCGCTCCCCCGGCGCTTAGTCTGACAGGTCCCAACGGACCTTGTCTTCTATGCGCATAGATCGGTTTTAATCTTTTCTATGCCCATGTCAGTTGTCAATAAAGGGTTTTTATATTATATCACCAATAGAGTGCCACAGGATTTCTTATTCCCTTGAACTTGTTGTGTTTAAATTTATACATGTAGAGCACCTTATTATATTATTCAATGTCTATAGTACATTATACTAGAACCCTTTTCTAACCTAACATTTTTAGAGATACAAAAATCCATGTGCTGTAGGTTTCCACCAGTGTTTTATTTGGTCAATGTGTTGTTTTATGTAACCTTAATTGTAATACAATTACAACTAAAATCCAATTTTTCCAGGTGTTGGTGGTTACTTAGAAAGTAATGAACACATATTAGCTTTAGAGGAGTAAATGAGATAAAGCCATCATTTTAATGCAAGCAGCTACCCCTAATGGCAGAGCAAAATACAATCAGTTTTCATTCTACTTCACTTTATTGGAAGAAAATGTAATGATGTCTTGCATGAGTGGCAAAAATGAGCAAAAGTGATCATAGCAAGAAAACAAAAAAAAAATGTTTTATCAAAATTATGGACAACATGTAACAGACTCCTTATAGCTGGGCTGTAAGTTTCTAACATGCCCATGTGTCATGGGCTTAATATATATAAATGGCTGAAAATGGCTATTGTATGTAAGAGAATATATTGATTGTATTATTGATCTTCATGAATTCCAAAGAGACAAATATGTACGGTATTAAAAAATAGCCATAAAATAATGCTATTTTAGTCTTCTACCTAATTGGGCAGTACAATAAAGGCAAGCTTACCTTTGTAGATATTTAAGGTAATATTGCGCACAGCAATTCTGACCATATGTTCAGGGTGGTTAAAGAATTTTATTGCCTCTGTGTAAAGAGCAAAATCATTTGTGTGCTGAAAAAGAAATAATACAGAAATTACTATTTGACATGATACACATATAGGGAGATTCAATAAAAGTTCTTATTGTTTAAAGTGTTGCTAATTTTGCCCCAACCAACCAGATGTTAGATTTCAAATGTTGAATGATATCTGATTGGTTGGGGCAAAATTAGCACCATTTTAAACGATAAGAACTTTTATTATATAACCCTGATAATTTACTATGTGACTAGTTGCAGTGCAAGGTTTGAAGATTGGAGAACTGGTTTACCAAAGCTCGCTGATAAATTGTATAAGGGAGTTTGTCCACAGTTATTACTTCTAAGATGATATTTGGCCATAAACATAAATGATGTATAACCTTTCCTAATCTGGGATGGGTGAAAATAGTGCTTCCAGGTCAATAAAGTTAAATGTTTTCACAGTTGAATAGGACTAGAACTCTGAAGAGCAGGGGAAACAATTTCCTTATATTATTCTCACATTCTAAAACACAAAATAGAGGGTCAATTCCAGCATACTAAGAACATAAATACAATATGTGAACCTCCATATATCAAATAGCACTGTTTAGCACTTTCAACTATAACATCAGAGAAAGGAAACAAGTTGTTCTAATATATGTCTATTAAAATAAAATTAAAGCAGCGGTACAGTAGTGCTTTATAACACATTTTTATTGGGCTTACACATAATTTTAAATACATTCTATATATGGGCATAGCGACCACCAAAATATTATATACTAACCTCAACTTACCTCACTGAAGAATGAAATATTATTCTGGGGGTGGGCGCCATTTAAAACCCTCCCAAGCTCTCTTGGATAAATTAGCAATAAAATTAAAGGTCTGCTTTGTATATTCATCTTTTCAAAGAGCCTTGCGAGCATGTGCACCTATTGGCCATGCTCCCTGCCACCACTACTCAAGTGTCACATGTTTTCAATACAGATGTTTTCACACCAATATGAAACTCCCTGAAAAGACTTTTAATGGGTAGACAGGTAACGTCTGATTTTTAGCACAGGCAAACTTTTGCCTTTTTTATTGTATCACCCCAAAGATCCTTAAAGGGCATGTTAACCACAAAACAAAATTTTCACCCTAGGCTCCCTAAACCCCATTTGAGCAATACTTACATTTCTACCCAATTCTCCTAACATCAGATATTTTACCCTAAAGTTCGACTGTCATTCCCTGCACATCCATTAATAACAGCTTACATACATTGTTTTTTTTTTTCAAGTGAGAATTTGGGTGCACTAGAGTAATAAACTATGTCTTTATCCACTGGACGATGATAGGGTTAAGAAAACGTAATAAGCCTAATGAAATTGGGAGGTAGAAGCCCTCAGACCCCTATAACAGCACCACTATTGTGGTTTCAATCAAATATTATTGTTTATAGGCAAAGACTAAATAACCCCCAACATACACAACAATATATATGCAAAACTTTTCTCCTATAGACATGTGCAAAACACTGCAAGCAGACCTAAATAGATTATCAAAATGGGCAGCAGAGTGACAGATGAGATTCAATGTTGACAAATGTAAGGTGATGCCTTTGGGGTTTAACAATCCTTATGTCACCTATACCATAAATGGCTAAGTTAAGCAAATCTCTGTTGAAAACAGATTTGGGGGTTCTAGTAGATAAAAGACTTAGCTGTAGCAAGCAGTGCCAGACAGCATGTCTAGAGCTAGCAAGATATTGTCTTGTATAAAGAGGGGAATAGATTCGAGGGAGAAAATTATTATTCTCCCACTTTACAAAGCACTGGTAAGACCTCCTTTGGAATATGCAATGCAGTTTTGGAATCCCATATATAAAAAGGGCATCTTGGAAGTTAAGAGAAGGGAAATAATAATGGGAATGGAGGGGCTTGACAATGCAGGCAGATTAGACAAGGGCTGTTTATATTGAAGAAGCAACAATTGCATAGGGATAAGATCACTTTATACAAATATATTAATAGGCCACATAATACTCTCTCTGGTGCATTATTCACCAATAGGTCACATCAGAGGACTCATGGACACCCTTTAAGATTTGAAGAAAAGAAGTATCAACTTCAGGTTAGCAAATGTTTCTTTACAGTGAGAACAGTGAAACAGTGGATCTGTCTTCCAGCAAATGTGGCAATGGCAAGTTTGTTGAATAGCTTTAAAAGTGGCCTGGATACGTCAATAAAAAATAATGAAAATTACTGGTAATAATACCAGCTTTTTTTTTTTCTTCCTCTGGATCAACTGTTAGGTAGGCTTAATAAGTAGGCTATAAAGGTTAGACTAGATGGACGCATGTTTTATTCAATCTAAATTAGTACGTTACTATGTTACTAAAATACTAAAAAAGTCCCCAGTATGTGTAGGGTACATAAGGTGATGTATTGTTGGGTTAAATATATATATATCTGCGTTACATCTTCATACATATGCAACCAGTGCTTAGAACTTGGAAATGTCCTTCAGTAGCCTCACAGCAGAAGTTCTTGCCCCATCTATAGTGTCTGTAGCGGTTGGTCGGACTCCCTCTAGTTTAGTGTATCAAGCTCACAATCACTCAGATTGTCAAATACCAGAGCAGGGACTAATAAGTTAATAGTATAATTCCAAGCCAATGCAGCAGGCAGGTATATCTACAACTTGTTCTCATCCAGAGAATCGTTTTGAATATATATTGGCATATGTTGTGGATGGGAGATATTCAGTCTGTGTCAATAAACAAACATTTCTGATTGAGGCAACAAGTGTGAAAGGGATTATTTGTTCTGGGGGGTTCTATCTCCCAATTTCTTGATGTTTTTAACGGTTAAAAAGACCACCTTTAAACTTGCATATGGTATGACATGAAAATGCTACTTTAAAGTTAAACTATAATTACCTAAAATCTAAATTAACAAAATAATAGGTTTTCCACAACAAAAGAAGCATTGTACACTTGGAGATGCACACTGCAAACTAAAACTGAATATCAAAAGCCCTACCTACCATCTTAAGGTCACAATACACACAACAATCCGGATCGTACGATCCCGGTATTGTATGAGCGGTTTTGCACGATTCAAAAATGTTCAACTTGTCCCATAGGCGGGAAGATCGCAGAATATTGAATGTTGTTAGATCTTCCATACACGATCCAACGATATGGTAATAACCCAAAATCGCGGTGTGTATGGGCACCTTTAGTTACTGTAATTTCCCCAGTATTGCAAAAAGGCAACTCTGTCATCAAGAACCTATTATTATGAATGACCACTCTCATTGGCCCATCAGCAGATGAGGCTGCAGAGACACAGTATATGAAGATTAAACAGAAAAACATAACATGACTCACCTCATTGTAAAAGAAATGTACAGTGTGATTATTAAGTTTCACAGAAAGGGTTTTAAGAAAGCAAATGTAATAACCCATAATCTCTTCATCAGAAAAGTCAAATTTGTGGACAATGATGGAATTCACATGGTTATTAGACAATAAATAATCTGTTTGAAAAGAAACAATGTGCAGTAAATTATAAGGAACAATTATACATATCAACCAACAATTGAGTGATTTTTAAAGTGATTAAGCAAGCGATCAGTGTTTTCACTAGCATTTTCTCCAATAGAGAAGTGGGGGTAAAAAAAACGTGGTTTATTCTTAAAACTAAAATTTTTTCATTATAAGGTAGTACCCATCCCCAGAAGCCTTTTCCTGCCTTTCTTTTGAAAAAATTCCATTCCCTACCTTTGCAGCAGTCTCTAGAAGTTCTATTCATTTTTGGGGGTGTGGCCTTAGCTGTGCTGGATAAGGAAGTGAGCTGATTACTAAATGAGGCTATTACCATGCGTTTTGGTCACGCCCACTTGACCCTGTGCTTTTATGTAAACAAATCCTCTCCTGCATTGTCAGAACTGTAGTAAAACAGACAATGCTGGCAGAGACAAAGGAGAGAGTTCATACATAAAGTGTGCCATTTCTGTGGCTGGGGGAAGGGAAGCAGGGAGAGTGTGTGTGTGTAGATAGACCCAAGATCTAAATATCCAATCCAGACGTAAGAGTTCATACATAAAGTGGTGTGTGTGTGGTGTGTGGGTGTGTGTGTGTGTGTGTGTAGAACCGAGAGCTACAAATCCATTCCGGAACGGGATGTTCCATTTGCACGGTCAAGGAGTCCGACGCAGCATAGGTGGATCTGCGCATGTGCGGGATGGGCACGTCGGACTGCCTGCTATTGGGAAGGCAGCAAGATGAATATTCAATGTGCCAAGCAAATCTTACGGCACATAGATCGGACAAACAGGGGCACACAGACAAATTCCATAAAAGGTACCATGCATATTTAAATGGGCTCTTTTACTTTAGGCAATGTTAATTTATCAGGTGGACATACCCTTTAACTTTTCATGACAAAAATAAATGTTCTGTCAGGCAATATGCAGAAAGGATACAGAAAGAACAAAGATCTGTGATACTGTTAAAACTATCTACAACAACTGTGGTCCTATTTGAAGCATACAATGTACTGTTTTTTAGTACTTACATAATGATGTCTCATGATGTATATTCTCAAATAGCATGTTTAATGTCTGAAGAAGCTGCCCACAGACATAACGCCCAGACTTCTGTCGCAGAATTTTCAAGAAGAAGTCAAACATGTTTTTTTCCAGAAAGAAGCTAAAACAAACAAATTTAATCAAAGAATAAAAAACATTTTTAAAATCCCGTTAACACATTCCTAAACAATTAAGTAATGAAATTAGTATGCAGCACACAGCAGAGTAGAGTATCTCGTGACGATCAACACCTAGTAAATCCTTGGTGTTTGTGCTTAATGCAAAAACCACATGTGAAAGCATTTCTGAAAGCCAATACCAAGGATTGTAAAATAGTTGGGGTATCAAATTGTGGAATTTCCAAGCACAGTACTACTGAGAAAAGAGTCTGTTATTTTATACTACTGTCTGGAAACCAAATTCTTTATAAAAGTGGTTTCATATCAAGACACAATTAAAGACAATAATTTAAGAACATTTGTCATGCCCTAATACATGCTCTGGATAACAGAGGAAAGCTAATGATGCCTAATAAAGTTAAATTATGAAGTTGCTTTCATAAATTAAAAGCTGATTTGTTATGAACTCTCAATATTACATTAAGCAGTTTTTACTCAAAAAAAAAAAAGGGGTGTGGGGGTAAAAATTGTTCATAACGTGTTTGTGAAGGTTCTCATTCATCCAGGTCATGGTATATCTGTTGTATTCAATTAGATCAACTGAACTTAAGTTTAGTCCTTGAAGACGTTTCACTAGTCATCTGACTGGCTTTCTTAATTCAGAATGACTTCAGAATCTGTTGGCAACATAAGTAGCCTGGAAAGTCCCAATTAGCATATGACAAGGTGTGGATGCATTGAGGCAAAGGGGTGTTATCTAAACTGCCCAGGGTAAGGTGTCAAAACAGGATTGTACATGGCAGACAGTTGGTGTCAACCCCCCCACACACACACACACACACACACCTCTATTCAGGCTTGGTTTCTTAATTTTCACATAAATGGCCTCCTTGACAACTCTCTTGAACCAGTCATGTTCCTTTGCCAAGATGTTGGCATTACAATCTTCAAAGGTTTGTCCTTTTTCTTAAGATGCAGGTACATGGCTGAATCCTGACCCGAGGAATTGGCTCTTCTGTGGTGGGCCATACATTGGTGCAGTTGCTGTTTGGCCTCCCCCACATACAAATCAGAGCACACTGCACTGCGTATATGATGTTGCTTTTCTTGTGTTTCAGTACTGGGTCTTTCAGGTGTACAAATTGGTTTCTCAGTGTGTTGTTTGGCCCAGCAAAGAAGAGACAATTCCTCAGATCAGGACTCAGCCGTGTACCTGCATCTTAAGGAAAAAGGACATACCTTTGAAGATTGTAATGTCAACATCTTGGCAAAGTACCATGAAGAAACACAGCCTGAATAGAGTTGGGGGTTCGATACCAACTATCTGCCATGTACAATGCTGTTTTGACACCTTATCCTGGGCAGTTTCGATAACACCCCTTAGCCTCAACGCATCCACAACTTGCATTCAGAAGGTCCCTAACACCTGGCTGTCAAATGCTAATTGGGACTTTCAACAGATTCTTTTATAAGTCATTATGAATCGAGAAAGCCAGTCGGATGACTAGCAAAACGTCTTCAAGAACTCAACTTTAAGTCCAGCTGATCTAACTGAATACAACAGATAAGTGTTTATAACATTTCACAAAAAGAAAACTATAAGGCTGAGGCCGAATGCAACACTTGTGCCAGTCGCTTGTATCCACTTTTGTGTGCATTCACATTTTCCAGGGGATTATGGGTAAAAATGCACCTTAAAAAAAAAGCATTTGTGTCCAAAAGTATCTGCTTTTTCATGTGCTTCCAAAGACTTCTGTTGTGTGCAATTTTGACAGAAAGGAACCAAAAACTGTGATCGTATGTGTTAGAAAAGCACAGTGGCTCGCAACGCACAGGATTTACATTATCAATAAAATGTAATTGCGGATCATTACGAATAGAGCACAAAACATGACAAAATTGCAGCAGTCAAGATTACAGCAGGCTGTAATCTTTAGTCCATCTCTGCAGTTTCCTAGAGCATTGATAAGTTGCAGGCATTTTGCACTGCTCAATTAAGGAATACTAAATAGGAAGTATTCTGATTCTGAGTGAAGAAGGAAGTATTAAGTTTAAAGAAGGCCTAAAATAAATTAGATATTAAATAGTTTTGCCTACATTAGCTTGATCAATAAACAAGAGAATGTCAAGATACCACACTTACTCAAACACAGAGCTGTCATTCTGATCTCCCCAAAGAAGAATCTCTGTGATAGAACGAATTGTTTCCACTAATAAATTGCGGTTTAGGTCTGTAACAGTGGGGTTCTTCACTAGAATATGATACATATATCTAAAAAAAAAGAGGGAAAAATTAGAGAATGGTAATGCATTAGCCCAATTGTGCCCATCAGTTAAACACTTCAAGTTGCAGTCCTACAAGTCTTTGCAGCTTACAAGATTTATTTTGGTACACTTAAAGATGTTAGAAACTTTTACTTTTTAAATAGTTACCAAAAAACAAACCTGTTATTCTCCCCCCGCAAATCCAAAATTGCACACACTGTAGGGGACCCCCCAAAGCCCTAAACGCTATATTGGATTTTTTTTTTTTTAATTGGGCCACCTTCATTCCCTTGCCTCCACCCCTTCTGTTTCTTCCGTGAACAAAAGACCAGAAGAGGCAGGACCTACAGCCACACCTGTGATTGCAGGTCTTCAAAAGGACCCAAAGGAATGAAAGTGTGTTAGTACATTTTTGGCCCAGTTTTAAACATTTCAATATAGTGTTTAGGGTTGGGGCAGGGGGTTTTAGAACCAAGAGGTAGGGAGGCGAGAGAGAGAGCTCCACAGAGTATGCCAGAGTCCTGGAAGAGGCAGCTACCGGATTACACACAGAGAAGATCCAATTCTTCAGTTTTCTGGACTTTCAGCAGGCCATGCAGGAGAACCATAAGGAGAAAGGTAAGGATTTTTAACACTACATAGTAAAGCCAACAGTGGGGAAAATGTAAGTTTTGGGGGTGGACATGCCCTTTAAACACACGGGCCCCACTCATAGCACAATTCATTCCTTTGATGACTGCTGGTGGTGATTGGCCCTGATTGCAAAATGATCTTACAAAGCTAAATACTACTAGAATAACCCCCCCCCCCCCAACACTGTGGAAGCTCAGAACTTTCACACAGGCAGTGTTTAGAAGAGAAAGCTCACGTCATGGGCATGACTGCAATGTATTCATGGAAAAGCCAGGAACTGCAAAAGAAGAAATAGGAGAGATCAGGTGGCATATCATATCACCTTCTAGAAGTAGTATTGAGCTTTGTAAGTATAAAGGTTTCTAGGTTTTGGTGGGTTGTCTGTCTACATATAGGGGTGGAAATGCCCTGTAAATCCACAATTAAGATCACAGGTATGCACTGACAAGTTTTGCATTGCCAAGTGTGCCACAGTCTAAGGCTAGTTCCCACAGCACATATGTCTCATTGGAACACAAGTGATACTCAAAAAGTTGTGCACACATGCGTTCCAATAAAGAGGGCAGCGCACTTAGTGGGAATACACTGATAGCAATGGATTGGCAATAGGAATCGGAAGAACAATGCACAAGTGGGATCTCACCCTTATACATTTGCTCCAAATTGTATTTATCAATTCTTTATACATATACTTTGTTTTGGAAGTAACCAAGAAGCCTTTAAAGCACTATGAGGATGAAAAATTAGAAGGACAATGCTTGTCGCTCCCCAACTTCATTTACTGATCCAGCAGAATGGATCAGTAAACAATGTCAGCAAATTACTCAACACATGCCTCAGCAGACAATTATTTAGTATGCACACAGGGCTTTTTGGGGATGTATGTAACCGATAAACAGATAAAATGTTGCAGAGCTAATAACCTTGATCTGTATCATTAACTGGGATTTAATGAGTAAACTGTTAAAGCCCAAAAAGTGCCACAGATACTGATCTCGAACCTTGGCAATGGCACTCCAGATAATTCAAGATGGAGCATTATCTGAATGCCTGGTTTGTACTTCTCTGAGATTATTATTGTGGATTTATATAGCGCCAACATCTTTCGTAGCTTTACAATTACATGTATACATTCACATCAGGCCTAGCTTACAATCTAAGCACATTTATTTGACACATACCATCTATCAGTATGTCTTTAATACTTACGTGCAAACAGCCACGCAGCCTCTGGTAAATAGGCTTGCAACAGCTGTGTGAGTGCCTCTTCCAGTACTCGCACAGCCACCGCAAACCGACTTTGAGAGCTGAAAAGTGCAATGTGTGCCCACAGCGCTCCCAGGTAAATTAGGCCACAAATGTTTAGAAACACATCTCCTAGCAAACAAGGCATGCTGGTTAGAAGTAGTTTCTAGTAGTAGTGTCAAGGTTCAACATCACTGACATTGTGACCACTTGTCCTCTTCCACCTTTAAAGCTGCCAAGTAAATACTGGGTGACCTGCCAGTGACCTCTTTTACCAAAACTGAGCAGTCAGTTAACCAATTGTTACTACCTAGGAAGGGGGAAACCAGGAAATGTCACAAAGCTGGAGCAATAATAATGTTCTCCACACATGGCTGCTGGTTTCAGAGGTGACAGATTCAGATGGTTAGTTCCTGCCAACTGTCACCTTAACGTGCCACCAGGTGACCGAGCACAGGGCCAACTGTGCCCCCACTTACTTCAGTCTGTCCAGTGAGTGGACAGTAGAGGACCGGCCGCCGCTCACCCAGCTTTTAGACCTTCCAAACATTGCTTAGTCCGATCTGTTTCCTCGGTTAACTCATTGTTCTCACCCACCGAGCTGCCACACTGTACGGGCCACGGATCTTCCCAGGTCAACATAAGCAGCTCAACCACAGAGATTAAAGCACGGTGAGCGCACTGAACGACGGTATATGTGGTTTCAACAGTAATCTCGCGCGGATATCCGGACTGGACGCGTACTACATTTCCCAGAATGCAGCATGTTATTGTTTGACGCGTATGTTAATTTAGGCATTGACGAGGATTTCGGTAACATCGTTTAGTTAGGACTAGATCCCAACTTTCATTGGACGACCAGTAGTCCGTGGTATTATCGTTACAGGACAGAGAAGTAATAGCACATGTTACTGTTATATGTATTTGATACTCAGAGTCAGAAAAGCAGTTCTGGCAGCCACACTACAACATGATTTTGTGGTTAGGGCTAGGCTTTTACGCACAATCCCATCACACTATCTAAGCGGACACAAGTGTGGCCCAATTGGTGTGGCCCACTAACGTGTTGCTGCACGTGTTATGTGGTAATTGAAGCGCATGCGCCACATAATATTGTGCGCAATCACACGTGCAATGATTGCGCAACATTGCACTATCGCAGCGCAAGTCATCTATAGCTGGTGCCAAACTTTTGCAGAAAAGTACCACAAAATCTATATTAAATAGCTTTACAATGGCAGCGTGGTTCACTTCTAGACACCATCACAGAAAGCTAGTCATAGATAGCACATTTTTATAGTCTTTCGTGGTACTTTACAATTACATGTATACATTCACATTAGGCCCTGCCCTGAAGAGCTTACAATCTAAGCATATTTTTTTGACACATACAGCCTATCAGTATGTCTCTGTGATTGTGGGGGAAACCCACACATGCACAAGGAGAACATACAAACTCCTTGCAGATCTGTCCAAAGGTGGACACATCTGAACTCAGGATTTCAGCACTGCAAGGCATCAGTGCTAACCACTGAGCCACCATGCTGCCTGTGGGTAAATGAGGCCCAATACAGGAGATTTACCCAGAGCTGCAATGCCTTAGGTAAATCTCACCTCACAAATTTATTATCAAGTTTGCGTGTTTTAGGGATTTGCTCATAGCAGTAAAATATATGTGCTAAATCTAGTGCAAACGTGATACTGAATTCCTTGCACTGGTTGAGTGGGTGTCTTTATCTCCAAAAACAAGCGCGCCGCCACTCTGTAAATCCGGACTTAGGTTGGCACTGTGCTGCTTAGAGGTTTCAGATGAATACCCACACTTAAAGAGGCATTTTCTCATTAAACATTTCTGGTGGTGTGCTTTTTATATGGTTGCTGTGTTCTATATATATTTAGAAGTAGATAGTTCCCCCGCACACCTATAGTGTATAATTGAAATCGCTGGGTGCTGCTCCAAAAACCATAGCCAATGGTAATAGTATCCACACAAAAGCAATTCAGAGCGCACTCCAGTCTTAAATGTCCAAATCCATTTATTTAACACGTGACGTTTCGGTGTCCGTGCGACACCTTCCTCAGACGTATAACATATGGCAAAAAAGTGCAAGATTTTATAGCATAAAGAGTATGCTCTTTATGACTTTAGAGGGCATCTCCACTCTGAACAAAAACTGATATATAGTTAAAAGACCCCCCCCCAACCTAGTTTTCACCATACTTATCTTTTCCAAAGATGCTTCTAAAGTTACTCATCCTATCCCTTGGTGGCAGGTTTATACTTCTCTTCTGGTTAAAGGGTCGCACAGCAGCAGAGTAGGCGGCTTCAGTAGCAGCTATCAGCCATTAGCTATACAATCCTCATACTTGCGCACTAAATCAATATAGCTTTCTCACTTCCCCCAGCCTTTTGGCTTTTTAAAATGAGGGAAGAGGCCATCCATCCAGTGCTTTATAGTAAAGGCTAGGACCTCCCATTAAAGGACTTTGTTGGGGGTGCTTTTACCACATGGAAGCTTGACCATGCTTCTTAATAAATACACACAATAGAAGGACTGTAGAAGCATTCAAGCTGGGTACCCACATGCCAGATTTTTGAAAGATGACAGACAGGATCTGCAAGAATAAATAAACCTAAATAAAAACTTTGGGTATGTTGTAACTCTCCTTTGCCCACCCTCAACCGCCAAGTTAGATCTCTAATAAAAGCTTCAGAATCATAGTTACAGCCCTTCGCTCCCGCGGCTGTCCAGCTCTCAGCTAACCGGAAGCAGCAGAGAGGGGCCTGTCAGCCAATCACAGCCGCGGCTGCCGGTTATAAACACAGCCACGGGAGTGAAGGGCTGTAAGTATGATTCGGAATGTCTCACTACCTCCCGGAGGACAGATTAGAAGCAGAAGCCTTTTGACAGGTAGACACCTACTCTTCAGTTTTCCTAGACTTTGCACAGGCACAGCAAGTCAACCAAAAGGGGAGGATGAGTAAGGTAAAGATTTTTTAAAGGGACAGTTCAGTGAAAATTATCAATATTTGTTAAAGGAGAACTAAACCTAATTTTTCATACTCCAGAATCTGAAAACCCCCCTAGAAACACCAATAAGCTATAAAATACCACTTCAGTAAATTGTATTAAAATAAATGTAATTAAGAACTGGATGAAGTATCTGTGTGTATGTGCAGTGTCAGACCACACCTCCTGACCTCAGTCACATGCTTCCTTGCTTTATCTGTCCAGTAAAAGAATTGGCTAGAGATTATTGATGGGTGTGACCAACTGTAACAAGTTTCTGCTATAGCTAAGGACTGAGCATGTGCAGAACAAAATGGTCATTGACCAAACTGTGTGATACTAGAATGCTGTGAATTAAAGCACAAACTATATGTTATTTAGGTAAATTTCCCAACACCCGTATCAAAATGAGAGGTAAGACACAGATTACCTCTGATTGGCTGTTGGATGGGACAAACATGCTCAGATCTCTACTGAACAACTGAATCAACCCAGGCACTGGGTCATGGGCAAAACCATAACGGTCTCTATTAGGGGTCCTACAAATAGGAAGTCAGTATTTTGGAAGCATTTATTTATACACAAACACAATGCTGAATTGGCAGATTAAGGTCATTGGGATGAAAAAATACTGCTCGTTTTTCTGAAAAGTACATGTATTTGCACTGAACTTCCCCTTTAAACTACAAAATGGGACCAGCACTGGGGCAAATTTTAGTTTTGGGGGTGACATGCCCTTTAATCTATAAATAAATACACATTAGTAGCCCTTACTCTAAAGCAGTTTTTCTCAAGCTTGCCCTCGAGCAACCCTACATAAAAATATGACTTAAAGCTGGGTAATGAACTGGAGGGCTTGATAACGTTGGGACATGGACTGGGGGGCTTGATAACGATGGGAAATGAACTGGGGGCTTGATAACGCTGGGAAATGAACTGGAGGCTTGATAACACTGGTAAATAAACTTGGGGGCTTGATAAAGCTGGGTAGTGAACTGGAGGGCTTGATAGTGCCGGGAAATGAACTGGAGGGATTGATAACGCTGGGAAATAAACTGGGGCTTGATAACGCTGGGAAATTAA
The DNA here is from genome assembly GCA_019447015.1 of Hymenochirus boettgeri. Lineage (NCBI taxonomy): Eukaryota > Metazoa > Chordata > Amphibia > Anura > Pipidae > Hymenochirus > Hymenochirus boettgeri. The sequence continues at coordinate 60,626,248 of CM033477.1, forward strand.
CTGGGGGGGGGGGGGGCTTGATAATGCTGGGAAAGGAACTGGGGGCTTGATAACGCTGGGAAAAGAACTGGGGGGCTTATGAGTATGTGAAAGAAGCCAGAGAACATGCTGTGCCTGTTACTGAAAACCCCAGATGGATGTTGCATTGAGTGTAAAACAGGCTCCCCTGTACCCCTCAATGCCCCCATGTACCCCTCACTGACCCCCTGCACCCCTCACTGACCCCCTGCTCCCCTCACTGACCCTCTGTACCCCTCACTGCCACCCTGTATCTTACTGTTAAACTAAGTGCAATGTCCATCTGGGGTTTGTTTGCATTAACAGGCCCTTCAGTGAGGGAAGGGTTAATAAGTTGCCTGTTACAGAAAACAAACCCCAGATGGACATTGCAGAGTTCCAGGCAGATCCAATCTCTCTCTGCACTGTCCCTTGCTGTATCCCCAGCTACCAGCAGCTCCTTTCTGAATAAATAGGTTAACCCCATCCCCAGCAGGCAGGAACTGAGGCTCCAACTCACATCTAATGCAGGGTCCTAAAGCCTGTAGATTCACTTCGGTTTTCCGATTTTCACCAAATTTTCCCTGGTCCTGCACGGCAGCGTACACAATGGATTAATCCCTGTGATGTCACACGTACAGACCCCTCCCCAAGCTGTTAAAATGCTGCCTTACCCTTCCTACCATAGTCTTTTTCACTCCTGTCTCGCTACAGGCATCACCTCAGCAAGAAGCAGTTCCCCCCGTTCTTCCCCCAGATGGGCTCAGCCTCTCTCCCGCTGTGTAGTCCGTAAGGAGTGCCGCAATGCCTGTGACCGAGACTCTTGCGAGACGCATGACGTCATTGCGCTTGTGCGTCCCACGTCACGCACCCGGAAGTGGTTCCCGGTTCCACGTTTGGATCAGAGACTCAGTCAGTTCCAGTGATTCTGGCTCCTGTGCTCTTGGGCTCATGTACTCCTGTACTATTGTACTTCTGTGGTGTCCAGGGATTGTGCTGCTGTGTGGCAGGGGTTCTGCCTGCTTCTGTGAGTACTGCCCATATGGGGCTTAGCTATCGACTTACCTGCAGCTCTCACCATGACTTTTTTTTTCTTACAGTACCTGCTCATCATGACTTCAAACAAGAGAGACAGATCGGATTCCAGGGGGTGAGCGGATTTCTTAGAGAGCACACAATATATTTTGTGTTATCTTTAACTCAAACTATTTGTGTTTCAGATCCTCACGAGAGAGATATCACCCTAAAGAATGTGCCACTTGTGACAACCCAGCCATCAAAGGACAAAAGCTATGCTCCATCTGCTTGGCACAAAAGTCCAATCAGGGACCAGATCAAATTCTGTCCACAGTCAAAGAACTAATAGATAGCTCGCTCAAAGCCTTTTCTACTACCATGTTGGCCCAGGTCCAGACCATGATGCATCCGGGTCCTTCGGGAGAACCATCTTTGTCAGCTCTTCTCTCTCCTAACCGTCCAAGGGCCGAACTAGCAGAATTAAGGGAACTTGTGGAAGTGGAAGAGGACTCGTCTCCTCAAGAAATTCTGCCTGAACTCCCTCACCCACGAGGCCTTGGGTCAGTTAATTAAAAGGATGAGGAAGTCCCTCAAGATCACAGAACCATCTACTCCGAGTACATCAGACTTAATGTTCACTAATAAAAAGACGACTCTTCTGCTTTCTTTGTCCACGAACACATTAAAGAAATCATCCTCAAGCAATGGGAGTAACCGGATATAAGGTATTCCATGTCTCAAAACTTCAGGAATATTTATCCGTTGCCTTCTTCTGATTCAACATGCTGGGACAACATTCCAAAAGTGGACACACCTATAGTAAAGGCATCAAAACCTTCATCCTTAGTCTCTGAGGAATCAGCTTTCCTCAGAGACCCGATGGACAAGAGAGAGGAATTCTTTTACCCAAAGAGGGGCATGGAACACTAGTACGAGCCAGTCCTTTCAAAGGGAGAGGCAACAAACCCAGATCACGGCAATTATGAAGGTCAGGGAGCCCACCTGTGGAGAGTAGGGGGCAGGCTGTCCCTCTTCCACAGGGCTTGGGCTCTTATCACATCAGACACTTGGGTCCTCCAGATCGTAATCCAGGGCTATCGACTTCACTTCCGATCTTCTCCTCCAACAAACAAATTCCTCTGTTCCATCACTCCCAAACATCATCTGGCTCAAAAAAGTCTTTGGTTGATCCTGTCTTCCCTAATCAAGAAGGATATTATAGAACAAGTCCCTCTATCAAATATCAAAAAGGGAATCTATTTCCCACTATTTCTAAAGAGAAAATAATCCGGGGAATTCCGACCCATCTTGAATCTGAAATATCTAAACCAATATTTACTAGTGAAGAGATTCAAAATGGAAATGCTTCCATCAGAACAGAATTAGAATGGTGGACAATGGTGGACAACGATCGACCATTTCAGGCCAGTCCACCTCAGTGGGAAATTATCACAACAGATGCCAGCCCTTCAGGTTGGGGAGCATCTTACCGAAACATGGTAACTCAGGGCCAATGGAACCAATCAAATCCACCAGCATCCCAGAACCAGAAAGAACTGATGGCAGTCCTATATACACTTTTTCACTTCCAGCCCTGCATAGAAGGAAAAGCAGTTCTAATCAGGTCAGACAATTCGACAATGGTGGCCTACATAAACAACAAAGGGGGAACTTGGAGCCCCAAGTTATGGAAGATAGCAAGAAGAATCCTTTACTGGGCCGAGATTCAATCAGATTTAAGCTCATCCCATATTCCTGGAGTAACCAACAAAGAGGCAGACTTCCTCAGTAGGAATCTGCTCCAACAGGGGGAGTGGAAGCTAAATCCAATCATCTTCAACCAAATCATCCAGGTATGGGGGACTCCATCAATAGATCTGATGGCCACAAAACACAACACTCAGCTGGAGAGATTCTGCTCTCGATACCCAGATGCAAGAGCATTCAAGACGCATTCTCCATCAGGTGGTCATTCCAACTAATGTACGTATTCCCTCCAATTGCTATCATCCCGAAGGTCTTGGAAAAAATCAGGAAGGACAAAGCGAAAGTGATAGCCATCCTTCCTTGGTGGCCGAGGAGGGCATGGTTCTCCTGGGCTCTTCAACTCTCCATAGCTCCTCCCATGAAGCTACCACAAATGAGGGATCTACTTCTCCAGGGACCAGTGATCCTTCAACATCCAGAGCATCTTCACTTGACGGCCTGGTTGTTGAGACCTCCAACATGAGAAACAGAGGTCTTTCCAATTCAGTAATATCCACCATCATGGCGGCTAGGAAAACTTCAACTTCCAAATCTTATTACAGGGTCTGAGAAACATTCAGTAATTGGTGCAAACCAACAAACCAAAACCCAATGTCCCCATCTATGGAGTCTGTCACAGAATTTCTCCAGGCAGGGCTGAAGATGAGGCTCAGCATGGCCACTTTAAAATCACAAGTATCAGCCATTACTAACATTCCTCTGGCGTTAGATCCATTAATCATCTGGTTCTTCAGGGGGGTATCCCACTTATTCCCAAAGATCAGACCTAGAGTCCCTCCTTGGGACCTTTCCAGAGTTCTGGATTATCTTCAAGGTCCTCCGTTTGAACCTTTAGACGATTGTGACATCAAGTACCTGACATTCAAGACCACTTTCCTAATAGCTATCACTAGTAGCTGAAATGAGAACTCTGAGAGCCTCTGAACCTTTTACGTTATTTCTACCAGACCGAGTAATATTGAGACCAGACAACACCTTCCTGCACAAGGTGGTGTCAGATTTCCACATCAACCAAGACATCATTCTTCCAACTTTAGAAGAGGCTGAACATGGATCACAACCATTCCCGTATTCACTCGATGTGGGCAGAGTTCTAAGAATGTATCTTATGAAGACAGAGAATTTTCGCAAAGATGATGCTCTACTTATCTTATTTCAAGGCAACAAAAGGGGTTCCAAACCAGCTAAAACTACTATATCTCTTTGGCTTAAATACGTAATTGAGCAGGCATATTTAAGCAAAGCAGAACCTCTACCCAATAGGGTCACAATCTATAAATAATAGATCTATAAATATATCTCTATTACAAAAAATACACTCAAATAAATTCACCGCAGGGGGGAACCTTTACATAAAAACATGATTTTTATTTCTCTCAGACATCAATACACCAAAAACATAATTCATACAGAACATTGATAAATATATATATATATATATTATATATAAGTAAAAAAAATACCAGCACACACACCATATATATAAGCAAAAAAATACCAGCACACACACCATATATTTGATTACGTGCCCTTGTGGACTAGGGTATGTGGGGAAAACAGCCACTACCCTCCGTGAGAGAATGGGAAACCACAGGGCTTCAATCAGGGCAGCTCTGAATACATCTAAGGCTGAAGGCATGACGCCCAAAGAAAAAGAAGGCACAAACTGGTTTGAACAATTGGTGGCTAAACATTTTAAAACAGCCGGACATAGTCTGGCCACGTTTAGATGGAGAGCCATAGACCATTTACCAGTAATGACTTATAGTGGTAACAGAGATAGAGAACTCTTAAAGTTGGAAGTTAAATGGATAAAAAAATTAAATACAGTCTCACCAAAAGGACTAGATGAACAAATCTCATTTTCTTGTTTCCTGTGACACTGATTATAATGGATATGGTCATCCCCCTGTGTGTCATTCATATATTATATATATATAGGGCTGGAGATCCCTGGGGTGTTCGTGCAACACCTCGGCTTTGAGGCAGGGTGTCGCGGGATGCCCGGGATAGCCCCATAGTCCCGTCTGATTGGCGCACAACAGATTGGGACATTGTAGTGGAGCACCAGCTAAAGGGGTGGGTGTCAGTTGGTTACATACTAGATCAACACTAATTGGACAGATACCGGTGATAGGTGGTGCCGATCGGTGGATTGCCGTAGTATTGTTTGGGGCTCCTGTACGAAGTTGAGGGATGTGATGGTATCTGTGTTGGGGATATATATATCGGAGTCTTTGATGCACTGTATTAACTGGAAATCATCAAGATACTTACTTTACAGCTGTGCTTGGACTTACCCATTTGGAGTAGAGACATTCACTCTGAAACTGGATATAGATTTACCTCTGAAAAGTTACTCATAAGTTAAAAGACGGATGGAATAACGTAAATTGTTGCGAGCTGTAATGGCTGTGATATTTTGATATGATGTTGCCTTTCACCTAATGTAGTGAATGATTCAATTTATTATTCTATATATGTGTTTTAGAACGGATGCGGTACTAGCTTTTAAATGTGTTTTTATGTGGTCACTGGGGTGCGATTTTAGATATTTAGTATATATATGCACTATGTTATTTCAATTTTGTTGTTGTACGTTCACTGTGTACATAAGCGCACCTTCCCATCGGGGTGGTGGGTGTCTGTTTGATGCGGGGAGGCTGGATTATTACGTATGTGGTAGACCTGGCGGCCAGGTATCGGATAACGCGCCTCCTGGATGGTGGTAAGAGGCAGAGTGTAATCACATGATATGAAGAGACAGGGGAGGGGTGAACACCGGCATTTTATAAGGGGGGTTGTTTGTAAACTTTGATCCTGATGACGGCCGCGGTGGGCGGTTGAAACGCGTAGAGATGTGTGTTGAATAAAAAGTTGCTGTTGATTGCAAGTCCCAGGAGTGCTTCTGAAGTTTGTTACTGATTATATATATACATCAAAATGGTGGATCCATACAGTTTCTGTCAATCTCTTGAGGACCCCCATGCAATTTACACAGCTCTGCCTCTCAGCTACTGTTAGTGACAATCTGCAATCTTGCCAATAGGAAAACAATTTCCTTTGCAAAGCATGTCTTCCCGTTGGCTACATCACAGACTGTAGAGACAAGCAGGAAGAGGACCGAGCAGTGAGGGAAACTTTATGAAAGTATAACAGCTAATCTGTAAAGTACTCAATGGTGGGATTTAGGTTTTTACCATAGGTACTATTAATTGGTGCAAGAGGATAAATGAGGGGGAGGCGAGTATAATTGTCCTTTAGACTGGATATCTAAATAGGGGACAGATAAATAAAAATTAATCAATCCTACCTTTCTGCTTCAGGTATATTTTATTTTTTAAAAAGTTAAATCTGTTTTATTCAGTTAGATCAACTGGTCTTAAAGTTTAGTTCCAAAGGTCCCTAACATGTTTCTGTTATATGTTAATTGGGACTTTACAGGGTACTTATTTACCAACAGATTCTTGTACAAGTCATTCTGAATTGAGAAAGCCAGTCGGATGACTAGAAAAACTTCCTCAAGAACTAAACTAAGTCCAGTTGATCTAAAGCTGGGTACACACGATGAGATATTTCAGTCCGATCGACCGATAGTTCAGTGTATCGGTCCGAAATTATCGCATCCAAATGCGGCCATATCCGTCCAACCGACCATTCGTCCGAATCGGACTAAAGAATGATTGGACATGGTGGAAAACCTCATCCGATCGTGCGGTCCTCTATGGTAACTGTTGGACACGGCTGCTTTTGCCTCCTGGCCGACTGGTCGAAAGTATCGAAGGTCAGTCAGGAGGAAAAATCACTAGGTGTGTACCTGGCTTTACTGAATACAACAGATATACCATGACCTGGATGAATGTGAACCATCACAAGCATATTTAAAAAGTTACGTTTTACAGTTTAGTTGTCCTTTAAAGGAATAGTTCACTTAAAAAGTGAACTATTCCTTTAATGCATTGATTGACGCCTGGGAGGTTAAGAAGCTATGTCTTAACTTCCGTTCTTCAATCAATTGAGCAGCAGCTAGGGATGAAGGTATAATTTACCTTTTGCGCGATCCACCACTGGAGCTATGAAATCTCTGACCACTTCCTGGTTCTAATCCTCTGAAGCACGCTATATAGGATTAGAACCAGGAAGCGGTTGGAGATTTCATCCATCCACCGGTGGATTGTGCGAAATGTAAATTCTACTTACCTTTGTCGCTGGCTCTTGCTCAATTGATTGAAGAACATAAGGTAAGGCATAGCTCCTTAACCTCCCAGGCTTCAATCAATACATTAAAGGAATAGTTCACTTTTCGCTTAACAAATTGCTGCTGTGGTCCCTTAGTTCTTTAAACATCTCACCTCATGTTTAAATCAAGTGACAGGCGGACTGTCATTGTCTCCTACTGGTACCAGTGGAAATAGGCTTCCCAGTCATTGTCACCAAGTCCCATCTATTTGACAGCACTGAATCCTGATCCTCCCCCAGCTCTCTCTCCTCCCACCAGCCATGCTGTAACTTACTGAGCCCCTTGTTGTGAATGTCTTGCCTTATTCTCGGTGGGTAATTGGCGGTGAACACCTGGCTCTCCCCTGTATGTATGTATATGTATGTATATCCAGCCTTATCTGGGTGGTCTGATTTTATCTGGATGTTAAATGTTCCCTCCACCCTGGACTGGGCTCACCCTGCAGTGCCACACTGATACACGGGTGGCAGCAGCTGAATGTCACCCCCACCTGGATCCAGAGGGGGCACCGTGAGAAGTCCGGGCCTGTCCCCGCTCAGTTAGTCCGATAACCATAGGTGCTTGCATGCCAGCCCCTCTGGATACCCCCGGAGCCGCGCTGCATGAGCCCCCCTCTATGTTCTACGTGGGACTGTTCTTTGTCAACGTTCTGATCCTGTACTACGCCTTCCTCATGGAATACATCGCCCTGAACGTGGGCATCGTCTTTCTGCCTGAGGACATGGACCAGGCTCTGGTTGAGTTGGGAGTCCTGTCCGACCCCGCTTCTCTATTGTACGAAGCCGAGAACGAGATCGATGTGCTGGACGGGTACCTGGAATAAAAGAGATGGACATTGGCAGTATGTGGCCTTGGGATTGGCACCGTCGGGCGGCTTTGCTTTAATTTTAGTCCAAAATGGCCTCTGTACAGGAGCTGCTCTTTAGTGCAGTGCGGGGAGACCTGGCTCCATAGACCGCAGCTTGAGACCGCACTGACAGTTGGTAGTTTGTACCTGCAGGGGAGGCTATGTGACCGCCTGGGATCGTTTCACTTCGCCGTTTAAAAGCAGCTTGTCTATGGCCTGTGTTATAGGAGAGGATGGGGATTCCCAAAAACCATGGAGAACACAGTAGCATGTTTCCTTGACAGCCATGTCCCTGGTATGATGTTCTCCATGTCATAAGAAAACATCCCACTTTTTGGTTGGGTTTCCCTCTGTTCCCTTCATAACATGGGACAGTGATGTCTGGTCCTGGCACTCTAGCTGGTAGGAAACTAGCACTCCCAGCATGCCTTGGGTGCAAAGGATGATTAGTATTTACATTTAGAGGCATGATACAGGCTGCATTGGTTTAGTGTAGCCATACAGATTTTATTTTAAATAAACTACAAACCTATCTACTGACACAAACTTTCCTCACCTTTGCAATGTCATTACCACCTGACCCGATCTTTTCGCAAAATAAATGGGCAATGAAGGCGAATGTCAGGAGGCAAAACTATCGGGAGGGAAGTCTGTCTTTAGATTTAAGGTAGACTTAAAGGAATTGTACGCTGAAAAAAATGACTTTACCTCATTTCAATCTATCAATGAATATGTCTATTAATGAATATGTCTAAGCAGCACTTACTCTGATGTGTTTGGGTTGCTGCATGAATTATCGAGTACTTATTTTGCTCAAGCTCAGTCGCTTACTCCCCCAGCCAGACTACCTGACTCTCTGTGAGGGCAAGCATGCTCAGTAATCCCTATGAAGCTATGAAGCAGCATTGGGAGAGGGAATTTCCCATCACGCAGTGCACGTACCAACTCACCATTCCAGCTACAGCAAAACTAAACAACAGAAGAGTTTATGATACTACTGCACTTGATTGACAGCTGAAATGTAAGATGTTTCAGACTGGATATCTAAAGAAATAGGGGATAGATCAACAAACTAATGGTACAGTGATAGTTGGGAAGAATGATAGTTTCCAGTAATGGGCAATCTAAAAAAAAACTAATTTTGAAGTGTACATATCCTTTAAGGATTAAACCTGTCTGAGGCCACGGCCACACTACAATGCACCAAATCGCGCACACAATCGCGAGCGTTATTGCATGCAATTGTTTGCGCGATTCTTGCGCGTTTGCGCATGCGATTTTACCATTTTCCGTTATGGAAACACTTGCGTTAAGAAACCAAAAATGGTGAACGCATGCGTTACCAAAGCGCAATCGCCTGCGCATCGGAAATCGCGGGAATTTTCACGTTCCCGCTATTTCCATTGTAGCGGAAAAACGCGCCTTACTGGTCTATGGCCATAAGCCTGTGCAGTTTTAATAAAGGGAAGACATGGCAACCCTATGTGTGATGTATTACCAGGATAATGTTTTGTCTTGTAGGAAAAAAAGACCTGCTAGCAATAGTGGAGGATTAGTAGATTACCTTACATTAAAGATCATGGCTATTGTATGTGACACACACATGCTCAACTACTGTTTATTTTTTACTACAGTGATGTGTTCTCCCTGGTGTCTTTAAGCCAGGTGGCCCACCCATCTACTTTTTCATGCCACCTGACTGGAAACATTTTTTGGAGAGAATACTTTTGTAATTACTAAAGAATTTAGATGTAGGTTTCATAGGTGTGCACCCAGCACCAATGTCAGACTTCCAACTGCCCAGTCAAGACCCCTTTATTACAAGATAATGTAAGCATGAGTTAACTAACACACACAGCAAACCTGCTGCACTCTCTGTATGCGGATCACGTGCTTACGCTGCCATGTTGTATTATTGGGTGTGCAAAAGGATCTAAGTGTGAGTGAGTGACTAGGTTGTTTCAGTGTGTGGGCTCATTTTGCCAACCCTAATCCTGTGGTAAGAGATTACTGTTAGGGCTAGGCCACACTGCTGTGTTTTTTTTGCGCTTGTGTTTTTAAAAAATCATTAAAAACGCGGTAACGCAAAAAAACCCGCACGTTTTTCGGTGCATTGCAATTGCGTTTTGCGTTCTGCATTTTTAATCGCAATCACATGCGTTTTCCTATACTTCGCAAGCAAAGAACGCAAAAAAAAAAACGCACATGAAATCGCATGCAATTGCGTTTGCGTTGCAGTGTGGCCGTGCCCTTAATGTCCACTGTTATCAGTATGTATAGAGTGAAGCAGTAACTGTTCTAGTCAGGGGAAGGGGATAATTAGGCCCCCATATGCTGTATGGATTGGTTTGTGTGATTGATTCATTAATTACCAGAAAGTCAGCCCAATACACACCATTTCATTTCTGGGACTGCAATGGTCTTTCAGGGCTCCATATGAGGCATTCCATTAAAATCTATATAAGGGATGCCCAACCTTCAGCCCTTTAGATGTTTTAAAACTCCCTGCATTCTGCAAGCAAAGAATGCTGGGAGTTTTAGCTTTCAAACTTCTAGTAGGTAAAAATTTAGACTTACCTTACCAATATATTAAGCTAATGCAAGGCTGGTCAGTATTTCCATTAGAATATGAAGCAGGCTGTATTGGTTTCAATGTAGTTATTAATAATATTTAACCAGTAAAAATAGCTCACATTTAATTTTCTTCACCAACAAATGTCCCACCCCCCGCTTGACCCGGCTACTTTTTCCATTCAGCTGGTAAAAAATTTTGGGGAGAACACTGCAGTGCGAGGCATAGGTGCTGTTATTCTGTCTATTTAAAGGGTATGTCCACCCTTTAAAAATGTTTTGATATATGATTCCCCCTATCCCCCCAGCCCCAACCGCTCTATTTATATTCTTAGAAAGTGCCCCAAACTTTACTTATCTCCCCTCTTTCCTCCGCCGCGCTGCCGTCAGTCGCGTCTGTGATTGGCTGAGTGGCAGCCAATCACGGACGTGGCTGCCAGGAGTTCATTGCGGCGGGGGAAAGAGGGAAGGTAAGTAAAGTTTGGGACACTTTCTAAGAATAAAAATGGAGCGGTTGGGGCTGAGGTGACAGGGGGAATCATATATCTAAAGGGTTTTACGCTAGTGGGAAGGAATCCTGAGGGAGGGGGAGAAGGGTGCAGTACGCATGCCAAACTTCTCCCGGGGGGCAAGGTAGGAGGCAGAGTCCTATATGGATTCTGCTATCTGCCTGGTGGGCAGTTTTGGGGACTTTGGGGGGGGACTACAGGAGAACCATATGGAGCTGGGATGTGAGGTAAGGATTAAACTACACTACACAATGGGGCCAGTAGTGGGGGGGGATTATAATTTTGGGGGTGGACATGCCCTTTAAAATAGGTAAGAACCATTGGGGTAGAATAAGTTATACAGGTACAACATTTGGAGCTATTTCAATCGGATCGCTCAAAATTTTGAAACCCGTTATCTGAGCAGTTTATTGGGAAAACAAAGATTGGGGCCAGGCGGAAATTTTTCCACTGACCTCATCTTTTGTCTCAATCATTGCAGATTGCAAGCTGAAATCTGCAGAAAGATCGAGGCCTCAAGGTAGGAAACTTCAAAAATGTTCTTCCAATTGTCGCCCTTGACTGGTAGAAAGTCTGCATGTATAGCTAGCTTTACAGATGATTCAATTTCATCAGTTCAAGCACAGAATCGGCTGTAACACCTAACAAGTGTATGGCCACCTTTAGCTTCCTATCACAAATTAAAAACAACCTATCAGTGTGTCTAAGGCTGGGTACACACAAGCTGAGTTTTTGTCCCGACCAAGCATTTGCTACTAGCAAGTGCTCGACCAGAACATATGACTGTCGGTCACAGCAATAGTGGCTGCATTGACAGTGTGTGCGACTGATTGTGCGGTCCTATAGGGAACATCATGATCGTCCGTGATTTACTGACAGTCCTGATCACCTGTTTATTCAATACGGGCATACAACTGACCAAGCTCGGTTGTGGCCAGCTGCCCCATACCATCAAATATTGACGGCCGACTGATACACAACACCATGTGTACCCAGCCTTAATGATCTTAAACAATTTCCATTGTGTTGGATATGCTCAGATGTTTCCAAGGAATATCAGTGACAACATTTTGGATAGTGTCCTTATCTATTATAATTTCTTGTGTGTTTGCTTGAAATTTAGTTGTAGTGAATAAAGTTGCCCAAAATTAGTACTTACCCGCCATCTGATCTGCGCCATTCAATCAATATTTCCAGAACCGCCTTTCATGTTCTTTTTTGTGACCGACATAAGATCATAAAATGAATGGGCCAATCGGTACCTTACGATCATATGTCAGTCTCGAAACAGAACGGGAAAGGTGGTTCCGTATACTATAGTACACTATGAGTTACTGCATAAAACTGCTGCATGTAGTGTGTTTTTTTTAATGCATTACTGTATATCACAATGCCCCAGTGTGAATGCTAAACAGCGTTCCTATGGGCAATGAAATTTCGATTTTCAGCCCACAAAAGACTCCTTAGTGTGAACAAAGCCTTAAATAGATTTCATTACTTGCTATAGATAAGCCATAGTTGCCTACAAAAAGCATGGTGTCCTCTTGCATAATTTAGCTTACTTAAGCTAGCTATACACAGGCAGACATTCTTCCGATCGGATTTCCGATAGAGGGCAACAATAGAAAATCTAATAGGAAGAACAGCTCGAAGTTTCTACCTTGAGCCCTCGATATTTCTGCAGATTTCCAGCAGACAGGAGATGGGGTCGGTGGGAAATGTTCCGCATGACCCGATCTTTGTTTTTCCAGTAAACTGATCAATATTGATGAGCAGTCGAATGTAAATTTCTCCAAATGTTGAGCCTGTGTAGAGGGTGCTTTAGGAGTGAAGAGGGTGCTTTAGAGGAAGGTTTAGTAAAAGTATCTTCTAACTCGCTCCAGCCAATTAGTATTCTCCAGCTCTTTTAAGCCATATTTTACATACAAAAAATTTTATTTTTCTGGTCTCACCATCATAAAGGAAAATCCACCATAATTAAAGGCCACACACTGGCAATTAAAACAATTTATCACACTTGTCTTTCTATGTCATTTCTAACTAAACATCTACATGTGTGATATCAATGCAGTTTTTCCCTACAGAAAACACTTCAGTTAGTGCTAGGCCACACTAGCGCGATTTCTCACATTAGCACGTGCATGTCAATGTGGGCAACCATTTTTGGAGTGAATGTGTTCACTTTTATTTTGCGGATCACTCGTGCTCCATTTGCGCCAACCACGAACAGACGGAGACGCACGGTGATATGTGCACGCTTTTTACATGCATCGCTGTCAGTCATAGTGTGGCCTCGGCCTTACTTTGACCTAAAATTTTACCCCTATCTACCTTTAACACAGGAAAATACAAAGTAGCATATTTTAGATTTTCTTTCTCTTTTCCTGGATGAATTATACTGAGCGTTCCATTGCTCATTTGGTTAGAGATCAGTTACTATCTGCAGGGTTTAAGTGTTAAAGGGCATGTCCATCTCCCTCATAAAAATCGTACTTACCTCCCCCACACCCAAAAACACAAGACTGCAATAGTGACTTCCCCAACTGAGATATTGGCACGAAATTCACCATTTTCTTCCCCAATTGTTGCCGCCTCCACTTATAGCTTGTTCAAACTTGTTACAAGCTTATACATGGATCAATAAGAACCATAAGTGTTAATACCTGAAACGTATCGAGCCCAATTTTAAATCTGTTAGGCTGGGTACATACCAGAAGATATTTTTGTTCGACCGACTGTTTCATGTCACTTTCGGTCGGCCGAAAATATCTCCTGGTGTGGGGCGACCGACCTCGTTGGTCCAGATCGGACGGTTCCTTATGGGACCACACGGTCGATCATTTGCAAATTCGGCCTTGACCGAATTTGCCACGACCAATGGATATTTGTCCCGGCCAAGCATTCGCTCATAGCGATCTCTTGGTCAGGACAAATAGTCCATGTGTACCCAGCCTAAAGAAACTTTTCCTCATGTCCTCTGTAATTACATAGAGAGTTTATTATGTGGCCTATTAAAATAGTTTTAAAAAGTAGGAGCCATAAAAAAGTGCATATCCTGCACTAGCTATTAATCATGCATATTATGCCAGCATAAACACAATTTATATAAAAATATATTCAGTGATCCATTTGTTCAATTACATTTATTACACACTAGCAGAGTTTTAAACCAATCAAAATCTTGTTGGGTTCATTCTTTACTCAGCAGAGAGATTATTCGATTCAACAACAAATGGCAGTGTGCCATCCTGTGTGGGTCTACTTTTGCTGGTGGTTTTCATAACTGCACCTGACCTACAAGTAGACCTGCACTCAAACTTAAACAGACCAACACAAACCTGACTAGACCCACATCCGCAGCTTTCTACCTGAACCCGACCCACAACCCATTCAAACTCAAAACCTTGCGCGGGTCTAATTTTTCAGACGCACTACCGCAAAATTGTTACCTGCTCCTAACTCACACTCGCTTTGCTTGTGGTTTTTATATGCGACCCGCAGCCTGACCCACACCTGAAATTAAACACACCCGCAATACGGCCTGCAGCTTTCCACCCTACCCACAAACCATTCAAACTCACTGTGGTTTACACAAATCTGATCCTAAAATTGGTTTTCCCGTTTGGAAGTTTTTCTGGAACATACATACATACATTAGGCCTCATTTACCCCAAGCTGCTTGGCAAGTTTTTAAAGTTGCACTAACCAATTAAATATTGGTTAGCAAGACTTTAACGCCATCATCAATGCAGCCTGAGCAAGTAATTCAATATTGCCCAGTTTATGCCCATTTTTGACAACTATTTAAAGCCAACTAGTTTGCCGGAAGGCTCAAATGCAATATCAAATCACGTACAGGAGATTTACCCAGAGCGATAGCGGCTCTGGGTAAATTTCCCACATTGACTTTTATAAACAGTATCTCACAAAAGTGAGTATACCCCTCACATTTTTGTAAATATTTTTTTATATCTTTTCATGGGACAATACTTAATATATGACACTTTGATATATACTCAAGCATAAACAGACCCTAGTATTTTACCTGAAAAAAGTAAATGTAATCAGTATAAACCAAGGGTAAACAATATGAACATGATTTGAGGGTTTAGTTGCCCTTTAAATGCACACATTGCACAGTAGTCTCATTTTGCAAATAAGAAATGGATCTTTATCCTTAAAGGGCATGTCCACCACTTTTTTATCTTTTGCTGTAGTGTAGGGCTCCCTCCCCCAGCCCCAACTGCCATAGTAATTTGTGCAGAAACTCCCCGAACTCTACTTACATTACCACTCTCCTCCGACGATCTGTCACGGCCCTCTGCTTGCATGAAACTGCAAGCAGGGGGGCGGACCAGCAGCCGCGTCCGTGATTGGCTGAGAGGCAACCAATCACGAACGTGGCTTCCGGCTATCCAGAACCCCGGGGGAAAGAGGTAATGTAAGTAGAGTTCGGGGGAGTTTCTGCACAAATAACTATGGCGGTTGGGGGAGGGAGCCCTACACTACAGAAAATGGGATTGAAGCTAGGGGGAGGAAGAGAGAAACAGGAGGGAGAGGGCTGCAGTGCGCATGGCAAAATTCTCCTGGAGGAGAGACAGGAGGCAGAGTCCTATATGGACTCTACCAGGCTCCTGGTGGTCAGTTTTTGGGACTTCAGAGGGACATTACTGGAGAACCATTTGGAGCAGGGATGTAAGGTAAGGATTTTATACACTACACAGTGGGGCCATTAGTGGGTTAAATTATAGTTTTTGGGGTGGACATGCCCTTTAACCCTCTTACCACCCTAATCCCTTTATAACAGGCTGTATGGATATCATTCATGGTGAACCCAGAACTATTTGCTAATAAAGCACACAGATGTGGATCCTTAATTTCCCTGGGAATTGCATGGTTTTAATTTAAATTACAATGGAAGTTTGCAGTCTTGTTTACAGATCTTCATTAGGTAAGCTTTAAAAAGCTTTAAAAAAAGTGAGACCATTTCCATCATAATATGCAAACGTATTCCAGAGCTCATTCCCTTGAGGTGTAGTGAATACGGCCGCCGCTTGCTCGCTGCCTGAACTGATCTGCCGGTGCTGACGTTACTACTCGGCACCAGGCAGTGAGACAGGCGCCAGGTAGTGACATCCTGGAAGATCAGTACTGACAGCGAGTGCGAGCAGAGGCCAGATTTGCAGAGTGGTGAGTGACTGACTCGAGTATAAACCGAGGTCAGGTTTTCAGGCCGATTTTACAGCCTGTAAACCTCGGTTTATACTCGAGAATATACGGTGATGTAAAATAGTCAGTGTATAGCTTAAAATTGTAAATTTGCTGTCCCCTCAAAATAACTATATAATATAGATAAAATGCCTGTATTAAAAATAATTTTCTTGTATAGAGCTGGATTGTATCACTTTGTATTAAAATCCAGTTCTATATAAGACAGATACACCATCAAAGGGTGAATGCAGTCCTAATAAGACCTAATATAGCTCATGTTTAAGTCACACAAAAGTTATAATGAAATTATTGTTTACAGCATAAAATATAGGCCCCAGTGGAAATGGTAGATTGATAAAGCACTAGTCCCTTTTGAAAAGATAGGCCTATGAATGGTTTTCTGATTTACAGTGACAGGGCCTATAAAGCACCATCTCAGCTACACCACTTTTTTTTCCACCAACCTGGTATATAAATAAATGATGGTGGTGCTTTAGTGGGTATAGTGTGAATGTGCTTTAGGTTAAAGCATTGTCTTGGGAATAAATTATGGTTACGTGGTTCTGGTAGGATAATACCTGTACTTCCAGCGAAACAAATCAAGTATGTTAGATGATGCTGAAAAGTTGTTTTTTTTTCTTATACCATTTATTTTTATTTTGTTTTCTTTTTCAACATAGTAAATAAACAATATACTTTTGGTCATGTGTATATAAACATTATACAGACATTTAAAACTTATCATTTTGCTTGGGTTTTGTAACGTAGTATACAATCAGTCGCTTTTCAATTCTATAAATGCGTTGTTTATGTGATATACCTTTGAATTACTATACATACATTTTCTCTTTTTCCCTTTTTTTTTTTCCTTCCTTTTCTTTAAAAAGAAAATTTGAAAGGAAATTTCTAGGGTTGTAAATTTACATTTCTCTTGCAGTTCAATGATCTATTATCTATATACCAAGATTCCCATTTCCTGTAGAATGTTGGAAATGTTTGTTTTTTCATATGTCATATAGTAGGGAGAGAATTTCTTCCATATTTGGAATTTTTTCCGTTCTCCAATATTTAATTATGAGACGTTTAAGAGCCATAAATGCATGGTAAATAATTGTTGCCATATTTTCTGGGAATTTATTAAGGCCTATGTTTAACAAGGCTAGAGTAGGGTGGGCTGGAATTGGAACACCAAGAAGGTTGGACAGAAATTTAAAAAGCCTGTACCAACATTTCCTGATTTTTGAACATGTCCACCATATGTGCTGAAAAGTTAAGTTATATCTATACCCTGGGTGCACAGGCCAAGATTGGTACTGACCGCCTGTTCGCCACAAGCAAGCGGTCGGTCGTGGCAAAAGTATCCGTGGCCAGCACTACCCCACAACCTTAAAGGGCATGTCCACCCCCAAAACTAACATTTAACCCACTACTGGCCCCACTCTGTACTGTATAAATATCCTTACCTTACATCCCAGCTCCAAATGGTTCTCCTGTAATGTCCCCCCAAAGTTAAAAAAAATGACCACCAGTAAAATTGTTCCCGCCTCTGAGCTGTCCTCTCAGAGGTTTTTTGCTTGCTCAGAGCAGCCCTTTACTCCCTCTCCCACCTGTTTTCCTCTCCCTCCCCCTAGTGTAAAACCCCTTTCCCACATATTAGGATAGTTCCCCCAGGCCCCAACCGCTATAAAATATTTATAAGAAAGTCCCCCGATCTTTACTTACCTTCCCTCTCTCCTCCGGCGTTCTGAACTGCCGGCAGCCGCGTTTGTGATTGGCTGCCTCTCAGCCAATCACAGATGCGGCTGCCGGTCCGGCCCCCTACTTGCAGTTCTGTGCAAGCAGAAGGCCGGGCATTGCGGGCGGAGGAGAGAGGGAAGGTAAGTAACGAATGGGGAACTTTCTTACAAATATAATATAGCGGTTGGGGCTGGAGGAACTAGCCCTACAATATATACATTTAAAGTACATGCCCTTTAAGGTTCCCATCAGCCGTGATTTACCAACATACCCATTCCTTCCGATAGTTCCGAAGTACTATCGGTTGGAAATATTGTATGGTTCTTATGAAATTGATTGAATGCCATGTGGTTGGTCTATAGGTAAGCAGTATGGAAAGGCACTTTTAGAATGCTCCGTAAGTATATCTGCAAAATGAAAAAATCTAGAAACAAATGCAATGCTACTGCATAGTCTCATTATTAATTCAATGACATTATTGCTTATGTTTGGGTTTTCAAAAACCATATCATCTGCCTAGAGGAAGTTAATGCAGTGATTTATGACGCTAGTAGAGGAATTTAAACCAATAATAAACATTGCAATGTTAAAGGGACAGTGATTAACATATGGTTTCATTTAAAGGCTATGTCCACCCTAAAAAATTTTTTTTTATATAAGGTCCCCCCTGGGCTCCCAGCCCCAACCGCTATAATTTTTTTTTAAAAGCCCCCCAACTCTACTTACCTCCCCTCGATCCCCGCCGCGCTCCCGGCCCTCTGCTTGCAAGGAAATGCAAGCAGAGGGCGGAACCGGCAGCCGCGTCGTGATTGGCTGAGGCGCAGCCAATCACACCGGCTGCCGGCAGCTCACTTCGCCGAGGAAAGAGAAGGTAAGTAAGATTTTGGGGAGCTTTCTAAAAATAAAAAATACCTGGTTGGGGCTGGGGGACATGGGGGAGCAGGTATTAAATGGGTTTTATGCTGGGGGAGGATAGTAGAACGGGAGGGAGAGGGAGGAGAGGGAGGAGAGGGAGGGGAGGGGGGGGAGAAGGGCTGCAGTACGCATGGCAAAAATCTACCTGAGGCCAGCTAGCAGGCAGTGTCCTATATGGACTCTGCTAGCCTCCTGGTAGTCATTTTTTGGGACTTGGGGGGGGGGACTACAGGAGAACCCTATGGAGCTGGGATGTGAGGTAAGATTAACTACACTACATGGTGGGGCCAGTAGTTGGGGGGATTATAGTTTTGGGGGTGGACATGCCCTTTAAAATGGTAAATCACAGTTTTTCTGTTGGCCGTTTTTGTTATATATAAGAAAAAAAAACTATAGTGTATACATTTACTGCCTATATGTAAAGCTGGGTACACACATGACAGACCTTTAAAAGATGACAGACAGGATCTGCAAGATCCTGTCTGTCATTTTTCAAAGATCAGGATACACACAGTCCCGAGCGTTCTCTGTGTGCTCAGAATAGGGAGGACGTTCAGGACTGCATGTTTCCCACGACTGAGGCCGACTCCCCAACAGGAACACTACAGCTTCCGATGGAAATTTTGGTCTCTCCTGAACGAACGGCTGACGGAACGTCGGTGGCCTTGCGCTCATTTGGGAAAGACCCTACACACACTGACAATAAACACCCGATACCGTCAAATCCGATGGAGTCAGGGTTTTAAAGTACCTAGCTTAACTTTCTAGTGGATTCCATTTTAAACCATTTTTTAAAAAAAAAAAAACAATTTTACACTAGGATTTATTATTCTTAAAGGACATGTAAACTGAGGCAAATCATTTTTTATCTAATCACACAGTAATAAGGATTAATTATCATCCATCTTAAATGTGCTTTTTTTTTCTTCTCTGACCTTCCTATCCCTTGTTTTTTTATTTCTGGGAGTTTTACTTTTTAAAGAGGGTGGGCGCTGCTATTCAGTAAAGAACTGTCAATCACCCAGCCCCTCCCCCTGGCACACTACATGTAGAAACTATCCATTCTATAAAAGTAAAGCTTATTTCTCTGTCACTGTATGGCTAATTAATTCAGCATTAATATCAGGAAAAGGAATAAGCATTATCTGTTGTGTTGCTCTTCTTTGCATATAAACCCAATTCTGCAGTTAGCTAATGGCTGTGTAAGGCTGGGAACACACCAGCCAATATTTTCTGCCAACCGACCGATTCACAGCAAAATACAGATTGGTGTGGGGTAGGCAGGCGGCCGCGACCGGCATCGATCATTTTGTTGTCCGAACGTGCGGTCCCCCCTATGGGGCAAAATCGATTGATCACAAATTTGCCCGTGGCCGAATTTGCCGTGACCGACGGGCATTTGACCTGGCCGAGCGCTCGCTCTGGACAAAAAGTCCCTCCGTGTGTACCCAGCCTCCAATGTAGCAGTGTAGCTAGCTAAATCAATTACAAAGTCCCATCCACCCACACACACACCTTCAAACTCTTACAGATAAAAGTAAATCTTACTTGATTCAAGCAGTGATTACAGCTCCTGGTGCTGCTTACCTTCCCATAGCAAAGCAGTTTTACTTTCACTAAAACACAACATCACTGGGTGAATGCTATTGGCTATATTGAGGCACAGATCATCTTCACTGCACATGCTCCACACTCTAGCTGCGTCTCA
This sequence comes from Hymenochirus boettgeri, assembly GCA_019447015.1. Taxonomy (NCBI): domain Eukaryota; kingdom Metazoa; phylum Chordata; class Amphibia; order Anura; family Pipidae; genus Hymenochirus; species Hymenochirus boettgeri. Next base: position 60,646,767 of record CM033477.1, read on the forward strand.
GTTTTGGGAGGGGGTGGATACATAGAGAGGAGACATGCATTTTCCTGTTCCATCTAATGTACAATATTGCAATGCATTTTTACAACACATGACTTCAAGCATTTTCATTAAATATACAAATAGAATAACACAAATGAACAGGAAAATACACAACTCAAAAAAGTTTATGTGATTTTCCCAAGTTTTACCAAGTCCTATACTATGTTTCTTATTATTTTGTTTTTTGGTCCTTTATGCTAGGTTTAAATCTGTCCCCTACCTTTCCAAGACAATGGACAATACGGCAATCATGAAACATCTTTGATGCTGAAAGAAGCAAAGAAAATGTTAAAGAGATGATACTTGACTGTGCATCTTTCTATTAATATAATAAAATAATCTGTAAAACTTCTATACCTGAATGAGCTCTGTTTTGGATTAATGTATGAATTAGAATATGTAAGAATTTTATTTAGGGGCCTTTGCACATGTAAATATGAATCCCTGCCCTGACAATGAAATTCAATTAAAGTCATTTTCTGTGCACCAGCAATAACTTTAAAACTTTTTTTTGATGAATTGCATTTGATATTTTACTGTGTGTGTAATGTAATGAAAGCCATTTCTTCTACCACTGTCCTTACTGTCCAGATGTACTGCAACATTGTCTTAAACCTCAGCATGATTTAAACCCTTGGTTTAAATCATGCAAAGGCCTGTGGAATTGTCTGATTGTTGTGGCTACAGAGCAGAGCTAAAAAAAAACAGGAGCAGAGTCTTGGAGGGCCAGTGCAGAGCCACAAAAGTGGGGCAGATATTTCCTGGGGTGCCATTAGTGTGGCACCATCCTAAGACCATTTGTACTGTTTTCTTAAAGGGGAAGTTCAGTGCAAATACATATACTTTTAAGAAAACAGAGCAGTATTTTCCATGCTAATGACCTTAACCTGCCCATTCAGCATTTTGTCTGTGTATAAATAAATGCTTCTGAAATACTGACTTCCTGTTTGCAGGATCCCTAGTAGAGACCGTCATGGTCTTTCCCTTGACCCAGTGCCTGGGTTGATTCAGTTGCTCAGTAGAGATCTGAAAATGTTAGACCCATCCAACAGCCAATCAGTAGAAATTGACGTTAAGAACATTACAAGGAAGTATGCATTCTGGGAAGAAGAAGGACTGTTACAGAATCTGAAATGTCAGCTCACAGTGTCAATAGCAGGGAATAGCAAGGGATATAAATTCAATTGTATTTTTCAAAAGAAGAAAGTTTGTAGGTTATGCATAATGTAAACTAATAATTTTAAAAAATAATGATATTTTTGACTGAACTTTCAAGGAAGTTACAATTAAATGCAGGAAGAGTTTTGCTGCCTGCAGGATGTTTTTTTGCATTTCAATAGATCTCAACCGCTCTGCTCTGTGAGCAGTATGTCATTGCTTGTCACAAAATGTTGTAGAGCAACACTAGCGATTTTATTTTACACCTGCGTTGTATAATAACTATAGTTATTTTACATTTGCATCATAAAGTAACAAAAATGATTGTTAAAGAATGCTGTATCTTACAATAACAGGTATCCCACTACTCCCGGATCTTCCGGGATTCTCCCGCAAATCGGGGTGGTCTCCCGTGCTAAAATAAGCACATATTCTTTCAAAACTGAAAACACATGGTGGGCATTCTACCACTGCAGCTTTTTTTCACAGTCCCATTAGAATAAAGAAAGGTTTGTGTGATCCTGCTTTATATATTATTTTGTACAATAATCATCAGGTGACATCTCTTAAAATCATTTTAGCAGGACTGTGCATGTGCCAGCTAATAATGTTGACCAGCACTTCTGACAGAGCCTGATATGGTAGTATTAATGTTAAGGTGCTGTAGTTCTTGTAAAATCTTTTTACTCCATTTATAACTGTAGATGTAACATTGATTACAATTCTACCCACTCAAAATTGCAGCATTGTGAAGAAAATGTTTTCTTAAAGGCATGAACACACTCTTATCCCACTCAACCTTATATTTCCTACCAGCAAAGTCTTCTTTTTCTCTTATTTTTTCCCTGTCATTTGTGAATTTAAAGGAGAACCAATGTAAAAACTTTTTAATCCTAATACACCTATACATTGTATGATTCTTCTCTTGTTAGTTGCATTTATGTACATACACAGTAAGGGGTAGATCTTGTAACTCAGAAGACTCCATGTTGTTGCCTTGTGAGCATGTGCACCTATTGGCCACATTTCCTGACCACACTGTTCCCTGTCTATGCACATATTTTATATACAAATCTCTCCACACCAATATGAAAGTACCTGAAAACACTATGAAAGCTTATTGTTACTCCCCAGTTTATTTCCCAGCCAACGTGTATTACTGATAGCCTACAAGGAACAATACAAAATAGCTGAGTTTACTGCCGCAAGCAGACAGCCATGGGAACGAAGGAGATTGGGGGTGGGCAGGGATGCCCTACAGTATATAAAAAAATTCAGGGTGGATCAACTGTTAGGTAGAGTTAATGAGAGACACAATATATAGAAAATTGGGCTGTTGTACATATTAAAGTGCAACTAGAGACCAAAAATAAAATACATACAAAAAACAGAATTCTACTGCACAAACAATTCTAATTGCATGTTGGCTGCCTCCATAAGGTTGCTACTACAAATAGTCTGTTAAACCCTGGATAAATAAAAGCAATTAGTTCAATAAATTGGCCAAATTATTTTAAGCCCAGTCACCACGTCAAGGTTGCTTTCTTTAACTGGGTCCTAAACTACAATCGCAGCTGCGATTCCTGGGATTTTCAGGGATCGAAGCGCATGCGAATGGCGCCAAAAATGGTGATCACATGCACTCCGATAGACGCAGCGCACAGTTCAGATCTTGTGTTAACACGTGCAAGTGTGGCCTAGCCCTTAGTCCTTGATGTATTTGTGTAATCCAAGACCTGTATGAATTAACACAGCTTTTACCTTCATACTTTTATATGGTCATAGAACTCTGATGATTTTTAATACCCTTATATATTACAATTGGGGTGCATAATTCACTATATTAAGATAAGACTGCACACATTATATTTCAAGTGATGTGGCCTATGTCATTTTTGCAATAGGCCACAAGAGGGCTGAAATGTCCAGTAATGCACCCATTTTATAAAAAGAACATTAATGGAAAGTTATCTGGTCGAAATAACAAAAAAGTGACAAAATCAGATTAAGATTATCTTTATATAATCTAGCTGGGGTAAAGGCAAAGAATTGTCACTAATTTAAACCATATGAAATAAAGCAATGTTGCATTTATACAACAATTATAAAACAAACGGCCTGCGATACAGTACTAAAGGAGAAATAGCAACATAGTATAAAAAGTGAATACAGACCATCTAGTCCAACCCTTTTATCCTACCCACAATGCCTGCTTAACAGATGAACCAAACGAAGGCAAAAAAGAGTAAGATGTATGAATATCCACTATGAGAGACGAATCTTTAAATAAAAATAAATAAAAGCATCAAAAATTAAGTTCAGGCTTGTCAGCAACAAGCAAACATAATCACTCATAATGCAAGGCTTCATAACATAAACAGTATTAATTTTAATGCTGGGTTGGATATCATATATACCACACTCTCTGTCAGTATAACGTTAATGTTTGCTTTCATGATAAACTGGATAGGCACTAGGTAGGATGAGTAAGGGCAGTCTTGTGGGCAGGTGTGCAGTGGTGTGCGTGCTGCAGGTTTTAGTAACTAGTAACTTATAGGGACACTACACTCAAAAAATGAATTTGCCTGATCTTAATCTATAATTGAATACATTTAAGTAGCACTTACTCTGATTTGCGTGTGCTACTGCATGCCTTCAATCCAGCACACATTTAGTATAAGAGCAGTAATCCCCCCTCCCTCTTTAAACCACTCCCACTTCCATCCAACCTGATTTTTTCCTACAAATCAACTGTCAATCCTGCACACAGTATACAGCATTCTGTCAAAACTATGTCACCATTCCAGCTACAGTAAAACTACTCACAGAAGAATAGTTTTTGAGAGCAAGGAACTTGACTGACAGCTGAAATATAAGAAGTTTGAGATTGGATATCTAAAGAACTAGAGGGGAGATCAACAAAAAAATTATACAGTGGTGGTTGAGAAGAATTATAGTTTCCACTTATGGTCAATTTAAAATAACCTATTTTTCGGTATAGATGCCCTTTAAGAACCAGAGAAGACATCATTCTTGGCTTGTTTGAAATGTATTGGAGAGTTACCTAGAGCCGCTCTGGGTAAGTAGCTGCGCAGCTCTGGGCAGATCACCTCCCTGATTTACCTTTACATTTCTATTAAACACCAGCTATTAGCTAGCTTTAAATAGTAATGCAAGGCAAGCTGCCGATGAATGGCTTGCACTGGTGTTTCTGTTCAGGGCCGGATTTATACTTCTCCCCTTGTTGCCTCCCCCATTCCAGTACCACAAACAAAAAATAATAATCACAAATGTGGTGGTTAAAGTTCCTACTAGTTGGACCTGTATATAACTATTGACATGGAACGCATTATGGATATAAAGGTAACTGGAGGCTTAGGGAATAGTGACCATGTAATATTGTCATTTAATGTATGTTATAGAAAGTAAAAGTGCAGTGGGTTAACATAGAATTTTAAATTCAGGAAAGCAAATTTCCTCTGGATAAAAATAGCTCTTCAGCATATAAACACAGTATATAAAAACAGGTAAAGGTACTGAACAGATGTGGACTATTTAAAAGGGGTTTTAAGGCATTTCCCATGTAAATTTATACCCTTGGGAAGTAAATGTACAAAAAATAAGTTCCCGCCCATGTGGCTTAATTCTGATGGAAAAGAAGAGAAAGGCATTTAAAACCTTTAAGTCAGAGGGAACAGGCAGGGTCTTTAGGAACTATAAAATCTGTAACTAGGATTGTAAGAAAGCAAGTAAGCTAGCTAAAATAACTAAACAAAGTTAGACTAACGCTAAACCTTTTTTTAAATATAATAATAGTAAGAAGATAAGGACTGAAAATATGGGGCCATTAAATAATGGGGATAAGTTAGTTACGTTAGAATACGTTTTTCCCCCTCTGTATACACTATAGAACATCCAAGCCCAGAGAGCAAAGAATATAGTAGCAATAATGGTATAATATATGCACACCTTGGTTAACTGAAAAGATGGATGATTCAGAAACAAGTCAATAAGGTTAATATCTATAATGCTCCTAGATGGGATAAAATACATCCTCAGGTCCTTAGAGAATTAAGTACAGTTTTATCCAGGCCATTGTTTCTTAGTTTCTCAGATTTCCTCATGTCTGGAAAAGTGTCTCTGGGTTGGAAAAAGCTGATGTAATTCCAATATTTAAAAAAATGACAACCTGGTAATTAGAGACCTCTGAGTTTAACTTTAGTGGTGGGGAAGATACTAAAAAGTTTAATATAGAACATATTCTAGAGTATGTTTCAAGGACTGACCTTATAAGTAGTAATCATTACTGATTTAGGAACAGATTTTGTCAAACAAACTTGCTTGGCTTTTATGAGGAAGTGAGAAGGAATTTAGACTCTTGCATTGCAGTAGATGTGGTGCTTGTGAAGGTTCTCATTCATCCAGGTCATAGTATATCTGTTGTATTCAAATAGATCAACTGGACTTGAAGTTTAGTTCTTGAAGATGTTTTGCTAGTCATCCGACTGGCTTTCTCAATTCAGAATGACTTGTACAAGAATCTGTGGCAATTATGTACCCTGGAAAATCCCAATTAGCATATCACAGCCAGGTGGTAAGGGCGGGATTGCATAGTGGCTAAGAGGTGTTATACATGGTAAGGTGTCAAAACAGCATTGTACATGGCAGACAGTTGGTGTTGAACCCCCCCACCTCTATTTAGGCTTGGTTTCTTTATTTTCACATAAATGGCCTCCTTAACACCTCTCTTGAACCAGTCACGTTCCTTTGCCAATATGTTAACATTACAATCTTCAAAGGTATGTCCTTTATCCTTAAGATACAGGTACACGGCTGAGTCCTGACCTGAGGAATTGGCTCTTCTGTGCTGGGCCATACGTTGATGCAGTTGCTGTTTGCTCTCCCCCACATACAAATCAGAGCATTCTTCACTGCACTGCACTGCATATATGATGTCGCTTTTCTTGTGTTTCAGTATTGGGTCTTTTGGATGTACCAATTGCTGCCTCAGTGTGTTCGGTTTAAAGCAGACAGGGATACAGTGTTTTTTGAAAATTCTTCTTAATTTCTCGGAGACCCCTGCTACATATGGGATGACCATGTTCTTTCTCCTGTCTTGCTTTTCCCCTTCACTGTTGGTATGCGTGTTCTTTTCTTTCCTTCTACTTCTTTTGACAAAGGCCCAGTCTGGATATCCTCAAGTTTTAAGGGCTCCTCTGAGATGTTTCATTTCTTTAGCCTTCGCCTCTCTGATAGTGGGGATGTTCTCAGCTCTGTGTTGCAGGGTTCTGATGACACAGCCTTCGGTTGGTGAGCATCTACAGGAACAAATGGGACTCTGTTCCAATGAACCCATCAATCACCAGCATCCCAGAACCAAAAAGAAACTGATGGCAGTTCCTTAATACACTTTTTCACTTCACATTCCCTGCATAGAAGGAAAGCATTCTAATCAGGTCACAATTCTACATTGGTGGCCTACAGAAACACAAAGGGGGCAACTTGAGCCCCCAGAGTTATGGAAGATAGCAAGAAGAATCCTTTACTGGGCGAGATTTCAATCAGATTTAAGCTCATCCCATATTCCTGGAGTAACCAACAAAACAGACTCCTCAGTAGGAAAATCTGCTCCAACAGGGGGAGTGGAAGCTAAATCCACAATCACTTCAACCAAATCATTCCAGTATGGGGGACTCTCAAATAGATCTGATGGCCACAAACACAACACCTCATGCTGAGAATTCTGCCTCGATAACCCAGATGCAGAGCATTCACGACGCATTCTCCTCAGGTGGTCATTCCAACTAATGTACCGTATTCCCTCCAATTGCTATCATCCCCAAGTCTTGGAAAAATCAGGAAGGACAAAGCGAAAGTGATAGCCATCCTTCCTGGGTGGCCGAGGAGGGCATGGTTCTCCTTGGCTCTTCAAACTCTCCATAGCTCCTCCCTGAGCTACCACAAATGAGGGATCTACTTCTCCAGGGACCAGTGATCCTTCAACATCCAGAGCATCTTCACTTGACGCCTGGTTGTTGAGACTCCAACATAAGAAACAGAGGTCTTTCCATTCATATATCCACCATCAGGCGGCTCGGAAACTAACTTCCAAATCTTATTACAGGGTCTGAGAACATTTCAGTAATTGGTGCAAACCCACAAACCCCAATGTGCCCTTGCTTATGGGATGTACCAACATCCAGGACAGCTGACTGTGAGATGAGTCCAGCATGTGCACGATTTTGAACCAATCACTTTAGATAGCAAGTTGCACCAACCCTCCGCACTATAGTCCCAGATTTCTCAGGCAGTGGCTAATAGGCCGCATGGCCCTTAAAATCACAAGTATCAGCCATTACAACATCTTGGGTTAGATCCATTAATCATCTGGTTCTTCGGGGTATCCCCTTATTCCCAAATCACCTAGAGTCCTCCTTGGGACCTTTCCAGAGTTCTGGATTATCTTCAAGTCCTCCGTTTGAACTTTTAGACGATTGTGACATCAAGTACCTGACATTCAAGACCACTTTCCTAATAGCTATCACTAGTAGCTGAAATGAGAACTCTGAGACCCTCTGAACCTTTTACGTTATTTCTACCATACCGAGTATATTGAGACCAGACCACACCTTCCTGCACAAGGTGTTGTCAGATTTCCACATCAACCAAGACATCATTCTCCAACTTTAGAAGAGGCTGAACATGGATCACAACCATTCCCCGTATTCACTCGATGTGGGCAGTTCTAAGAATTATCTTATGAAGACAGAGAATTTTCGCAAAGATATCTCTACTTATCTTATTTCAAGGCAACAAAAGGGGTTCCAACCAGCTAAAACTACTATATCTCTTTGCTTAAATACTATTGAGCAGGCATATTAAGCAAAGCAGAACCCTACCCAATAGGGTCACAATCTATAAATAATAGATCTATAAATATATCTCTATTACAAAAATACACTCAAATAAATTCACCCGCGGGGGGAACCTTTACATAAAAACATGATTTTTATTTCTCTCAGACATCAATACACCAAAAACATATTCATACAGAACATTGATAAATATATATATATATATATTATTAAGTAAAAAAATACCACACACACACCATATTATAAGCAAAAAAATACCAGCACACACACCATATATTGATTACGTGCCCTTGTGGACTAGGGTATGTGGGGAAAACAGCACACCCTACCTCCGTGAGAGATAGTGGAAACCACAGGGCTTCAATCAGGCAGCTCTGAATAACATCTAAGCTGAGGCATGACGCCCAAGAAAAGAAGGCACAAACTGGTTTGAACAATTGGTGGCTAAACATTTTAAACAGCCGGACATAGTCTGGCCACGTTTGGATGGAGAGCCATAGACCATTTACCATAAATGACTATAGTGGTAACAGAGATGAGAACTCTTAAGTGGAAGTTAAATGGATAAAAAAATTAAATACAGTCTCACCAAAGGACTAGATGAACAAATCTCATTTTCTTGTTTCCTGTGACACTGATATAATGGATATGGTCATCCCCCTGTGGTCATTCATATTTATTATTATAGGGCTGGAGATCCCTGGGGTGTTCGTGCAACACACCTCGCTTTGAGGCAGGGTGTCGCGGGATGCCCGGGATAGCCCCATAGTCCCGTCTGATTGGCGCACAACAGATTGGACATTGTAGTGGAGCACCAGCTAAAGGGGTGGGTGTCAGTTGGTTACATACTAGATCCACCTAATGGGACAGATACCGGTGGTGGGTGCCGATCGGTGGATTGGCCTTAGTATTGTTTGGGGCTCCTGTACGAAGTTGAGGGATGTGATGGTATCTGTGTTGGGGATATATATACGGATTCTTTGATGCACTGTATTAACTGGAAATCATCAAGATACTTACTTTACAGCTGTGCTTGGACTTACCCATTTGAGTAGAGAACATTCACTCTGAAACTGGATATAGATTTACCCCTCGAAAGTTACTCATAAGTTAAAGACGGATGGAATAACGTAATTGTTGCGAGCTGTTGGCTGTGATATTTTGATATGATGTTGCCTTTCACCTAATGTAGTGAATGATTCAATTTATTATTCTATATATGTGTTTTTAGAACGGATGCGGTACTAGCTTTTAAATGTGTTTTTATGTGGTCACTGGGGTGCGATTTTAGATATTTAGTATATATTGCACTATGTTATTTCAATTTTGTTGTTGTACGTTCACTGTGTACATAGCGCACCTTCCCATCGGGGTGGTGGGTGTCTGTTGATGCGGGGAGGCTGGATTATTACGTATTGGTAGACCTGGCGGCCAGGTATCGGATAACGCGCCTCTGGATGGTGGTAAAGGCAGAGTGTAATCACATGATATGAAGAGACGGGGAGGGGGACCACCGCATTTTATAAGGGGGTTGTTTGTAAACTTTGATCCTGATGACGGCCGCGGTGGGCGTTTTGAAACGCGTAGAGATGTGTGTTGAATAAAAAGTTGCTGTTGATTGCAAGTCCAGGAGTGCTTCTGAAGTTTGTTACTGATTATATATATACCATCAAATGGTGGATCCATACAGTTTCTGTCATCTCTTGAGGACCCCATGCAATTACACAGCTCTGCCTCTCAGCTACTGTTAGTGACAATCTGCAATCTTGCCATAGGAAAACAATTTCCTTTGCAAGCATGTCTTCCCGTTGGCTACATCACAGACTGTAAGACAAGCGGAAGAGGACCGAGCAGATGGGAAAATTTATGAAGTATAACACTAATCTGTAAAGTACTCAATGGTGGATTTAGGTTTTTACCATGTACTATTAATTGGTGCAAGAGATAAATGAGGGGGAGGCGAGTATAATTGTCCTTTAGACTGGATACTAAATAGGGGACAGATAAATAAAAATTAATCAATCCTACCTTTCTGCTTCAGGTATATTTTATTTTTTAAAAGTTAAATCTGTTTTATCTAGTTAGATCAACTGGTCTTAATAGTTTAGTTTCCAAAGGTCCCTAACATGTTTCTGTTATATGTTAATTGGGACTTTACAGGGTACTTATTTACCACACGATTCTTGTACAAGTCATTCTGAATTGAAAAGCCATTCGGATGACTAGAAAAACTTCCTCAAGAACTAACCTAAGTCCAGTTGATCTAAACTGGGTACACACGATGAGTATTTCAGTCCGATCGACCGATAGTTTCAGTAGCAGGTCCGAAATTATCGCATCCAAATGCGGCCATATCCGTCCAACCGACCATTTCGTCCAATCGGACTAAAGAATTGATGGACATGGTGAAACCTCATCCGATCGTGGGTTCCTCTATGGTAACTGTTGGACACGGCTGCTTTTGCCTCTGGCCGACCTGGTCGAAAGTATCGAAGGTCAGTCAGGAGGAAAAACACTAGTGTGTACCTGGCTTTACTGAATACAACAATTATACCATGACCTGATGAATGTGAACCACACAAGCATTTAAAAAGTTACGTTTTTACAGTTTAGTTTGTCCTTTAAAGGAATAGTTCACTTAAAAGTGAACTATTCCTTTAATGCATGATTGACGCCTGGGAGTTAAGAAGCTATGTCTTAACTATCGTTCTTCAATCAATTGAGCAGCAGCTATGATGAAGGTATAATTTACCGTTTTGCGCGATCCACCACTGGAGCTATGAACTCTGAACCACTTCCTGGTTCTAATCCTCTGAAGCACGCATATAGGATTAGAACCAGGAAGCGGTTGGAGATTTCATCCATCCACCGGTGGTTTGTGCGAAATGTAAATTCTACTTACCTTGTCGCTGGCTCTTTCTCAATTGATTGAAGAACATAAGAAGGCATAGCTCCTTACCCTCCCCAGCTTCAATCAATACTTAAGGAATAGTTCACTTTTCGCTTAACAAATTGCTGCTGTGGTCCCTTAGTTTTTTAAACATCTCACTCCATGTTAAATCAGTGACGGCGGACTGTCATTGTCTCCTACTGGTACCAGTGGAAATAGGCTTCCCAGTCATTGTCACCAAGTCCCATCTATTTGACAGCACTGAATCCTGATCCTCCCCCATCCTCTCTCCTCCCACCACCATGCTGTAACTTACTGAGCCCCTTGTTGTGAATGTCTTGCCTTATTCTCGGTGGGTAATTGGCGGTGAACACCTGGCTCTCCCCTGTATGTATTTATATGTATGTATATCCAGCCTTATCTGGTGGTCTGGATTTTATCTGGATGTTAAATGTTCCCTCCACCCTGGACTGGGCTCACCCTGCAGTGCCACACTGATACACGGGTGGCAGCAGCGAATGTCACCCCCACCTGGATCCAGAGGGGGCACCGTGAGAAGTCCGGGCCTGTCCCCGCTCAGTTAGTCCGATAACCATAGGTCTTCATGCCACCCTCTGGATACCCCCGGAGCCGCGCTGCATGAGCCCCCTCTATTTTACGTGGGACTGTTCTTTGTCAACGTTCGTATCCTGTCTACTACGCCTTCCTCATGGAATACATCGCCCGAACGTGGGCATCGTCTTTCTGCCTGAGGACATGGACCAGGCTCTGGTTGAGTTGGAGTCCTGTCCGACCCCGCTTCTCTATTGTACGAAGCCGAGAACGAGATCGATGTGCTGGACGGGTACCTGGAATAAAGGATGGACATTGCAGTAATGTGGCCTTGGATTGGCACCGTCGGGCGCTTTGCTTTATTTTGTCCAAAATGGCCTCTGTACAGGAGCTGCTCTTTAGTGCAGTGCGGGAGACCTGCTCCATAGACCGCAGCTTGAGACCGCACTGACAGTTGGTAGTTTGTACCTGCAGGGGAGGCTATGTGACCGCCTGGGATCGTTTCACTTCGCGTTTAAAGCAGCTTGTCTATGCCTGTGTTTATAGGAGAGGATGGGATTCCCAAAAACCATGGAGAAACAGTAGCATGTTTCCTTGACAGCCATGTCCCTGGTATGATGTTCTCCATGCATAAGAAAACATCCCACTTTTTGGTTGGGTTTCCCTCTGTTCCCTTCATAACATGGGACAGTGATGTCTGGTCCTGGCACTCTAGCTGGTAGGAAACTAGCACTCCCAGCATGCCTTGGGTGCAAAGGATGATTAGTATTTACTTTAGAGGCATGATACAGGCTGCATTGGTTTAGTGTACCATACAGATTTTATTTTAAAAATAAACTACAAACCTATCTACTGACACAAACTTTCCTCACCTTTGCAATGTCATTACCACCTGACCCGATCTTTTCGCAAAATAAATGGGCAATGAAGGCGAATGTCAGGAGGCAAAACTATCGGGAGGGAAGTCTGTCTTTAGATTTAAGGTAGACTTAGAATTGTACGCTGAAAAAAATGACTTTACCCATTCATCTCAATCTAATGAATATGTCTATTAATGAATATGTCTAAGCAGCACTTACTCTGATGTGTTTGGGTTGCTGCATGAATTATCGAGTACTTATTTTGCTCAGCTCAGTCGCTTACTCCCCCAGCCAGACTACCTGACTCTCTGTGAGGGCAAGCATGCTCAGTAATCCCTATAAGCTATGAAGCAGCATTGGGAGAGGGAATTTCCCATCACGCAGTGCACGTACCAACTCACCATTCCAGCTACAGCAAAACTAAACAACAAAAGAGTTTATGATACTACTGCACTTGATTGACGCTGAAATGTAAGATGTTTCAGACTGGATATCTAAAGAAATAGGGGATAGATCAACAAACTAATGGTACAGTGATAGTTGGGAAGATGATAGTTTCCAGTAATGGGCAATCTAAAAAAAAACTAATTTTGAAGTGTACATATCCTTTAAGGATTAAACCTGTCTGAGGCCACGGCCACACTACAATGCACCAAATCGCGCACAACATCGCGAGCGTTATTGCATGCAATTGTTTGCGCGATTCTTGCGCGTTTGCGCATTTGCATTTTACCATTTTCCGTTATGGAAACACTTGCGTTAAGAAACCAATGGTGAACGCATGCGTTACCAAAGCGCAATCGCCTGCGCATCGGAAATCGCGGAATTTTCACGTTCCCGCTATTTCCATTGTAGCGGAAAAACGCGCCTTAACTGGTCTAGTGCCATAAGCCTGTGCAGTTTTAATAAGGAAGACATGGCACCCTATGTGTGATGTATTACCAGGATAATGTTTTGTCTTGTAGGAAAAAAAGACCTGCTAGCAATAGTGGAGGATTGTAGATTACCTTACATTAAGATCATGGCTATTGTATGTGACACACACATGCTCAACTACTGTTTATTTTTTACTACAGTGATGTGTTCTCCCTGGTTCTTTAAGCCAGGTGGCCCACCCTCTACTTTTTCATGCCACCTGACTGGAAACATTTTTTGGAGAGATACTTTGTAATTCCTAAAGAATTTAGATGTAGGTTTCATAGGTGGTGCACCCAGCACCAATGTCAGACTTCCAACTGCCCAGTCAAGACCCCTTATTACAAATAATGTAAGCATGAGTTAACTAACACACACAGCAAACCTGCTGCACTCTCTGTATGCGGATCACGTGCTTACGCTGCCATGTTGTTTATATTGGGTGTGCAAAAGGATCTAAGTGTGAGTGAGTGACTAGGTTGTTTCAGTGTGTGGGCTCATTTTGCCAACCCTAATCCTGTGGTAAGGATACTGTTAGGGCTAGCGCCACACTGCTGTGTTTTTTGCGCTTGTGTTTTTAAAAAAATCATTAAAAACGCGGTAACGCAAAAAAAACCCGCACGTTTTTCGGTGCATTGCAATTGCGTTTTGCGTTTCTGCATTTTAACGCAATCACATGCGTTTTCCTATACTTCGCAAGCAAAAACGCAAAAAAAAAACCACATGAAATCGCATGCAATTGCGTTTGCGTTGCAGTGTGGCCGTGCCCTTAATGTCCACTGTTATCATATGTATAGAGTGAAGCGTAACTGTTCTAGTCAGGGGAAGGGGATAATTAGGCCCCCATATGCTGTATGGATTGGTTTGTGTGATTGATTCATTAATTACCAGAAAGTCAGCCCAATACACAACCATTCATTTCTGGGACTGCAATGGTCTTTCAGGGCTCCATAGAGGCATTCCATTAAAATCTATATAAGGGATGCCCAACCTTAGCCCTTTAGATGTTTTAAAACTCCCTGCATTCTGCAAGCAAAGAATGCTGGGAGTTTTAGCTTTCAAACTTCTAGTAGGTAAAATTTAGACTTACCTTACCAATATATTAAGCTAATGCAAGGCTGGTCAGTATTCCCTTAGAATATGAGCGGCGTATTGGTTTCAATGTAGTTATTAATTATTTAACCAGTAAAAATAGCTCACATTTACATTTTCTTCACCAACAATGTCCCACCCCCCCCTTGACCCGGCTACTTTTTCCATTCAGCTGGTAAAAAATTTGGGAAACACGGCAGTGCGAGGCATAGGTGCTGTTATTCTGTCTATTTAAAGGGTATGTCCACCCTTTAAAATGTTTTTGATATATGATTCCCCTATCCCCCAGCCCCAACCGCTCTATTTTATTCTTAGAAAGTGCCCCAAACTTACTTATCTCCCCTCTTTCCGCCGCTCGTGCCGTCAGTCGCGTCTGTGATTGGCTGAGTGGCAGCCAATCACGGACGTGGGCTGCCAGGAGTTCATTGCGGCGGGGAAGAGGGAAGGTAAGTAAAGTTTGAGACACTTTCTAAGAATAAAATGACGGTTGGGGCTGAGGTGACGGGGAATCATATATCTAAAGGGTTTTACGCTAGTGGGAAGGAATCCTGAGGGAGGGGGAGAAGGTGGCAGTACGCATGCCAAACTTCTCCCGGGGGCAAGGTAGGAGGCAGAGTCCTATATGGATTCTGCTATCTGCCTGGTGGGCAGTTTTGGGGACTTTGGGGGGGGACTACAGGAGAACCATATGGAGCTGGGATGTGAGGTAAGGATTAACTACACTACACAATGGGGCCAGTAGTGGGGGGGGATTTAGATTTTGGGGGTGGACATGCCCTTTAAAATAGGTAAGAACCATTGGGGTAGAATAAGTTATACAGGTACAACATTTGGAGCTATTTCAATCGGATCGCTCAAATTTTGAAACCCGTATCTGAGCAGTTTATTGGGAAAACAAAATTGGGGCCGCGGAAATTTTTCCACTGACCTCATCTTTGTCTCAATCATTGCAGATTGCAAGCTGAAATCTGCAGAAAGATCGAGGCCTCAAGGTAGGAAACTCAAAAATGTTCTTCCATTGTCGCCCTTGACTGGTAGAAAGTCTGCATGTATAGCTAGCTTTACAGATGATCAATTTCATCATCAGTAAGCACAGAATCGGCTGTAACACCTAACAATGTATGCCACCTTTAGCTTCCTATCACAAATTAAAACACCTATCAGTGGTCTAAGGCTGGGTACACACAAGCGGAGTTTTTTGTCCCGACCAAGCATTGCTACTACAAGTGCTCGACCAGAACATATGACTGTCGGTCACAGCATAGTGGCTGCATTGACAGTGTGTGCGACTGATTGTGCGGTCCTATAGGGAACATCATATCGTCCGTGATTTACTGACAGTCCTGATCACCTGTTTATTCAATACGGGCAATACAACTGAACAGCTCGGTTGTGGCCAGCTGCCCCATACCATCAAATATTGACGGCCGACTGATCACAACACCATGTGTACCCAGCCTTAATGATCTTAAACAATTTCCATTGTGTTGGATATGCTCAGATGTTCCAAGGAATATCAGTGACAACATTTTGGATAGTGTCCTATCTATTATAATTTCTTGTGTGTTTGCTTGAAATTTAGTGTATAGTGAATAAAGTTCCCAAAATTAGTACTTACCACCCGCCATCTGATCTGCGCCATTCAATCAATATTTCCAGAACCCCGCCTTTCATGTTTCTTTTTGTGACCGACATAAGATCATAAAATGAATGGGCCAATCGGTACCTTACGATCATATGTCAGTCTCGAAACAGAACGGGAAAGGTGTTCCGTATACTATAGTACACTATGGTTACTGCATAAACTGCTGCATGTAGTGTGTTTTTTTAATGCATTACTGATATCACAATGCCCCAGTGTGAATGCTAAACAGCGTTCCTATGGGCAATGAAATTTCGATTTTCAGCCCACAAAAGCACTCCTTAGTGTGAACAAGCCTTAAATAGATTTCATTACTTGCAAGATAAGCCATAGTTTGCCTACAAAAAGCATGGTGTCCTCTTGCATAATTTAGCTTACTTAAGCTAGCTTACACAGGCAGACATTCTTCCGATCGATTTCCGATAGAGGGCAACAATAGAAAATCTAATAGGAAGAACAGCTCGAAGTTTCTACCTTGAGCCCTCATATTCTGCAGATTTCCAGAGACAGGAGATGGGGTCGGTGGGAAATGTTCCGCATGACCCGATCTTTGTTTTTCCAGTAAACTGATCAATATTGATGAGCAGTCTGAATGTATTTCTCCAAATGTTGAGCCTGTGAGAGGGTGCTTTAGGAGTGAAGAGGGTGCTTTAGAGGAAGGTTTAGTAAAAGTATCTTCTAATCGCTCCAGCCAATTAGTATTCTCCATCTTTTAAGCCATATTTTACATACAAAAATTTTTATTTTCTGGTCTCACCATCATAAAGAAAATCCACCATAATTAAAGGCCACACTGGCAATTAAACAATTTATCACACTTGTCTTTCTATGTCTTTCTAACTAAAAATCTACATGTGTGATATCAATGCGTTTTTCCTACAAAACACTTCAGTTAGTGCTAGGCCACACTAGCGCGATTTCTCACATTAGCACGTGCATGTCAATGTGGCAACCATTTTGGAGTGAATGTGTTCACTTTTATTTTGCGGATCACTCGTGCTCCATTGCGCCAACCACGAACAGACGGAGACGCGCGGTGATATGTGCACGCTTTTTACATGCATCGCTGTCACTAGTGTGGCCTCGCCTACTTTGACCTAAATTTTACCCCTATCTACCTTTAACACAGGAAAATACAAAGTAGCATATTTTAGATTTTCTTTCTCTTTTCCTGGATGAATTATACTGAGCGTTCCATTGCTCTTTGGTTAGAGACAGTTACTATCTGCAGGGTTTAAGTGTTAAAGGCATGTCCATCTCCCTCATAAAATCGTACTTACCTCCCCCACACCCAAAACACAAGACTGCATAGTGACTTCCCCCTGAGATATTGGCACAATTCACACATTTTCTCCCCAATTGTTGCCGCCTCCACTTATAGCTTGTTCAAACTTGTTACAGCTTATACATGGATCAATAAGAACCATATATGTAATACCTGAAACGTATCGACCCCAATTTAATCTGTTAGGCTGTTACATACCAGAAGATATTTTTGTTCGACCGACTTGTTTCATGTCACTTTCGGTCGGCGCCGAAAATATCTCCTGGTGTGGGGCGACCGACCTCGTTGGTCCAGATCGGACGGTTCCTTATGGGACCACACGGTCGATCATTTGCAAATTCGGCCTTGACCGATTTTGCCACGACCAATGGATATTTGTCCCGGCCAAGCATTCGCTCATAGCGATCTCTTGGTCAGGACAAATAGTCCATGTGTACCCAGCCTAAGAAACTTTTCATGTCCTCTGTAATACATAGAGTTTTTTATGTGGCCTATTAAAATAGTTTTAAAAAAGTAGGAGCCATAAAAATTGCATATCCTGCACTAGCTATTAATCATGCATTTATGCCAGCATAACACAATTTATATAAAAATATATTCAGTGATCCATTTGTTCAATACATTTATTACACACTAGCAGATTTTAAACCAATCAAAATCTTGTTGGTTCATTCTTTACTCACAGAGAGATTATTCGATTCAACAACAAATGGCAGTGTGCCATCCTGTGTGGTCTACTTTTGCTGGTGGTTTTCATAACTGCACCTGACCTACAAGTAGACCTGCCACTCAAACTTAAACAGACACACCAAACCTGACTAGACCCACATCCGCAGCTTTCTACCTGAACCCGACCCACACCATTCAAACTCAAAACCTTGCGCGGGTCTAATTTTTCAGACGCACTACCGCCGCAAAATGTGTTACCTGCTCCTAACTCACACTCGCTTTGCTTGTGGTTTTTATATGCGACCCGCAGCCTGACCCCACCTGAAATTAAACACACCCGCAATACGGCCTGCAGCTTTCCACCCCTACCCACAAACCATTCAAACTCACTGTGGTTTACACAAATCTGATCCTAAAATTGGTTTTCCCGTTTGGAAGTTTTTCTGAACATACATACAACATTAGGCCTCATTTACCCCAAGCTGCTGGCAAGTTTTTAAAGTTGCACTAACCAATTAAATATTGGTTAGCAAGACTTTAACGCCATCATCAATGCAGCGATCAAGTAATTCAATATTGCCCGTTTATAGCCCATTTTTGACAACTATTAAAGCCAACTAGTTTGCCGGAAGGCTCAAATGCATATCAAATCACGTACAGGAGATTTACCCGAGCGATAGCGGCTCTGGTAAATTTCCCACATTGACTTTTATAAACATATCTCACAAAGTGAGTATACCCCTCACATTTTTGTAAATATTTTTTTATATCTTTTCATGGACAATACTTATAAATGACACTTTGATATATACTCAAGCATAAACAGACCCTAGTATTTACCTGAAAAAAGTAAATGTAATCAGTATAAACCAAGGGTAAACAATATGAACTGATTTGAGGGTTAGTTGCCCTTTAAGCACACATTGCACAGTAGTCTCATTTTGCAAATAGAATGGATCTTTATCCTTAAAGGGCATGTCACCACTTTTTTATCTTTTGCTGTAGTGTAGGGCTCCCTCCCCCAGCCCCAACTGCCATAGTAATTTGTCAGAAACTCCCCGAACTCTACTTACATTACCACTCTCCTCCGACGATCTGTCACGGCCCTCTGCTTGCAATGAACTGCAAGCAGGGGGGCGGACCAGCAGCCGCGTCCGTGATTGGCTGAGAGGCAACCAATCGAACGTGGCTTCCGGCTATCCAGAACCCGGGGAAGGTAATGTAAGTAGAGTTCGGGGGAGTTTCTGCACAAATAACTATGGCGTTGGGGGAGGGAGCCCTACACTACAAAAATGGGATTGAAGCTAGGGGGAGGAAGAGAGAAACAGGAGGGAGAGGCTGCAGTGCGCATGGCAAAAATTCTCCTGGAGGAGAGACAGGGCGAGTCCTATATGGACTCTACCAGCTCCTGGTGGTCATTTTTTGGGACTTCAGAGGGACATTACTGGAGAACCATTTGGAGCAGGATGTAGGTAAGGATTTTATACACTACACAGTGGGCCATTAGTGGGTTAAATTATAGTTTTTGGGGTGGACATGCCCTTTAACCCTCTTACCACCCTAATCCCTTTATAACAGGCTGTATGGATATCATTCATGGTGAACCCAGAACTATTTGCTAATAAAGCACACAGATTGTGATCCTTAATTTCCCTGGAATTGCATGTTTTAATTTAAATTACAATGGAAGTTTGCAGTCTTGTTTACAGATCTTCATTAGGTAAGCTTTAAAAACTTTAAAAAAAGTGAGACCATTTCCATCATAATATGCAAACGTATTCCAGAGCTCATTCCCTTGAGGTGTAGTGAATACGGCCGCCGCTTGCTCGCTGCCTGAACTGATCTGCCGTGCTGACGTTACTACTCGGCACCAGGCAGTGAGACGGCGCCAGGTAGTGACATCCTGGAAGATCAGTACTGACACGAGTGCGAGCAGAGGCCAGATTTGCAGAGTGGTGAGTGACTGACTCGAGTTTAAAACCGAGGTCGGGTTTTCAGGCCATTTTACAGCCTGTAAACCTCGGTTTAATCTCGAGAATATACGGTGATGTAAATAAGTCAGTGTATAGCTTAATTGTAATTTGCTGTCCCTCAAAATAACTATATAATATAGATAAAATGCCTGTATTAAAATAATTTTCTTGTATAGAGCGGGATTGTATCACTTTGTATAAAATCCAGTTCTATATGACAGATCACCACTCAAGGGTGAATGCAGTCCTAATAAGACCTAAATATCCATGTTAAGTCCACAAAAGTTATAATGAAATTATTGTTACAGCATAAAATATAGGCCCCAGTGGAAATGGTAGATTGATAAAGCACTAGTCCCTTTTGAAAAGATAGGCCTATGAATGGTTTTCTTGATTTACAGTGACAGGGCCTATAAAGCACCATCTCAGCTACACCACTTTTTTTTCCACCAACCTGGTATATAAATAAATGATGGTGGTGCTTTAGTGGGTATAGTGTGAATGTGCTTTAGGTTAAAGCATTGTCTTGGGAATAAATTATGGTTACGTGGTTCTGGTGGATATACCTGTACTTCCAGCCGAAACAATACGTATGTTGTGATGCTGAAAAGTTGTTTTTTTTTTCTTATACCATTTATTTTTATTTTGTTTTCTTTTTCAACATAGTAAATAAACATATACTTTTGGTCATGTGTATATAAACATTATACAGACATTTAAAACTTATCATTTTGCTTGGGTTTTGTAACGTAGTATACAATCGTCGCTTTTCAATTCTATAAATGCGTTGTTTATGTGATATACCTTTGAATTACTATACATACATTTTCTCTTTTTCCCTTTTTTTTTTTCCTTCCTTTTCTTTAAAAGAAAATTTGAAAGGAAATTTCTAGGGTTGTAAATTTACATTTCTCATGCAGTTCAATGATCTATTATCTATTACCAAGATTCCCATTTCCTGTGAAATGTTGGAAATGTTTGTTTTTTCATATGTCATATAGTAGGGAGAGAATTTCTTCCATATTGGAATTTTTTCCGTTCTCCAATATTTAATTATGAGACGTTTAAGAGCCATAAATGCATGTAAATAATTGTTGCCATATTTTCTGGGAATTTATTAAGGCCTATGTTTTAACAAGGCTAGAGTAGGGTGGCTGGAATTGGAACACCAAGAAGGTTGGACAGAAATTTTAAAAAGCCTGTACCAACATTTCCGGATTTTTGAACATGTCCACCATATGTGCTGAAAGTTAAGTTATATCTATACCCGGGGTGCACAGGCCAAATTGGTACTGACCGCCTGTTCGCCACAAGCAAGCGTTCGGTCGTGGCAAAAGTATCCGTGGCCAGCACTACCCCACAACCTTAAGGGCATGTCCACCCCAAAACTAACATTTAACCCACTTGGCCCCACTCTTTACTGTATAAATATCCTTACCTTACATCCCAGCTCCAAATGGTTCTCCTGTAATGTCCCCCAAAGTTAAAAAAAATGACCACCAGTAAAATTGTTCCCGCCTCGAGCTGTCCTCTCAGAGGTTTTTTGCTTGCTCAGAGCAGCCCTTTACTCCCTCCCCCTGTTTTCCTCTCCCTCCCCCTAGGGTAAAACCCTTTCCCACATATTAGGGATAGTTCCCACGGCCCCAACCGCTATAAAATATTTATAAGAAAGTCCCCCCGCTCTTACTTACCTTCCCTCTCTCCTCCGGCGTTCTGAACTGCCGGCAGCCGCGTTTGTGATTGGCTGCCTCTCAGCCAATCACAGATGCGCGCTGCCGGTCCGGCCCCCTACTTGCAGTCTGTGCAAGCGACCGGGCATTGCGGCGGAGGAGAGAGGGAAGGTAAGTAACGAATGGGGAACTTCTTACAAATATAATATAGCGGTTGGGGCTGGAGGAACTAGCCCTACAATATATACATTTAAAGTACTGCCCTTAAGGTTCCCATCAGCTTGATTTACCAACATACCCATTCCTTCCGATAGTTCCGAAGTACTATCGGTTGGAAATATTGTATGGTTCTTTGAATGATTGAATGCCATGTGGTTGGTCTATAGGTAAGCAGTATGGAAAGGCACTTTTAGAATGCTCCGTAAGTATATCTGCAAAATGAAAAAATCTAGAAACAAATGCAATGCTACTGCATAGTCTCATTATTAATTCAATGACATATTGCTTATGTTTGGGTTTTCAAAAACCATATCATCCTAGAGGAAGTTTGCAGTGATTTATGACGCATAGAGGAATTTAAACCATAATAAACTTGCAATGTTAAAGGGACAGTGATTAACATATGGTTTCATTTAAAGCTATGTCCACCCTAAAAAATTTTTTTTATATAAGGTCCCCCCTGGGCTCCCAGCCCCAACCGCTATAATTTTTTTTTAGAAAGCCCCCCAAACTCTACTTACCCTCCCTCGATCCTCCGCCGCGCTCCGGCCCTCTGCTTGCAAGGAAATGCAAGCAGAGGGGGACGGCAGCCGCGTCTGTTGATTGGCTGAGCGGCAGCCAATCACAGACGCGGCTGCCGGCAGCTCACTTCGCCGGAGGAAAGAGGAGAGGTAAGTAAGAGTTTGGGGAGCTTCTAAAATAAAAAATACCTGGTTGGGCTGGGGGACATGGGGGAGCAGGATATTAAATGGGTTTTATGCTAGGGGAGGGATAGTAGAACGGGAGGGAAGAGGAGGGAGAGGGAGGGAGAGGGAGGGGGGAGGAGGGGGAAGAAGGCTGCAGTACGCATGGCAAAAATCTACCTGAGGCCAGCTAGCGCAGTGTCCTATATGGACTCTGCTAGCCTCCTGGTAGTCATTTTTTGGGACTTTGGGGGGACTACAGGAGAACCCTATGGAGCTGGGATGTGAGGTAAGGATTAAACTACTACATGGTGGGGCCAGTAGTTGGGGATTTAGTTTTGGGGGTGGACATGCCCTTTAAAATGGTAAATCACAGTTTTTCTGTTGGCCGTTTTTGTTATATATAGAAAAAAAAACTATGTGTTACATTTACTGCCTATATGTAAAGCGGGTACACACATGACAGACCTTTAAAAGATGACAGACAGGATCTGCAAGATCCTGTCTGTCATTTTCAAAGATCAGGATACACACAGTCCCGAGCGTTCTCTGTGTGCTCAGAATAGGGAGGACGTCAGACTGCATGTTTCCCACGACGGAGGCCGACTCCCCAACAGGAACACTACAGCTTCCGATGGAAATTTGGTCTCTCCGGAACGAACGCTGACGGAACGTCGGTGGCCTTGCGCTCATTTGGGAAAGACCCTACACACACTGACAATAAACCCCCGATACCGTCAAATCCGATGGAGTCAGGGTTTTAAAGTACCTAGCTTAACTTTCTATGGATTCCATTTTAAACCATTTTTTTAAAAAAAAAAACATTTTACACTAGGATTTATTATTCTTAAAGGACATGTAAACTGAGGCAAATCATTTTTTATCTAATCACACAGTAATAAGGATTAATTATCATCCATCTTAAATGTGCTTTTTTTTTCTTCTCTGACCTTCCTATCCCTTGTTTTTTTTTCTGGGAGTTTACTTTTTAAAGAGGGTGGGCGCTGCTATTCAGTAAAGAACTGTCAATCACCCAGCCCCTCCCCTGGCACACTACATGTAGAAACTATCCATTCTATAAAAGTAAAGCTTATTTCTCTGTCACTGTATGGCTAATTAATTCAGCATTAATATCAGGAAAAGGAATAAGCATTATCTGTTGTGTTGCTCTTCTTTGCATATAAACCCAATCTGCAGTTAGCTAATGGCTGTGTAAGGCTGGGACACACCAGCCATATTTTCTGCCAACCGACCGATTCACAGCAAATACAGATTGGTGTGGGGTAGGCAGGCGGCCGCGACCGGCATCGTCTTTTGTTGTCCGAACGTGCGGTCCCCCCTATGGGGCAAAATCGATTGATCACAAATTTGCCCGGTGGCCGAATTTGCCGTGACGCACGGGCATTTGACCTGGCCGAGCGCTCGCTCTGGACAAAAAGTCCCTCCGTGTGTACCCAGCCTCCAATGTAGCAGTGTAGCTAGCTAAATCAATTACAAAGTCCCATCCACCCACACAACCACCTTCAAACTCTTACAGATAAAGTAAATCTTACTTGATTCAAGCAGTGATTACAGCTCCTGGTGCTGCTTACCTTCCCATACAAAGCAGTTTTACTTTCACTAAAACACAACATCACTGGTGAATGCTATTGGCTATATTGAGGCACAGATCATCTTCACTGCACTGCTCCACACTCTACTGCGTCTCAGTTTTGGGAGGGGGTGGATACAGAGAGGAGACATGCATTTTCCTGTTCCATCTAATGTACAATATTGCAATGCATTTTTACAACACATGACTTCAAGCATTTTCATTAAATATACAAATAGAACCACAATGAACGGAAAATACACAACTCAAAAAAGTTTATGTGATTTTCCCAAGTTTACCAAGTCCTATACTATGTTTCTTATTATTTTGTTTTTTGGTCCTTTATGCTAGGTTTAAATCTGTCCCTACCTTTCCAAGACAATGGACAATACGGCAATCATGAAACATCTCTTTGATGCTGAAGAAGCAAGAGATGTTAAAGAGATGATACTTGACTGTGCATCTTTCTATTAATATAATAAAATAATCTGTAAAACTTCTATACCTGAATGAGCTCTGTTTTGGATTAATGTATGAATTAGAATTGTAAGAATTTTATTTAGGGGCCTTTGCACATGTAAATATGAATCCCTGCCCGACAATGAAATTCATTAAAGTCATTTTCTGTGCACCAGCAATAACTTTAAACTTTTTTTTGATGAATTGCATTTGATATTTTACTGTGTGTGTAATGTAATGAAAGCCATTTCTTCTACCACTGTCCTTACTGTCCAATGTACTGCAACATTGTCTTAAACCTCAGCATTTTAAACCCTTGGTTTAAATCATGCAAAGGCCTGTGAATTGTCTGATTGTTGTGGCTACGAGCAGAGCTAAAAAAAAACAGGAGCAGAGTCTTGGAGGGCCAGTGCAGAGCCACAAAAGTGGGGCAGATTTTCCTGGGGTGCCATTAGTGTGGCACCATCCTAAGACCATTTGTACTGTTTTCTTAAAGGGGAAGTTCAGTGCAAATACATATACTTTTAAGAAAACAGAGCAGTATTTTCCATGCTATGACCTTAACCTGCCCATTCAGCATTTTGTCTGTGTATAAATAATGCTTCTGAAATACTGACTTCCTGTTTGCAGGATCCCTAGTAGAGACCGTCATGGTCTTTCTTGACCCAGTTGCCTGGGTTGATTCAGTTGCCAGTAGAGATCTGAAAATGTTAGACCCATCCAACAGCCAATCAGTAGAATTGACGTTAAGAACATTCCAAGGAAGTATGCATTCTGGAAGAAGAAGGACTGTTACAGAATCTGAAATGTCAGCTCACAGTGTCAATAGCAGGGAATAGCAAGGGATATAAATTCAATTGTATTTTCAAAATGAAAGAAAGTTTGTAGGTATGCATAATGTAAACTAATAATTTTAAAAAATAATGATATTTTTGACTGAACTTTCAAGGAAGTTACAATTAAATGCAGGAAGAGTTTTCTGCCTGCAGGATGTTTTTTTGCATTTCAATAGATCTCAACCGCTCTGCTCTGTGAGCAGTATGTCATTGCTTGTCACAAAATGTTGTAGAGCAACACTAGCGATTTTATTTAACACCTGCGTTGTATAAATAACTATAGTTTATTTTACATTTGCATCATAAAGTAACAAAAATGATTGTTAAAGAATGCTGTATCTTACAATAACAGGTATCCACTACTCCCGGATCTTCCGGGATTCTCCCGCAAATCGGGGTGGTCTCCCGTGCTAAAAGCACATATTCTTTCAAACTGAAAACACATGGTGGGCATTCTACCACTGCAGCTTTTTTTCACAGTCCCATTAGAATAAAGAAAGGTGTGTGATCCGCTTTATATATTATTTTTACAATAATCATCAGGTGACATCTCTAAAATCATTTTAGCAGGACTGTGCATGTGCCAGCTAATATGTTGACCAGCACTTCTGACAGAGCCTGATATGGTAGTATTAATGTTAAGGTGCTGTAGTTCTTGTAAAACTTTTTTACTCCATTTATAACTGTAGATGTAACATTGATTACATTCTACCCACCAAAATTGCAGCATTGTGAAGAAAATGTTTTCTAAAGGCATGAACACACTCTTATCCCACTCAACCTTATATTTCCTACCAGCAAAGTCTTCTTTTCTCTTATTTTTTCCCTTTCATTTGTGAATTTAAAGGAGAACCAATGTAAAAACTTTTTAATCCTAATACACCTATACTTGTATGATTCTTCTCTTGTTAGTTGCTTTATTACATACCCAGTAAGGGGTAGATCTTGTAACTCAAAGACTCCATGTTGTTGCCTTGTGGACATGTGCACCTATTGGCCACATTTCCTGACCACACTGTTCCCTGTCTATGCACATATTTTATATACAAATCTCTCCACACCAATATGAAAGTACCTGAAAACACTATGAAAGCTATGTTACTCCCCAGTTTATTCCCAGCCAACGTGTATTACTGATAGCCTACAAGGAACAATACAAAATAGCTGAGTTTACTGCCGCAAGCAGACAGCCATGGGAACGAAGGAGATTGGGGGTGGGCAGGATGCCCTACAGTATTAAAAAAATTCAGGGTGATCAACTGTTAGGTAGAGTTAATGAGAGACACAATATATGAAAATTGGGCTGTTGTACATATTAAAGTGCAACTAGAGACCAAAAATAAAATACATACAAAAAACAGAATTCTACTGCACAAACAATTCTATTGCATGTTGGCTGCCTCCATAGGTTGCTACTACAAATAGTCTGTTAAACCCTGGATAAATAAAGCAATTAGTTCAATAAATTGGCCAAATTATTTTAAGCCCAGTCACCACGTCAAGGTTGCTTTCTTTAACTGGTCCTAAACTACAATCGCAGCTGCGATTCCTGGGATTTTCAGGGATCGAAGCGCATGCGAATGGCGCCAAAAATGGTGATCACATGCACTCCGATAGACGCAGCGCACAGTTCAGATCTTGTGTTAACACGTGCAAGTGTGGCCTAGCCCTTAGTCCTTGATGTATTTGTGTAATCCAAGACCTGTATAAAATTAACACAGCTTTTACCTCATACTTTATATGGTCATAGAACTCTGATGATTTTTAATACCCTTATATATTACAATTGGGGTGCATAATTCACTATATTAAGATAAGACTGCACACATATATTTCAAGTGATGTGGCCTATGTCATTTTTGCAATAGCCCACAAGAGGGCTGAATGTCCAGTAATGCACCCATTTTATAAAAAGAACATTAATGGAAAGTTATCTGGTCGAAAATAACAAAAAGTGACAAAATCAATTAAGATTATCTTTATATAATCTAGCTGGGGTAAGGCAAAGAATTGTCACTAATTTAAACCATATGAATAAAGCAATGTTGCTTTATACAACAATTATAAACAAACGGCCTGCATACAGTACTAAGGAGAAATAGCAACTAGTATAAAAAGTGAATACAGACCATCTAGTCCAACCCTTTTATCCTACCCCACAATGCCTGCTTAACAGATGAACCAAACGAAGGCAAAAAAGATTAAGATGTATGAATATCCACTATGAGAGACGAATCTTTAAATAAAAATAAATAAAAGCATCAAAAATTAAGTTCAGGCTTGTCAGCAAAAGCAAACATATCACTCATAATGCAAGGCTTCATAACATAAACAGTATTAATTTTAATGCTGGGTTGGATATCATATATACCACACTCTCTGTCAGTATAACTTTATGTTTGCTTTCATGATAAACTGATAGGCACTAGGTAGGATGAGTAAGGGCAGTCTTGGTGGCAGGTGTGCAGTGGTGTGCGTGCTGCAGGTTTTAGTAACTAGTAACTTATAGGGACACTACACTCAAAAAATAAATTTGCCTGATCTTAATCTATAATTGAAACATTTAAGTAGCACTTACTCTGATTTGCGTGTGCTACTCATGCCTTCATCCCAGCACACATTTAGTATAAGAGCAGTAATCCCCCCTCCCTCTTTAAACCACTCCCACTTCCATCCAACCTGATTTTTTCCTACAAATCAACTGTCAATCCTGCACACAGTATACAGCATTCTGTCAAAACTCTGTCACCATTCCAGCTACAGTAAACTACTCACAGAAGAATAGTTTTTGAGAGCAAGGAACTTGACTGACAGCTGAAATATAAGAAGTTTGAGATTGGATATCTAAAGAACTAGAGGGGAGATCAACAAAAATTATACAGTGGTGGTTGAGAAGAATTATGTTTCACTTATGGTCAATTTAAAATAACCTATTTTTCGGTATAGATGCCCTTTAAAACCAGAGAAGACATCATTCTTGCTTGTTTGAAATGTTTGGAGAGTTACCTAGAGCCGCTCTGGGTAAGTAGCTGCCACTCTGGGCAGATCACCTCCCTGATTTACCTTTACATTTCTATTAAACACCAGCTATTAGCTAGCTTTAAATAGTAATGCAAGGCACTGCCGATGAATGGCTTGCACTGGTGTTTCTGTTCAGGGCCGGATTTATACTTCTCCCCTTGTTGCCTCCCCCATTCCAGTACCACAAACAAAAAATAATAATCACAAATGTGGTGGTTAAAGTTCCTACTAGTTGGACCTGTATATAACTATGGACATGGAACGCATTATGGATATAAGGTAACTGGAGGCTTAGAAATAGTGACCATTAATATTGTCATTTAATGTTGTTATAGAAAGTAAAAGTGCAGTGGGTTAACAGAATTTAAATTCAGGAAAGCAAATTCCTCTGGATAAAATCTCTTCAGCATATAACACAGTATATAAAACAGGTAAAGGTACTGAACAATGTGGACTATTTAAAAAGGGGTTTTAAGGCATTTCCCATGTAAATTTATACCCTTGGAAGTAAATGTACAAAAAATAAGTTCCCGCCCATGTGGCTTAATTCTGATGGAAAAGAAGAGAAAGGCATTTAAAACCTTTAAGTCAGAGGGAACAGGCAGGGTCTTTAGGAACTATAAAATCTGTAACTAGGATTGTAAGAAAGCAAGTAAGCTAGCTAAAATAACTAAACAAAGTTAGACTAACGCTAAACCTTTTTTTAATATATAATAGTAAGAAGATAGGACTGAAATATGGGGCCATAAATAATGGGGATAAGTTAGTTACGTTAAAATACGTTTTTCCCCCTCTGTATACACTATAGAACATCCAAGCCCAGAGAGCAAGATATAGTAGCAATAAGGGTTAATATATGCACACCTTGGTTAACTGAAAAGATGGATGATTCAGAAACAAGTCAATAAGGTTAATCTATAAGCTCCTAGATGGGATAAAATACATCCTCAGGTCCTTAGAGAATTAAGTACAGTTTTATCCAGGCCATTGTTTCTTAGTTTCTCAGATTTCCTCATGTCTGGAAAAGTGTCTCTGGGTTGGAAAAAGCTGATGTAATTCCAATATTTAAAAAAATGACAACCTGGTAATTAGAGACCTCTGAGTTTAACTTTAGTGGTGGGAAGATACTAAAAAGTTTAATATAGAACATATTCTAGGTATGTTTCAAGGACTGACCTTATAAGTAGTAATCATTACTGATTTAGAACAGATTTTGTCAAACAAACTTCTTGGCTTTTATGAGGAAGTGAGAAGGATTTAGACTCTTGCATTGCAGTAGATGTGTGCTTGTGAAGGTTCTCATTCATCCAGGTCATAGTATATCTGTTGTATTCAAATAGATCAACTGGACTTGAAGTTTATTCTTGAAGATGTTTTGCTAGTCATCCGACTGGCTTTCTCAATTCAGAATGACTTGTACAAGAATCTGTGGCAATTATGTACCCTGGAAAATCCCAATTAGCATATCACAGCCAGGTGGTAAGGGCGGGATTGCATAGTGGCTAAGAGGTGTTATACATGGAAGGTGTCAAAACAGCATTGTACATGGCAGACAGTTGGTGTTGAACCCCCCCACCTCTATTTAGCTTGGTTTCTTTATTTTCACATAATGGCCTCCTTAACACCTCTCTTGAACCAGTCACGTTCCTTTGCCAATATGTTAACATTACAATCTTCAAAGGTATGTCCTTTATCCTTAAGATACAGGTACACGGCTGAGTCCTGACCTGAGGAATTGGCTCTTCTGTGCTGGGCCATACGTTGATGCAGTTGCTGTTTGCTCTCCCCCACATACAAATCAGAGCATTCTTCACTGCACTGCACTGCATATATGATGTCGCTTTTCTGTGTTTTCATTTATGGGGTCTTTTGGATGTTACCAATTGCTGCCTCAGTGTGTTCGGTTTAAAGCAGACAGGGATACAGTGTTTTTTTGAAAATTCTTCTTAATTTCTCGGAGACCCCTGCTACATATGGGATGACCATGTTCTTCTCCTGTCTTGCTTTCCCTACATAGGTAATGCCTGTAATGAATGCAAAAATATATGTAGAGGTATAAACACAAATAAAAATATGAAACATATACAAAAATAATGCTTGAGAAAACAAAAAATGTCACAGTCGTACCCCTGGTACCACTATTGTGTACCTAGTCATTATCAAAAATCCTATATATCTCATGTATGTATGTAAATGAGAAAAAATCTATCGAACGCATGGAAAAAGATGATATTATATCGAACTTATTTATCGGATGTATAGATGCTATGTAGGTATAGAGATGAAAAAACAGTGGACTATATCAGGATGGAATTAATCTAAAAAGGCCGATAGTTCAAAGTCTCTGTTCAGGCCCTGAGGGGATATGGTTTTCATAATATATATCCACTTGGCTTCTTTCTTAAGGAGCTTTCTATCTATATCTCCTTTCCTGACATCTCTTTTACAGATGTCAATGGCCTGAAAAGAGATGTCTGTCTTGCCAAAATGGTCTAAAACCACATACGATGGGGAAAATTTCGCCCCCATCGCAGCCCCCTTAGTTTGTATGTAGTAATGGGTATCGAACATAAAGAAATTAGTGGTCAGTAGGTATTCCAGACTGGATAAAATAAATTCATTTTGTAAGTTAGGATATTCCATATGTGTTTTTTGTGTACCTTGGGGAACAAATGAAAAATAGGTGTAACTGGTTTATTAACATACAAATATTCAAATTCATCTGATGTAATAATGGTATTACGTATACCATTCTCTAAGATTTCTCTCAGTTGTTTAGAGAATGTAGGGGTAGGATCATTTTTTAATGGTGAATATGTAGTAATGTCTTCTAATTGTCTTTTGGCTTCAAAGATATAATATGAGGAATCCAATACAACTATTGAGCCTCCCTTATCTGAGGGGCGTATAACTATATTCCTATTGTGGGATAAATCTCTCATGGCTTTACGTTCTAAGGCATTCATATTGATGTTGGTTTTATGAGATAAATTAAGAGTCTAGTTCTCTCACCACTAGTCTATAGAAATTATCAATATGTACACTTTTACTATGAAAGGGGTAAAAGTTAGATTTTTTCTTTAAACCTGAATTCCTAACCATAGAGTTAATAGGCCCATTATATAGGTCACACAATGTCTCAATATTCATACGATCAATAGAATCTGGGTATCCATCAATATTCCCCATAGATATGTCTGAATCTATAAGTTCAAACGGTAATGTATCATCATTGTCCATGCCTGAAAGGGAAAAGTTATTGTCAGAAACACATTCAATATTTGTATCATAATTAGAATCGTCTTCTGTTGGAAGACTTCGATTATTGAAGTGTCGCATTAATGTTAGTTTCCTAACAAATTTATTAATGTCCACTAGAGTCTCAAACTTATCCATGGAAATGGAGGGGACAAAGGTTAACCCCTTATTCAATACTCTTAGTTCCATTGTGGACAAAACTGTGGAAGATAAGTTGATAACATTATTGGCATGATTATCATCTATATCGGAAATACCTTGAAAAGACTTGTATTTTGGACCTATCTGTTCCTTCGATACAGATGGATCGAGTCCTTCTTTGATCTTGGAGCGTCTCCTTCTACCTCTCTTAATGCACTTCTTGTGCGTTGACGTTCTGGGTAATCCGTAGTAATTCTCGAACCCCTTACATTGTGTGTATCCTCTGTTTCGCTCTGAGATGTCTCTGAGTATAAAAAAGTGGATGAAGACTGATTTCCATCTGATGACTCTCCATTATAATCATTAAAGTGTACCTTTTTCCGCATACGTCTAGGTCGTGTTCGTGGCATCTCCGATGTTGAATCTAGGTTCTGTTCCTTCCATTTAGATCTGCGTCCTCCATTTTGAGGTTTGCGTGGTTTTTTATAAACAGGACCTGGATTTTGGGAAGATAGTGATACATTCCAATTATATATATGATTCAACTCATAATCTAGTTTGTCCCTTTGGAATTTATTATGTTTGGCTGATTTCAAATCTCTCTCCATTTTGGCAATATTTTGTTTAATTTTTATCATATTTTCATTGTATGAGACATCTGTGTCTGAGGCTAATAAGTCCTGAATTTGAGATAGATCCGCTTTAATCACCTGATGTTTCTGTTTATCATGAACCAAGATTAGTTGCATCAGTTTAAACGAACATTCTGATAAAATATCATTCCATGCATCCATAAAAGATCTGTCAATATCTGAAAAAGTAGGAAATTTTTTCATACGTAACCCTCTTGGAATACGTTTACAGTCTATATATTTTTCTAACATGGCTGTGTCCCACCAAAGCCGTAATTCAGATCCCATTAATTTCTCACATTTGGTGTAAACTATATCGAAGTCAGATTCATTGCCTTTAAGGTCTTGGAGGCTATTGGTATAGTCAGCCGAAAACACTGATTCTGCTATGCGTCTCCTCTCCCGCAATTCCTGTTCGTTAATATCAAAAGTCCTACGAGTAGCCATAATCCACAAAGTTAGTAGTAAGTTAATGTCAATGATTTTGTACCATGTGGTCGTCGTATAACTATTATACCAACATAATTATTAGTGCAAATACAGTCGGCATGTCTAAACTACTGTTAGGGGGAGCGAACACTGTGTCTTCCAGACCCTGGCCGTATAGTATCCATATACCTGAAACAAAGTATCGGGTCTAAATTGGTAAGTACTTACAGGTGCTCTACCCCTGGGCTATTCAGCGGCGCACTCACGCTTCCAAAACCACTAGGCCGAAGTGGTGTGTAGTATCCTAACGGAAGATCCAAGACAAAAGAGCTGGAAGTACGCTGTTAGTGGTTTAAAAGCATCACTTTATTGTTGAGAATCCATTAAAAACACGTAGTGCTGGGTACAAATACAAAGGCATACTCGAAAGCACACAGGTGATGCCTGACGCGTTTCGTGACGTCCGTCACTTCATCAGAGGCAAATCACCAATGGAGGTAAGTCTATTTAAGGATTATACCAAGGAGGGGCTACTAATGTGAAAACAGTGTAGCCAATGGACACTATTAAAAACATCAAAGTATGTGTGTTACAAAAACAGGAACAGCAGCAAAGGCAGAGACACTAGGGAGGACCACTATCACTGTAAAATTAAGGGTCACTAATAGTAGTCCTTGTAGACTACAAAAATATATATACATGCTCTAATGACTCCTATATAGCTAAAGAGTCTGGAGAGACTAAATAGTAATGTATAACATAGCGTAAATGCATACAAACATGTATAGGGGATATATATATGGAAAAAGCTAGAAGCTAAAAATGAGCTAAGGTACCAAAACACGTTAAACAAAAGGCAAGATCCTTCTTCTACATGGAACGCATAAACGGAATCATATGGATATAAATACACGGAACTCAAAGTACATATTTGTCTAATACTGCATCAATACATTAGAACATAATCAAAATATATATATATCACCACATAGGTAATGCCTGTAATGAATGCAAAAATATATGTAGAGGTATAAACACAAATAAAAATATGAAACATATACAAAAATAATACTTGAGAAAACAAAAAATGTCACAGTCGTACCCCTGGTACCACTATTGTGTACCTAGTCATTATCAAAAATCCTATATATCTCATGTATGTATGTAAATGAGAAAAAATCTATCGAACGCATGGAAAAAGATGATATTATATCGAACTTATTTATCGGATGTATAGATGCTATGTAGGTATAGAGATGAAAAAACAGTGGACTATATCAGGATGGAATTAATCTAAAAAGGCCGATAGTTCAAAGTCTCTGTTCAGGCCCTGAGGGGATATGGTTTTCATAATATATATCCACTTGGCTTCTTTCTTAAGGAGCTTTCTATCTATATCTCCTTTCCTGACATCTCTTTTACAGATGTCAATGGCCTGAAAAGAGATGTCTGTCTTGCCAAAATGGTCTAAAACCACATGTTTGGCTATAGCAGACCGTAGATCACATTTAGGTATGGCATTCATGTGTTCTGTGATACGCTGACCAAAGGTTCTAATCGTTTTGCCAATATATTGAAGGCCGCAAATACAAGTGGCCAAATATACTATTCCCTTGGTTTTACAATTCGCAAAGAAATTTATTGTGTATTCCTCTTCAGTGAAGTTACTTTTAAACTTTTTGGACGGTTTCATAAATTTACAAGCATTACATCTAGGCATATTGCATCTAAAACACCCCGTTGTAGATAGCCATGTTTTACCTGGTGGTGAGGATCTGAATAGACTAGGTGATACTATGGAGCCAATGCTCCGGGCTTTACGAAATGAAAAATTGGGTCTTTCAGATAGAAGATGACCCAAAATCGGGTCATCCAAAAGAATACCCCAATATTTAGACACTATGTGTCTTACTTTATGACTATGTATAGTAAAAGTTGATGTCATATATGGTGAAGAGCCTGGTAATTGTCTGGATGTCTCGTATTTTGTATTTTTGTTTTTATTTTTGTTTCTTGTGACATCTAATAAATCTCCCCTTTTCAGAAGAACAGCTTTATCATATGCTTTTTTAATATCCAGAACTCTATAACCTCTAGACGTAAGTCTATCCCATAGGTCCATAGCTTCCATATTAAAATTCTCCCATGTGGAATTAATACGGAGAAGCCTAACAAATTGACTATATGGAACACTCCTAATTGTAGTGCGTGGATGACAAGAAGTGGCATGTAGTAAAGTATTGCGAGAAATCGGTTTACGATATAATCTGGTGTTTATAGTATTGCCACTACTAACAAATTTAACATCTAAAAATTCTATTTCATATGTATTGTAGTTATGTGTAAAATTTATATCGGAATCCAAGTTGTTACAATAGGATACAAAGGTGTCTATATTAGATTCATTAGAGTCTTCCCAGATGATGATAATGTCATCAATATAGCGAAAATATTTCACTATATTGTGCAAGAAAGGGTTGTCTTCATGATAGATATATTTAAGTTCCCAAAGGCCCATATATAGGTTGGCATACGATGGGGAAAATTTTGCCCCCATCGCAGCCCCCTTAGTTTGTATGTAGTAATGGGTATCGAACATAAAGAAATTAGTGGTCAGTAGGTATTCCAGACTGGATAAAATAAATTCATTTTGTAAGTTAGGATATTCCATATGATGGTATAGCCAGAAATTGATGGCTTCAATACCTTTGTGGTGTTGTATGGATGAATATAGAGAGGATACATCCATAGTAAGCCATTTATATGTAGGTTTCCAGATCACATCACTTAATTTATTTATGATATCGGTTGTGTCCCTTATATAGCTGGGTAGTCTGAAAACGAAAGGTATCAATAATTTATCAACATATTCACTTAAATGTTCGTTAAGGGAACCTATGCCCGACACTATGGGTCTACCCTTAACATTATCAATGCTTTTGTGTACCTTGGGGAACAAATGAAAAATAGGTGTAACTGGTTTATTAACATACAAATATTCAAATTCATCTGATGTAATAATGGTATTACGTATACCATTCTCTAAGATTTCTCTCAGTTGTTTAGAGAATGTAGGGGTAGGATCATTTTTTAATGGTGAATATGTAGTAATGTCTTCTAATTGTCTTTTGGCTTCAAAGATATAATATGAGGAATCCAATACAACTATTGAGCCTCCCTTATCTGAGGGGCGTATAACTATATTCCTATTGTGGGATAAATCTCTCATGGCTTTACGTTCTAAGGCATTCATATTGATGTTGGTTTTATGAGATAAATTAAGAGTCTAGTTCTCTCACCACTAGTCTATAGAAATTATCAATATGTACACTTTTACTATGAAAGGGGTAAAAGTTAGATTTTTTCTTTAAACCTGAATTCCTAACCATAGAGTTAATAGGCCCATTATATAGGTCACACAATGTCTCAATATTCATACGATCAATAGAATCTGGGTATCCATCAATATTCCCCATAGATATGTCTGAATCTATAAGTTCAAACGGTAATGTATCATCATTGTCCATGCCTGAAAGGGAAAAGTTATTGTCAGAAACACATTCAATATTTGTATCATAATTAGAATCGTCTTCTGTTGGAAGACTTCGATTTATTGAAGTGTCGCATTAATGTTAGTTTCCTAACAAATTTATTAATGTCCACTAGAGTCTCAAACTTATCCATGGAAATGGAGGGGACAAAGGTTAACCCCTTATTCAATACTCTTAGTTCCATTGTGGACAAAACTGTGGAAGATAAGTTGATAACATTATTGGCATGATTATCATCTATATCGGAAATACCTTGAAAAGACTTGTATTTTGGACCTATCTGTTCCTTCGATACAGATGGATCGAGTCCTTCTTTGATCTTGGAGCGTCTCCTTCTACCTCTCTTAATGCACTTCTTGTGCGTGGACGTTCTGGGTAATCCGTAGTAATTCTCGAACCCCTTACATTGTGTGTATCCTCTGTTTCGCTCTGAGATGTCTCTGAGTATAAAAAAGTGGATGAAGACTGATTTCCATCTGATGACTCTCCATTATAATCATTAAAGTGTACCTTTTTCCGCATACGTCTAGGTCGTGTTCGTGGCATCTCCGATGTTGAATCTAGGTTCTGTTCCTTCCATTCCTATTAACTCTATGGTTAGGAATTCAGGTTTAAAGAAAAATTCTAACTTTTACCCCTTTCATAGTAAAAGTGTACATATTGATAATTTCTTAGACTAGTGTGAGAGAACTAGACTCTTAATTTATCTCATAAAACCAACATCAATATGAATGCCTTAGAACGTAAAGCCATGAGAGATTTATCCCACAATAGGAATATAGTTATACGCCCCTCAGATAAGGGAGCTCAATGTTGTATTGGATTCCTCATATTATATCTTTGAAGCCAAAGACAATTAGAAGACATTACTACATATTCACCATTAAAAAAGATCCTACCCCTACATTCTCTAAACAACTGAGAGAATCTTAGAGAATGGTATACGTATACCATTATTACATCAGATGAATTTGAATATTTGTATGTTAATAAACCAGTTCACACCTATTTTTCATTGTTCCCGCCCGCTGGTGATCTAAAGGGTGGTGGGAGTCAAACATCAAATACTGATCTGTGTGTGTTGGTTTTCTGTAAAACTCTACTTCCAGTTTACCATTTTCCTTACTACTTCTACCAACAGTCCAAGAAAGCCAGTTTGTTGTTTTGTACCTCTTCCCTTGTAATTTGATGTTTTGGTCTACCGCATTAATGTGTTCTGTGAAAGCTTGTACTTCCTTCTGGTGGATTTTAACCCAGGTGTCATCCACATATCTGAACCAGTGGCTGGGTGCTATGCCCTTAAAGGTATTAAGCGCCTGTTTTTCTACCTCCCCATGTAAAGGTTGGCCACATTGGGTGAAATTGGAGATCCCATAGCACATCCGTGTTTTTTGCTTATAGAACTTATCCCTTATTTGAAATAGGTGGTATTCAGGCACAAGTCCAGTAAGGAACACACCTGTTCGGGTTGAGATCAGTTCTGCTGGTAAGAGTGCTGTCATGGCCTAGCCGTTTTCTCACCATGTCAACAGCCTCCTTGGTGGGTATACAGGTGAAGAGAGATGTCACATCATAGGACACCATAATTTCTTCTCTGCACCTAGTACTATATCTTCAATCTTTTGGTGAAATCCTGAGAGTTTGGATGTGATGCTTAGACTTCCCACAATGAGAGGCGTAGTACGGTGAAGAGAGAGGTTCTGCTACCATAGGGTTTTGTTGCATGATACTTATTGGACTGATGAGCATAGTGCTGTGTGGCATGTCACTAAGTTGTTTTTAGGTTGATACTGATGATATAGGTCTTAGGGCCTCTATAACTTTGATCATAGTGTTATGTCATCTATTTATCATGTCAGTCTGATATGGCTAGTCGTTTGTGTATATGTGTTAGACCTGTTTATATTTCTTATAACGGCTGGGGGATCCCTTGTAAAGCCTCATATGTGTTGTTATCGGCCAGGAGCATGGTCACCTTATCATGGTAGTCTAAGGTGTTGAGTACCACTGTGCATCTTCCCTTGTCTGCCGGTAGAATGGTGATACTGGAATCTTTCTTGAGGGATTTAAGGCTCTTTTTTCCTGTGTGGTCAGGTTAGATAAAGGATTTTTACACTGGCTAAGGCTGCAGATACCTTGAGGCGAAGTTATTC
Source organism: Hymenochirus boettgeri (assembly GCA_019447015.1). Classification (NCBI taxonomy): domain Eukaryota; kingdom Metazoa; phylum Chordata; class Amphibia; order Anura; family Pipidae; genus Hymenochirus; species Hymenochirus boettgeri. The sequence continues at coordinate 60,685,360 of CM033477.1, forward strand.
TGCCTCACTCTGTGGTACCTTATTATGGTGGATTGAGGCTTCTGTGGCTGCATATATCCACCACAGGGATGGCTTTAGGGGTGATGCAAATTCAAGCCCTTAGCAAGGACTAGAAGTAAGGAAAGAAAAGAACACAAATACCAACAGTGAAGGGGAAAAGCAAGACAGGAGAAAGAACATGGTCATCCCATATGTAGCAGGGGTCTCCGAGAATTAAGAGAATTTTCAAAAAAAAACGTATCCCTGTCTGCTTTAAAACCGAACAACACACTGAGGCAGCAATTGGTACATCCAAAGACCCAATACCGAAACACGAAAGCGACATCATATATGCAGTGCAGTATATGCTCTGATTTGTATGTGGGGGAGAGCACAACACAACTGCATCAACGTACGGCCCAGCACAAGAGACAATTCCTCGGCTCAGGACTCAGCCGTGTACCTGCATCTTAAGGATGAAGGACATAGCTTTGAAGATTGTAATGTTAACATATTGGCAAAGGAAAGTGACTGGTTCAGAGAGGTGTTAAGGAGGCCATTTATGTGAAATAAAGAAACCAAGCCTAACCAGAGTTGGGGGGGTTCGACACCACACTGTCTGCCATGTACAATCTGTTTTACATGCTGTTTTGACACCTTACCCTGGGTGTTCCTATAACACATCTTAGCTACTATGCAATCCGGCCCTTACACACTGGCTGTGATGCTAATTGGGATTTTCCAGGGTACATAATTGCCACAGATTCACAGTCATTCTGAATTGAGAAAGCCAGTCGGATGACTAGCGAAACGTCTTCAAGAACTAAACTTCAAGTCCAGTTGATCTAATTGAATACAACAGATACAGTAATGTGGTATACTTAATTATTGCTAAGGCTTTTGATACAGTTCCCTATGGGCGATCTATATATAAACTGTAAGGCCTGTTGGGCTTGGGTGGCACATTTGTACATGGATAGAAATTGGATGATGGATCGGATGCGAGAGTAGTTGTTAATGCTGCTTCATAAATATGGACTAAAGTTCTAAGTGGCGTGCCACAGGGTTCTTTGTTGGGGGCCACTTCTATTTATAATTATTTGGAAGCGGTATTGTCACAGATGTTTCTGGTAAAGTAGGTGTACCACAAAACGCTAAGCAAAAACCCCATTTGGTTTGTTTTCCGTAAATATGTGGCCTTCAATAAAGATTTGTTTTTACCTCAGTTAGTACCACTCCAACTTACTTTTATACCCTCTGTGTTTTGCAGAGGAACCAACTTTGTCATACATTAAAGCTGCAGAGGATGTGCAATTGTTGCAAAGATCTAGATAGATTGTCACATTATTATATTATTATTTTTGCCAACATCTTCCGTAGCCCTTTACAATTACATGTATACATTCATATCAGGCCCGCCCCGAAGAGCTTACGATCTAAGCACTTTATTTGACACATACAACCTATCAGTATGTTTTTATGATTATGGGGGAAACTGGAGTGCCAGGAGGAAACCCACACAAGCACTCGGAGAACATCAAACTCCTTGCAGATGTGTCCAAGGGGAATCAGTGCTAACCACTGAGCCAATGTGCTGCCCACATTGGGCTGCTAAGTGGCAAATGATATTCATTGTCGATAAATGTAAGGTTATGATGCTGACCTGGGCATGAAGGCATCTATAATGAGTTGGACATGAGGCAAGCATTAAAAAATGGTCTCAGGTGGCAAAACCCTATAAACACCCCAGGAAATCCATCCCGTTTTCCTGTGTTGAGGGCCCTAACAGTTAGACTAGGTTGATGGTTAGAAATACTACAAATAAGATTGCACACATAACCCAGAAGCGGGTGAGCATGGTACCATTTTTTTTGTCAAATTTCAAGCAACTAGTTTTGGGAGAAACAATCCACCCTTAGCCAGGTAACATGGAAAGTTCCACACTGGTAACAAAGGCAAAGATAACATATTCCAACCTACCCAAAGAGGTATTAGTGTCCATGAGGTTAATTCTTTTACAATTCATAAAAAGGTGTAAGTCTAGTGGTTCATATTCACATGAAGTCCAGTTGACTGATAAATGATACCAACAGCTCAGCAATACTGTTTAAAACTCCATAAATCATGATCGTAAGCCAAGTATCAGCAAACTATATAACCCCAACTTATTGCAATAACATTTGCAAGGGCAACAAAGCAATATTATGATGTACATAAAACAGAACAAAAATATTAGTTCAGGTTATTCCCATGTTATACTAAAATGCTATTCCTATAATTATGATTCTAACCACAATTTTAAATGTTACACCACTGAAGATCCTGTCGTGAGGATCGTTGTATGACCTGAAGGGGTTCCAACCATGGAAATTCAAAGTGCACAGGTATCCCACCCCTCCCGGATTGTCCGGGAGTCTCCCTCATTCTGGGGTGGTCTCCCGTACTCCCGCGAGACCACCCCAGACTCCCGGACTGAAGGAAACGTGAGTCTCCTCCCCAGTCATGCCTACTTTGCAAGGCCACGTCCCTGGAACCCTTCCCAACCCACCTCCCACCACCTAGAACAATGGCCATGCCCCATGTGATATCATGCTCTGCCCCCATGTGACATCACGCCCCCACATCACCCCCCTTTCCCCACCCTGCCTGGAAGCCTAAAGGGCAGGGTGGGATGTCTGAAGTGCATAATTAGCATATTTTACATTCTATTTCCTAGCTTCTGAATTACATAAACATTACTAATTACTCATTCTAAAAAATAATGATAATTTTTTACATTCCTCTTTGTATTGTTTATTTAACAACATTGTCATTTAATTTTATATCACAGAGTTGTCAGATTTTTGGCACCCCCCTCGGGAGGGAGTGTGGTGGCAGCGTCATGGTGCTAGGACAATCCCAATCCAAATAGGGATGTATGACAACCATGAGCTAAATCAACCCCCACCCACCCGCCAACACCAATTTCCACTATACTTACCTTTACCACAAATACTTCTTACATTACTTACACAGTAGATCCCTTGCTGTGGCTCTGCGATCCTCTCTGCAAATTTTGGGTCTGCGTCAGTCAAAGCTGTGAACCTTCTGGGCAATAGCTGACTGCCATTCTCACAGCTGCAGAGCAGAATTACATGTACAGAAGCAAAGAGCGCTTTTACCAGCCAATGAGGGAATCACTGTGTAATTAATATTAAAAAAATTCTTGGTAAGGTAAGTATAGTGAAATTGTTGAAATTAAGAGGTGAAGGGGGACATACCTTTGAATTGTGGCACACACCTTGACTTGCCTTTATTGTATGGACGGTTTAAAAAAGAGAGACAGGCACAATAAAACAAAGCTACAGCATCCTGTAAAGATAGAGCAAGTACATAATCTCTACATGGAATATACTGTACACATATTCTAGAGATAATAAAAGTTCTTATGTTGAAAATTGTGCTAATTTTACCACAACCAATCAAATGTTATTTACCATTTAAAAACTAACATGGGATTGTTTGGGACAAAATTAGCACAATTTTTTTACGATAAGAACTTTTTTACATCGCCCTGATAGTAACATAATATGCGAGTATATGTCCAGCTAGTCCAACTTTATCCTACGCATAATCCCTACCTAACAGTTGATCCGGAAAGGCCAAAAGTACGAAGGGTAAAAAGCTCCTTCTTGACTAAACTGTTAATCAGAATAGAGACGAATCCTGGATTTAAATCACACCACAGGTTTCAAAAATCTTCATATCAATCCTCACCTCCCCTCTACGGTCCTACCTGAAATGTTGCTGTATCGGATATCAGTGTGTAGGTGTGTGTAGTAGGGAGAGCTGACTGAGCAAAAAAACTATTTTTTAATTGAATTACATTGTAGTAGGATAACACTTGTTATCTTCCTTATTTCTGTGTTCAACCATTTTTGAAAACCAAGAGGGTTGTGTTCAACCATAAAATGAAATATTGTCATCACTCGACAATTTACCGCCATGTCTGATCAAATGTTCAACCAATTCAGACATTCGATCAACATAATTTCACACGTGTTCCAAATTTGCACCAATGTTTCTTAAAACTGAAACTTTGTTGGGCCAATATATCGGAAAATGGCACACAGCCTTAGGGACCCCAGGGAGATATACAAGATATACTGTATTTAACACAACACTTGCATGCTCCCAACTTTACTAAATCTGATATTAGGGCAATTATGAGCATTATATAAAGTTATTCTACTGATGATTAGATCATTTATTGTTACATAAGTTATCTGCGTTTTTTGCTAGACTTGGTAAGAATTGCATACTCGCTGATTAGGAAGCCTATTATTCTCTACAGGCCCTACTTTTTGTTTACTCCGGTGATTAAATAGGTGTGACATATTTGGAAAGTCCCATATATTGGTATAAATGGAACCAACCCATATTTAACTAAGTTTCACATCACAGACGAATAGAGACAATCCTGGATTCAAACCACACACCACAGGTTTCAAAAATCTACATATCTATTGCAATTTGATTATCAGAACTTAAAGAAAATCATGGTCAAATATTCATTCAGGGTCAAATCACTGTTAACATCCCCCCCCCCGCTTCAATTGGGTTTGAATCTGATTTTTTGGAATTTCAGTGTGTTCATGAGGAATTTAACTCAACAGTTTTGTGAATATCTAAAGTATTTCTGGATCAATAAGAAAACACATATACTATACATATTAAGGAGAACTAAACCCAAATTTGTACACCTCCAGAATGAGAATATATCCCTCTAAAACACCAATAAACTGTCAAATAGCAATACAGTATAGTATATTATAGTATTTGAGGTGGAATAAAGACATACGTCCTCCAGTCCAACCCATCTAGCAATATCCTCATTTCCTGCCTAACTGTTGATCCAGAGGAAGGCAAAAAAAAAACACCAAATTCATGAAGGGGGAAAAATTCTTCCTGACTCCAAGTGGCAATCGAAATTTCCCTGGAACAACTCTACTTTATGTACAATACCAGTAACTTGCAACATTCCTTGTTTGCAGAAACTCATCCAGTCTTTTTTTTAAACTGGCCAATGAACCTGCCATAACCACGTCCACTGGAAGACAGTTCCATAGCTTTACCGTTCTCACAGTGAAAAACCCTTTCCGAACTTGAAGCCTAAACCTTTTTCTTCAAGTCTTAAGGGGGTCCACATGTCCTCTGACATATTCTATTGGTGAACAATGCCCCAGATATATTTTTTTATAGCCCGTTAATGTATTTTATACAAGGTAATCATATCCCCATGCAAGACACCTTTTCTCCAGCGTACATAATTGTAACTTTTCCAGTCTCACTTCATATTCAGCTCCCCCAATCCCCTTATTAATTTAGTTGGCCTTCTCTGAACCCTTTCCATTTCAAAGATGTCCTTTTTGTACACAGGATTCCTAAATTGCACTGCATATTTCAAATGAGGCCTTACCAATCTTTGTAGAGAGGAAATAACATTTTCCTCCCTGAATCCATACCTCTCTTTATACAGACATACCATGCGGCTCTGGCTGTTCTCGCCTGGCACTGATTGCTTCCTTTAAGTTTGTTATCCACCCAAAACTCCAAGATCCCTTTCCAACAGAGATTCACTTAACACAGAGCCATTATAGTATAAGCTGCACAAGGATTTTCAAGTCCAAAATGCATCACCTTACATTTATCAACATTGAATCTCATCTGCCACTTAGCAGCCCAATGTGGCAATCTATCTAGATCCCCTGCACGATTGCACATCCTTTAAATGGTCGGCAATGTTTTGTGTCGTCAGCAAACACAGAAACCTTGCTGGCAATACCCACTTCCAAATCATTAATAAATAGATTAAATAGATGCAGCCCCAACACAGAACCCTGTGGCACCCCACTTAGCACTTTAGTCCATAATGATGAGCCCCATTAACAACTACTCTCTGCATCTATTCATTAACCAATTTTCTATCCATGCACAAATGTCTCCCCAGACCAACAGACCTTAGCTTATACATTAGTCGCCTATGGGGGACTGTATCAAAAGCCTTTGCAAAATCCTTTGCAAATCCAAGTAAACTACATCTACTGCTACTTGAACAAAAGCCTTAATTATGTCATAGACTAACCCTGAACGACTTTGAGGTACTCACGGATTTAAATAAATTTATTAGAAAAATTACCACTAAAGGACATTTATACTCACCTTCCTCCTCCGCTCCTCTTCCTTGTTCCTTAGCTTTTACCAAGGGTAGGACCTGAACCGCTAAGTCCTCACCCCTGGGTTCGCACCCTACAGCAGAGTTTTAGAGCAATGCTGCTCTGGTAGGCTCCGCCCCCTCCTCCCTGTCGGCGACGAGGCCAATAGAAGGCACGCTTGTTGCAGAGCGTGCCTTCCTATTGGCCTCATCGCCGACGGGAAGGAGGGGGCGGAGCCTACCAGAGCAGCGTTGCTCTGAGAGACTGCTGTAAGCTGCACAAACCCAGGGTGAGGACTTAGTGGTTCAGTCCTCACCCTGGTAAAAGCTAAGGAACAGGAAGAGGAGCGGAGGAAGGTGAGTATAATTGTCCTTTAAGAGACATTTCTACATCCTGGAAGAAGTGGAGTTTCTTCCAATAAAGGTCATTCTGATGAATCACACACCGAACTGTCTAATGGAATCATTAATAATGGATATAACAGTAATAGTAACATCTAACACTACTCTCACAAACATATTGTCCAGAAACTTCTTGACGATCAATAAACATTAACCCTTTCTACCTTACAAAATGAAGCATCTACGTCTACTGTAGTACATACAGGCCTAAGGAGTATATCATCCTTCTATACACTACAAAGTAAGGGTCAATACATAGATATGTATCAGAAATTGGTCTTACGAGATCTAGAAAAACTGGACTCAAAAACCAACATCAACATAAAAAATACAGGTCGTCCAATTTCAATAACAAAGAAAAGAACAGCACTACAACAATTAAAGAATATGATTCCATTGTTATTAGGAACTCTGACAAAGGAAGCTCATAGTTATCACAGACTATACCCAATAGGAACTAGAGGCATCTAGACAATTAGGAGACAAGGACACATACACTTTATTATCTGGTGATCCTGTTGTTTCATATTCCAACGTTACAATAGACTTATACTAATGGTCATGAATCTTAAAATAATTAATGATGAAGAACAGGAATTCTTGAAAATGAATAATCCATGCACCCCTTTTTTCATATGTTCCCCAAAGTACATAAATCCTTGGTAGATGTCGGCCAACCCATAGTATCTGGCATAGGGTTATTGAATGAACATCTAGCTGAATACGTTGATAACTTGCTCCTCCCTATGGTAATCAAACTTCCCAGTTATTTGAGGACACTACTGATCTTTTGCGTCTTTTGAAAATTTTAGTTGGGGTTCCAATCACTATTGGGTATCCATAATGTCACGTCCCTATATGTTGCATAGACCACACAGGGGTTTACAAGCCATAAAATACTGGCTAGATTCTTTAACATTGTATTGCACTATGCAAAATAATTATATTATAGAAATATGGAATATCTTCTTACCACCAATTATTTCATGTTTGCCAATAAGTACTACTTACAGCTAAGAGGGCGGCTATGGGGGCGAAATTTTTGCCCTCATATGCCAACCTCGTCATGGGCCAAATGGGAAACAGATTACATATATGGACCCAAGAACCCATGCAGATCGAATATCAAAACATATGTAGATATATTGACGACTTGCTACTCTCTGGGACAGGGTTTATACGACAGCTTCATAAGTCACTGCAAATAAGAACATCACAATATTAGGCTCACATCACAAATACATAATACTCAAATGGAGTTTTTAGATGTTTTCCCCTTCACTGTTGGTATTTGTGTTCTTTTCTTTCCTTCTACTTCTTTTGACAAAGGCCCAGTCTGGATATCCACAAGTTTTAAGGGCTCCTCTGAGATGTTTCATTTCTTTAGCCTTCGCCTCGATGCTAGTGGGGATGTTCTCAGCTCTGTGTTGCAGGGTTCTGATGACACCCAGCTTGTGATCTAAAGGGTGGTGGGAGTCAAACATCAAATACTGATCTGTGTGTGTTGGTTTTCTGTAAACCTCTACTTCCAGTTTACCATTTTCCTTAACTTCTACCAAACAGTCCAAGAAAGCCAGTTTGTTGTTTTGTACCTCTTCCCTTGTAAATGTGATGTTTTGGTCTACCGCATTAATGTGTTCTGTGAAAGCTTGTACTTCCTTCTGGTGGATTTTAACCCAGGTGTCATCCACATATCTGAACCAGTGGCTGGGTGCTATGCCCTTAAAGGTATTAAGCGCCTGTTTTTCTACCTCCTCCATGTAAAGGTTGGCCACAATGGGTGAAATTGGAGATCCCATAGCACATCCGTGTTTTTGCTTATAGAACTTATCCCTGTATTTGAAATAGGTGGTATTCAGGCACAAGTCCAGTAAGGAACACACCTGTTCTGGGTTGAGATCAGTTCTGCTGGTAAGAGTGCTGTCATGGCCTAGCCGTTTTCTCACCATGTCAACAGCCTCCTTGGTGGGTATACAGGTGAAGAGAGATGTCACATCATAGGACACCATAATTTCTTCTGCACCTAGTACTATATCTTCAATCTTGTTGGTGAAATCCTGAGAGTTCTGGATGTGATGCTTAGAACTTCCCACCAATGGTTCTAAGATGTTGGCTAGGTATTTTGCCACCTTGTTTGTTACAGAGTTGATGCTGATGACTATAGGTCTTAGTGGGGCCCCTTCCTTATATATCTTTGGGAGTCCATATATGCATGGATGTGCCTCATCAGGGTAGAGGCAATGATACATTGCTCGATCAATGGCTTTATCCTTTTGTAGTAAGCTGTTGTAGTAAGTGTATGACCCTTTTCTTATAACGGCTGGTGGGATCCCTTGTTAAAGCCTCATATGTGTTGTTATCGGCCAGGAGCATGGTCACCTTATCATGGTAGTCTAAGGTGTTGAGTACCACTGTGCATCTTCCCTTGTCTGCCGGTAGAATGGTGATACTGGAATCTTTCTTGAGGGATGTTAAGGCTCTTTTTTCCTGTGTGGTCAGGTTAGATAAAGGATTTTTAGCACTGGCTAAGGCTGCAGATACCTTGAGGCGAAGTTATTCTGCCTCACTCTGTGGTACCTTATTATTGTGGATTGAGGCTTCTGTGGCTGCTATAATATCCACCACAGGGATGGCTTTAGGGGTGATGGCAAAATTCAAGCCCTTAGCAAGGACTAGAAGTAGAAGGAAAGAAAAGAACACAAATACCAACAGTGAAGGGGAAAAGCAAGACAGGAGAAAGAACATGGTCATCCCATATGTAGCAGGGGTCTCCGAGAAATTAAGAAGAATTTTCAAAAAAAAACGTATCCCTGTCTGCTTTAAACCGAACAACACACTGAGGCAGCAATTGGTACATCCGAAAGACCCAATACCGAAACACAAGAAAAGCGACATCATATATGCAGTGCAGTGAAGAATGCTCTGATTTGTATGTGGGGGAGAGCAAACAGCAACTGCATCAACGTACGGCCCAGCACAGAAGAGACAATTCCTCGGCTCAGGACTCAGCCGTGTACCTGCATCTTAAGGATGAAGGACATAGCTTTGAAGATTGTAATGTTAACATATTGGCAAAGGAAAGTGACTGGTTCAAGAGAGGTGTTAAGGAGGCCATTTATGTGAAAATAAAGAAACCAAGCCTAAACAGAGTTGGGGGGGTTCGACACCAACTGTCTGCCATGTACAATGCTGTTTTGACATGCTGTTTTGACACCTTACCCTGGGTGTTCCTATAACACATCTTAGCTACTATGCAATCCGGCCCTTAACACATGGCTGTGATGCTAATTGGGATTTTCCAGGGTACATAATTGCCACAGATTCACAGTCATTCTGAATTGAGAAAGCCAGTCGGATGACTAGCGAAACGTCTTCAAGAACTAAACTTCAAGTCCAGTTGATCTAATTGAATACAACAGATACAGTAGATGTGGTATACTTAATTATCGCTAAGGCTTTTGATACAGTTCCCTATGGGCGATCTATATATAAACTGTAAGGCCTGTTGGGCTTGGGTGGCACATTTGTACATGGATAGAAAATTGGATGATGGATCGGATGCAGAGAGTAGTTGTTAATGCTGCTTCATAAATATGGACTAAAGTTCTAAGTGGCGTGCCACAGGGTTCTTTGTTGGGGGCCACTTCTATTTATTAATTATTTGGAAGCAGGTATTGTCAGCAAGATGTTCTGGTAAAGTAGGTGTACCACAAAACGCATCAAGCAAAAACCCCATTTGGTTTGTTTTCCGTAAATATGTGGCCTTCAATAAAGATTTGTTTTTACCTCAGTTAGTATCCACTCCAACTTACTTTTATACCCTCTGTGTTTGCAGAGGACACAACTTTGTCATACATTAAAAGCTGCAGAGGATGTGCAATTGTTGCAAGAAGATCTAGATAGATTGTCACATTATTATTATTATTATTATTGCCAACATCTTCCGTAGCACTTTACAATTACATGTATACATTCATATCAGGCCCTGCCCCGAAGAGCTTACGATCTAAGCACATTTATTTGACACATACAACCTATCAGTATGTTTTTATGATTATGGGGGAAACTGGAGTGCCAGGAGGAAACCGACACAAGCACTCGGAGAACATACAAACTCCTTGCAGATGTGTCCAAGGGGGGAATCAGTGCTAACCACTGAGCCAATGTGCTGCCCACATTGGGCTGCTAAGTGGCAAATGATATTCATTGTCGATAAATGTAAGGTTATGATGCATGACCTGGGCATGAAGGCATCTTATATGAGTTGGACATGAGGCAAGCATTAAAAAATGGTCTCAGGTGGCAAAACCCCTATAAACACCCCAGGAAATCCATCCCTGTTTCCTGTGTTGAGGGCCCTAACAGTTAGACTAGGTTGATGGTTAGAAATACTACAAATAAGATTGCACACATAACCCAGAAGCGGGTGAGCATGGTACCATTTTTTTGTCAAATTTCAAGCAACATAGTTTTGGGAGAAACAATCCACCCTTAGCCAGGTAACAATGGAAAGTTCCACACTGGTAAACAAAGGCAAAGATAACATATTCCAACCTACCCAAAGAGGTATTTAGTGTCCATGAGGTTAATTCTTTTACAAATTCATAAAAAGGTGTAAGTCTAGTGGTTCATATTCACATGAAAGTCCAGTTGACTGATAAAATGATTACCAACAGCTCAGCAATACTGTTTAAACTCCATAAATCATGATCGTAAGCCAAGTATCAGCAAACTAATATAACCCCAACTTATTGCAATAACATTTGCAAGGGCAAACAAAGCAATATTATGATGTACATAAAACAGAACAAAAAATATTAGTTCAGGTTATTCCCATGTTATACTAAAATGCTATTCCTATAATTATGATTCTAAACCACAATTTTAAATGTTACACCATGAAGATCCTGTCAGTGAGAGTCGTTGTATGACCTGAAGGGGTTCCCAACCATGGAAATTCAAAGTGCACAGGTATCCCACCCCTCCCGGATTGGCCTGGGAGTCTCCCTCATTCTGGGGTGGTCTCCCGTACTCCCGCGAGACCACCCCAGACTCCCGGACTTGAGAGGAAACGTGAGTCTCCCCAGTCATGCCTACTTTGCAAGGCCATGTCCCTGGAACCCCTCCCCAACCCACCTCCCACCACCCTAGAACAATGGCCATGCCCCATGTGATATCATGCTCTGCCCCCATGTGACATCACGCCCCCACATCACGCCCCCTTTCCCCACCCTGCCTGGAAGCCTAAAGGGGCAGGGTGGGATGTCTGAAGTGCATAATTAGCATATTTTACATTCTATTTCCTAGCTTCTGAATTACATAAACATTACTAATTACTCATTCTAAAAAATAATGATAATTTTTTACAATTCCTCTTTGTATTGTTTATTTAACAACATTGTCATTTAATTTTAATATCAGCAGAGTTGTCAGATTTTTGGCACCCCCCTCGGGAGGGAGTGTGGTGGCAGCGTCATGGTGCTAGGACAATCCCAATCCAAATAGGGATGTATGACAACCATGAGCTTAAATCAACCCCCACCCACCCGCCAAACACAATTTCCACTATACTTTACCTTTACCACAAATACTTCTTACATTACTTACACAGTAAGATCCCTTGCTGTGGCTCTGTGATCTCCTCTGCAAATTTTGGGTCTGGCAGTCAGTCAAAGCTGTGACACTTCATGGGCAATAGCTGACTGCCATTCTCACAGCTGCAGAGCAGAATTACATGTACAGAAGCAAAGGAGGCTTTTACCAGCCAATGAGGGATCAGACTGTGTAAGTAATATTAAAAGAATTCTTGGTAAAGGTAAGTATAGTGAAAATTGTTGAAATTAAGAGGTGAAGGGGGACATACACTTTGAATGTGGCACACACCTTGACTTGCCTTTATTGTATGGACAGGTTTAAAAAAGAGAGACAGGCACAATAAAAACAAAGCTACAGCATACTGTAAAGATAGAGCAAGTACCTAATCTCTACATGGAATATACTGTACACACATTCATAGAGATGTAATAAAAGTTCTTATTGTTGAAAATTGTGCTAATTTTACCACAACCAATCAAATGTTATTTACCATTTAAAAAGCTAACATGTGATTGTTTGGGACAAAATTAGCACAATTTTTTACGATAAGAACTTTTTTTACATCGCCCTGATAGTAACATAATATGCGAGGTATATGTCCAGCTAGTCCAACTTTATCCTACGCATAATCCCTACCTAACAGTTGATCCAGGGAAAGGCAAAAAAGTACGAAGGGTAAAAAAGCTCCTTCTTGACTAAACTGTTAATCAGAAATAGAGACGAATCCTGGATTTAAATCACACCACAGGTTTCAAAAATCTTCATATCAATCCTCACCTCCCCTCTACGGTCCTACCTGAAATGTTGCTGTATCGGATATCAGTGTGTAGGTGTGTGTAGTAGGGAGAGCTGACTGAGCAAAAAAACTATTTTTTAATTGAATTACATTGTAGTAGGATAACACTTGTTATCTTCCTTATTTCTGTGTTCAAACATTTTTGAAAACCAAGAGGGTTTGTTCAACCATAAAATGAAATATTGTCAGTCGGCTCGACAAATTTACCGCCATGTCTGATCAAATGTTCAACCAATTCAGACATTCGATCAACATAATTTCACCGTGTTCCAAATTTGCACCAATGTTTCGTAAAACTGAAACTTTGTTGGGCCAATATATCGGAAAATGTGCACACAGCCTTAGGGACCCCAGGGAGATATACAAGATATACTGTATTTAACACAACACTTGCAGTTCTCCAAACTTTACTAAATCTGATATTAGGGCAATTATGAAGCATTATATAAAAGTTATTCTACTGATGATTAGATCATTTATTGTTATATAAGTTATCTGCGTTTTTTGCTAGACTTGGTAAGAATTTGCATACTCATGCTGATTAGGAAGCCTATTATTCATCTACAGGCCCTACTTTTTGTTTACTCCGGTGATTAAATAGGTGTGACATATTTGGAAAGTCCCATATATTGGTATAAATGGAACCAACCCATATTTAACTAGAGTTTCACATCACAGACGAAATAGAGACAAATCCTGGATTCAAACCACACCACAGGTTTCAAAAATCTACATATCTATTGCAATTTTGATTATCAGAACTTAAAGAAAATCATGGTCAAATATTCATTCAGGGTCAAATCACTGTTAACATCCCCCCCCCGCTTCAATTGGGTTTGAATCTGATTTTTTGGAATTTCAGTGTGTTTCATGGAGGAATTTAACTCAACAGTTTTGTGAATATCTAAAGTATCTCTGGATCAATAAGAAAACACATATACTATACATATTAAAGGAGAACTAAACCCAAATTTGTACACTCCAGAATGAGAATATATACCCTCTAAAAACACCAATAAACTGTCAAATAGCAATACAGTATAGTATAGTATAGTATTTGAGGTGGAATAAAGACATACGTCCATCCAGTCCAACCCATCTAGCAATATCCTCATTTCCTGCCTAACTGTTGATCCAGAGGAAGGCAAAAAAAAACACCAAATTCATGAAGGGGGAAAAAATTCTTCCTGACTCCAAGTGGCAATCGGAAATTTCCCTGGAACAACTCTACTTTATGTATCAATACCAGTAACTTGCAACATTCCTTGTTTGCAGAAACTCATCCAGTCTTTTTTTTAAACTGGCCAATGAACCTGCCATAACCACGTCCACTGGAAGACAGTTCCATAGCTTTACCGTTCTCACAGTGAAAAACCCTTTCCGAACTTGAAGCCTAAACCTTTTTTCTTCAAGTCTTAAGGGATGTCCACATGTCCTCTGACATATTCTATTGGTGAACAATGCCCCAGATATATTTATTTTATAGCCCGTTAATGTATTTATACAAGGTAATCATATCCCCATGCAAGCACCTTTTCTCCAGCGTACATAATTGTAACTTTTCCAGTCTCACTTCATATTCAAGCTCCCCCAATCCCCTTATTAATTTAGTTGGCCTTCTCTGAACCCTTTCCATTTCAAAGATGTCCTTTTTGTACACAGGATTCCTAAATTGCACTGCATATTTCAAATGAGGCCTTACCAATGCTTTGTAGAGAGGGAGAATAACATTTTCCTCCCTTGAATCCATACCTCTCTTTATACAAGACAATACCATGCTGGCTCTGGCTGTTGTCGCCTGGCACTGATTGCTTCCTTTAAGTTTGTTATCCACCAAAACTCCAAGATCCCTTTCCAACAGAGATTCACTTAACACAGAGCCATTTATAGTATAAGCTGCACAAGGATTTTCAAGTCCAAAATGCATCACCTTACATTTATCAACATTGAATCTCATCTGCCACTTAGCAGCCCAATGTGGCAATCTATCTAGATCCCCCTGCAACGATTGCACATCCTTTAAATGGTCGGCAATGTTTTGTGTCGTCAGCAAACACAGAAACCTTGCTGGCAATACCCACTTCCAAATCATTAATAAATAGATTAAATAGAAGCAGCCCCAACACAGAACCCTGTGGCACCCCACTTAGCACTTTAGTCCATAATGATGAAGCCCCATTAACAACTACTCTCTGCATCCTATTCATTAACCAATTTTCTATCCATGCACAAATGTCTCCCCAGACCAACAGACCTTAGCTTATACATTAGTCGCCTATGGGGGACTGTATCAAAAGCCTTTGCAAAATCCTTTGCAAAATCCAAGTAAACTACATCTACTGCTACTTGAACAAAAGCCTTAATTATGTCATAGACTAACCCATGAACGACTTTGAGGTACTCACGGATTTAAATAAATTTATTAGAAAAATTAACACTTAAAGGACAGTACACTACACCCCAAATCTTTTTCCATTACAGGTGAACTTAACACAGAGTTAATTTATGGTGTAGATGGCAAAGGGATTATTAAATCCCAAATGCATCACCTTACATTTATCTACATTGAATCTCATCTGCCATTCTGCTGCCCATTTTGATAATCTATCTAGGTCTGCTTGCAGCACTTGCACATCATTGGAAGTTTCCAAAGCTTTGCATAATTTAGTGTCATCAGCAAACACAGAGACCTTGCTCTCAATGCTCCCTTCTAAGTCATTTATAAACAGATTAAACAGAAGCGGCCCCAGTACAGAACCCTGAGGCACTCCGCTTAGAACTTTAGCCCACATAGATGTAGCTCCATTAACCACCACTCTCTGTTTGCGGTCCAATAACCAGTTCTCTATCCATGAACAAATGTTTTCTTCAAGGCCAACAGTCCTCAGTTTATACATTAGTCGCCTATGTGGCACAGTATCAAAAGCTTTTGCAAAATCCAAATATACCACATCCACTGCTGTGCCTGAGTCCAACTTCTTACTCACTTCTTCATAAAAACCAATTAAATTTGCCTGGCATGATCTAGTTCTCATAAATCCATGCTGACTACTACTAATAAGATGATCCCTTAACAAAGTTTCCATCACCTTCCCTACCACTGATGTTAGGCTTACAGGTCTATAGTTACCAGGCTGTGAACGACTACCTTTTTTGAATATTGGTATTACATTGGCTTTTTTCCAATCCAGCGGCACATCCCCAGACAAAAGCGAATCTGAAAATATGAGAAACAGTGGTCTAGCTAGAACTGAACTAAGCTCTTTTAAAATCCTAGGATGCAATCCATCTGGTCCTGGCGCTTTATTGATATTAACTTTGTCTAATTGTTTCCATACCATATCCTCTGTTATCCAATGTGAAAACTCTTAATTTCTTCCCTGCATATTGCTACAATCCCTACTGTAAGGACAAGGATTCTCAACAGTAAAAACTGATGTAAAAAACGGTTTAGCAGATTAGCCTTTTCGGCATCCTCTACAACCACCTCAGCTCCATTATTTAATGGTCCCACATTCTCAGTCCTCATCTTTTTACCATTTATATACTTAAAAAACATTTTGGGGTTGGACTTGCTTTGTTCGGCAATCCGTATTTCATTTTCTATTTTAGCTAGTTTAATTGCTTTCTTGCACTCTTTATTACAGCTTTTTTACTCCCTGTAAGCCTGTTCTGTGCCTTCTGTTTTCAAAATTTTAAAAGCCCTTTTCTTTTTTTCCATTTCCCTTTTTACCTGAGCATTAAGCCATGCAGGACTGGACCTAATTTTTTTACACTTGTTACCTAAAGGTACCGATTTGGAAATGTAATAGTCTAATATCCCTTTAAAAGTGGCCCACATCTGCTCAGTATCTTTACCTAGAAACAGTTCCCCCCAGTCTATGAGCAGGAGCGATTCCTTTAAAAGCATAAAATTAGCTTTCCTAAAGTTAAAAGTTTTTGTTAAGCTAGTGCACTTTAGTTTTTTGCAACCTATATTAAATGACACTATATCATGGTCACTATTCCCTATGATATAGTGTCATACTGTGTAGTGCAATAAAGATTGTTTATTTAAAAGTGTTTAAGATGTTTTATACACACAGGAAAATGTAATTTATTTTACTGATTTATACATAGAGACACAATTTTCTACAAGTTGCCAATTGCCATAATAGCTACTTTGACACTGTGCTTTACTTTCCCATATGCAGCTGTTGACCTTTTATCATCACCTTTAGACATAAAATAATATAACATGTAATCTGTTTTATTCACTCTCTAGGTGCAGAATTCTTTGTCTGATTTTGAAGCTAAACTGTCTTTGCCTGCTAATAGTTGTTCCTGTGCATCAGAAACATACAAGATTCTTCACTCCCATCAGGTATCACCATCTTATTTTCGAACCTTGGGAGTTTTCAAAGGACATCTAAACATTTTCCAACTAATCACACAGTATTAAGGATTAATTACAACCAGTCTTAAAGGATAACTATACTATATATAAACTCCTGGACTATTCCTGTATTAAAGATAGTGCTGAAGCCAGAAGGAAGACTGACAGAATCAGTTTTCTTTGGGCTGGTGCTCCTCACAGAAACAATATAGGGTGATAGGAATTATCAGTCCTATATCCTGGTCCCATTTACTTTTTTATTTTAACTGGCTTTTTAAAAAAATGTTGTACATAGTATAGTTATCCCTTAAATTAGCTTTTTTTTCTTCTCTGACCTTTGTATGCCTTGTTTTTCTTTTTTTTTTTTTTTACCTCTAAGAGTTTTTTAAAGGAGACAGGGCACAGCTAGTCAGTAAGGAACTGTCAGTCAAACCACTCCCAGCCCCTCCCCCTGGCAAGCTACACTATCCATTCTATTATTTCTGTCTTTGCATGGATAATTGATTCAACCTTAAGGCTCCGCGCCCTCCTCCCCGTCGGCGACGAGGCCAATAGGAAGGCACGCTCTGCAACAAGCGTGCCTTCCTATTGGCCTCGTCGCCGACAGGGAGGAGGGGGCGGAGCCTACCAGAGCAGCGTTGCTCTGAGAGACTGCTGTAAGCTGCACAAACCCAGGGGTGAGGACTTAGTGGTTCAGGTCCTCACCCTTGGTAAAAGCTAAGGAACAAGGAAGAGGAGCGGAGGGAAGGTGAGTATAATTGTCCTTTAAGAGACATTTCTACATCCTGGAAGAAGTGGAGAGTTCTTCCAATAAAGGTCATTCTGATGAAATCACACCGAACATGTCTAATGGAATCATTAATAATGGATATAACAGTAATAGTAACATCTAACACTACTCCTACAAACATATTGTCCAGAAACTTTCTTGACGATCATAATACATTAACCCTTTCTACCTTACAAAATGAAGCATCTACGTCTACTGTAGTACATACAGGCCTAAGGAGTATATCATCCTTCTATACACTACAAAGTAAGGGTCAATACATAGATATGTATCAGAAATTGGTCTTACGAGATCTAGAAAAACTGGACTCAAAAACCAACATCAACATTAAAAAATACAGGTCGTCCAATTTCAATAACAAAGAAAGAACAGCACTACAACAATTAAAGAATAATGATTCCATTGTTATTAGGAACTCTGACAAAGGAAGCTCAATAGTTATCACAGACTATACCCAATAGGAACTAGAGGCATCTAGACAATTAGGAGACAAGGACACATACACTTTATTATCTGGTGATCCTGTTGTTTCATATTCCAAACGTTACAATAGACTTATAACTAATGGTCATGATCTTAAAATAATTAATGATGAAGAACAGGAATTCTTGAAAATGAATAATCCATGCACCCCTATTTTTCATATGTTCCCCAAAGTACATAAATCCTTGGTAGATGTTCAGGCCAGACCCATAGTATCTGGCATAGGGTTATTGAATGAACATCTAGCTGAATACGTTGATAACTTGCTCCTCCCTATGGTAATCAAACTTCCTAGTTATTTGAGGGACACTACTGATCTTTTAGCGTCTTTTGAAAATTTTAGTTGGGGTTCCAATCACTATTGGGTATCCATAGATGTCACGTCCCTATATACTTGCATAGACCACACAGGGGGTTTACAAGCCATTAAATACTGGCTAGAATTCTTTAACATGTATTGCACTATGCAAAATAATTATATTATAGAAATATTGGAATATCTTCTTACCACCAATTATTTCATGTTTGCCAATAAGTACTACTTACAGCTAAGAGGGGCGGCTATGGGGGCGAAATTTTTGCCCTCATATGCCAACCTCGTCATGGGCAAATGGGAACAAGATTACATATATGGACCCAAGAACCCATGCAGATCGAATATCAAAACATATGTGAGATATATTGACGACTTGCTACTCATCTGGGACAGGGTTTATCGACAGCTTCATAAGTCACTGCAATAAGAACAATCACAATATTAGGCTCACATCACAAATACATAATACTCAAATGGAGTTTTTAGATGTTATCCTTTATATCGAGAATGATACATTTGTCACT
Source organism: Hymenochirus boettgeri (assembly GCA_019447015.1). Lineage (NCBI taxonomy): Eukaryota > Metazoa > Chordata > Amphibia > Anura > Pipidae > Hymenochirus > Hymenochirus boettgeri. Next base: position 60,704,813 of record CM033477.1, read on the forward strand.
GATCTATATAGAAAACCCATCACTAAAAATACTATATTACATGCGGGTTCAGCACATCATAAATCAGTTGTCAAATCCATACCTTATGGTCAATTTATTAGACTTTGCAGCATATGTAAGAATTGGGACAGATTTAATGTACAAGCACTGGACCTATGGGAAGTGTGCCCGTGTTATATATCCATTGCTGAGCCTCTTTGTTTTTCTTATATATTATAGGTTTAATGGATGGAGCACCTTCTTAAGAAATCTATATAGCTCTGATTTATGGATCTATCTCACTAGTGCCCTTGTGATATCTTTCTTGTACTTATTTGTTGTTGTCTTCTGGTGAATTGTATATATGCGCCTATTCTTCATAAGTGAGCACAGTGAGATTCCTCCTATATATTAACATGTGTGATTTATCAATATTAGATAAGGTACGCTTTGATAAACTAAATGCAGTTTTTGAAGACAAAGAACCATCAATTACTATTGACAGAGGGATAAATAAACTAATTAAGCAATTGAAAGAATCCCATAAGGCATATGCAAAAACTTGGTGGAATATCTGGAGTTTAGATAAATATATAACACTGGGACTTATCCCAAGGGGTTTAAGAGTAAAGGTGTTACCTTCCTGGGAACCTACAAAAGAATTCAAGGCAGAATGGGAGGGAATTTTAAATGAATGTTCCACACGACTGATGCAGACTTTAGTAAAACATGACAGATTACAATTGGAGAATAATAAAAAATTAATTGATGAATGTACACTATCAATACAACAAAGGGTGGAGCAACAGGAGTTTGAAGACATAACCAAAAAGCTCAAATTTGAATTAAATAAGATAGAGGCGGAAATAATTGACCTCAAAAAATCGAAACTGAATAGGGATAAATCTGACTCTGCACAGGGGCAAATCTATAGGTGGAAACACAAAACAAATGATAGAAGTAACAGGAATGTGAATAACTCTGTGGCAGATGCTACTTTGAGCTCAGACATAGACACAACGGATACAGATTCCAGCACACATTTTTTAGACGAAGGAAGATCAGGAGGGGGCGCTCAAAAAAGGGATCTAAGGCCACGTTTCAAAACGAGGAACTATTTAGAGAGGAAAACTTATGTGAAGAGACACAGGAGAAACTCCAAATAATTAACATCTCTAGTCATACACTAACATCCGCGCAGAGGTTAGTTCTAGAAAAAGGGCTTTCTTTCTGCCCTACTGCTAATTTAAATCGGTTTACAGCCGTTAAAGATTTATTCCTATTTTGCAGGAGAATTGCACTTAAGGCACACTTCAATAAAGGCACGGAGAACATTAATCTTAATGAAGCAGATATAGCACTCAATGAGCTCTGCAGACTTGCACAAGGTAAGTCTTTTAAGAATAAGTCGAAATATACACCACCCTTCTCCGATTTTCCTGCATTACAAGTGTTCTTTAATTGCACTATGGAATCTATCAGGACACTCTCCGTGACTGATGGACAAACAAATAACTTAACTCAAATGGAAAGAAAAGCAATTCAGGAATTAGGAGATCTAAAAGGTGTTGTTATAAAAAGGTCGGACAAGGGTGGTAATATAGTCCTATGGGATGAACTTCTATATATTACCGAAGCTTATAGGCAGTTGAAAAATGTAAATAATTACAGACTGCTTTCATCTAATCCCACAGAGAGCTACATGAACAACCTTGCGCAGATATTAGATGATGCCTATGAGATGGGGGTAATCAGCACATCAGAAAAGGATTACCTGTTTGTGCAGAATCCTATTACTCCGACTTTTTACCTTTTGCCAAAGGTGCACAAGAATCTGCATAGACCACCGGGAAGGCCAATAATCTCAGGAATGGGGAGTTTGTTAGAACCCTTATGTGAGTATGTGGACTACTATTTGCAACCGCATGTACTCGCATTAGAATCTTACATAAGGGATACAACATCTTTTATTAGACAAATTAAAGAAATTAATATACCAAAAGGAGCACTTATTGTGACCTGTGACGTAGAGTCCCTATATTCAAGCATCGCACATGGGGATGGTATTTCGGCTGTTAAATACTTCCAATCAATGTGCGATGAGAAACAGCAGTTTCATTCACAATTTTTGATTAGATTATTATGGTTTATATTATACCACAACTTTTTCCTCTTTGATAGGAAATATTACTTGCAGGTGAAGGGAACAGCTATGGGCGCCAAGTGCGCCCCCTCATACGCCAACCTGTTTCTAGGTTGGTGGGAGAGGGAGGTGGCACTTGGCGACCCAATGTCGCCATATGTCAAATATATTGACATCTGGCTCAGATTCATTGACGATATATTCTTCATATGGACAGGCCCCAGGACCGTTTGAGTTGATTATCTTAAGGCACTTAATAACAATCCCTACAATATTTTTTTAACACACTCTATATCAGAAACCACTTGTGAGTTTCTTGACGTAACTATAGAAATTAAAGAAGATCATCTCATAACTAAATTGTTTAGGAAACCAACTTTGACCAATTCACTCCTACATTTTGAAAGTGCCCATCCTCAATCATTAATAAAAGGGATCCCCAAAGGTCAATTTCTTAGAGTACGACGTAATTGTACGGAACCCAGAGATTTTGTGGATGCAGCAAAGGATTTAGAAAAGAGGTTTTTGAAAAGAGGTTTTCCGCCTTCATTATTGAAAACATGTAAGAAAAACATGAGAGGTCTAACACAGGATGATTTATTGACATCTAAACGTACAATAAATGAAAATGCTAGCGAAAACATAAGGTACATTACTACATATAGTAACGAATGGTACAAACTCAGGCAAATTCTGGTAAACAACTGGGGCATACTTAAAAGTGACCCTCAGCTGTCATCCCTGGTACCGGACCATCCAAAGATGACAGCTCGAAGGAGCAAAAACATTTCGGATAGACTCTGTAGTAGTCATTTTGAACGAACCGCTAAATGTTTAAATCGAGGCAGTTCAGTCCACGGAACATATGCCTGTGGGAATTGTAAATTTTGTCCCCTCATGAAGAAGGGCAATACTTTCATAAATCATAAAACAGGTGAAATGTACTATGCAAAGGGATATTATAACTGCAATAGCAGAAATGTAATTTATCTGTTAACATGTACGTGTAAGCTTCAATATGTGGGGAAAACCACTCAGAAATTTAAAGAACGTTTGAGCTCTCATATCTCCAATATTAAAAATGCAGTGAGAGATAGAGACCTAGGGAAACGCATTACAAATGTGGCGGATCACTTCCTCAGTAAACATGGTAATAAGGTTGATACTTTAAAATGCCAGGTTATAGATAGTGTACGGGAAAGATTAAGGGGAGGAAATTGGGAAGCCTCTTTGTTAAGAAAAGAAGCCCAGTGGATCTTTAATTTGAACACTAAGCAACCAGATGGGCTCAATGAGGAATGGGACCTTTCACCTTTTATATAATCTTCTTTGGAGTGTTATAAATTAACTTGCTTTATCCACTTTACAGACTCTATTCGCCTCCAGACTCACTATAAAGAGTACGACTATTGCCTCCAGATTTCCTATGAAAAGGACGACTAAGGAATCTCTAATAGTTAATGGTGATTTATCTCCTTACCGTTTCCAGACTCCCCATAAAAAGGAAAAGGAAAACTAATATTTTTAGGCTTCCTATGAAAAGGACGACTGATCATCTACATATATCAGGATTAATCTGTAATATTGGGAATCCAAAACATGGATATTGAATCAAGATCAGCCTGGATCTAAAAGTGAAGCAGCCAGTCTTTTTTCCTTTTCTTTCAAAGGGCGACAGATGAGCAACTTGGACTGAGATTTGCCTTGTCAGCTCCGGGATATCCGGATTTTCCTATATACTCCCAATAATATATATATATCCAGCAATGGACTTTTTATGAAAAAGATGACTAGATAATTTACTTACATTGGGAACTTAAAGTATGGATTTGGAACCAGGATCAGTCTGGATCTAAAAGTGAAGTAGCCAGTCTTTTCTCCTTCTATTAAAAGGATGACTGATGAACCGAGATCGGCCCTGACAGCTCCGGAGTATCCGGTTTTTCCTCAATATCCCTATATGTATATATATGTATCCAGCAATGGATTGGTTCTGATCGACCCCCCTCTTCCTCTGCCTGGATACTTTAAATAACATACTGAGACTTTTTTGGAGAATGGTTACTATATCACCTCTACTGAACATCTCAGCTTTCTATTTGGCATATATCTTTATATTTTGATTCTAGCCTTAAAGATCAGTATTTTGATGTTTTTTAGAAATATTGTAAGATTATTGAAGAGGCTGCAATTTACCTGATAATAATTTTTACTATCTCTCTTGAAATGGAACCCCTTCTATTTATGGGCTCTGCCTTTAATTATATCATATAATATGTCCTGGCCATTTTATCTGCTCTTGCAGCCTCACTGTTTGGGAATGAGTCCCATTATGCATCTGGTCTTGGAGCTTTGGGGATGAGTCCCATTATATATTTGGTCTTAGAGATGCGCTTTAAGCAAGTATGTATTTGAGATGCGCGAGAAATGCGCTCCAAGCTGACACGCATCCGATAGATAAACTACCCAGAAGGAGCCCTGGTTGGCTTAACTCGGAAGTAGAATTAGATCACATACTGCTCCAAACTGACACGCATCCGATGGATAGACTACCCAGAAGGAGGCTTAGTGGCTTAGCTCGGAGGTGGAGCTAGATCGCATACCGATTACGTCAGGCTGCATGCGACACCACATGGCCATTAATTGATCAATTAAGAGCATTCCTCTCCTATTTGGGTATATAAGGCAAACATAACGATTGTGATTATTGCCGTTGACGAAGTCTCTGTGTGTGGAGACGAAACGCGTCCGGTTTATATTTTAAACTTGCTCCCATGAAGTACCGAATACGATCTAGACTGGTGTAGTATCACTTTATATTATTACTATGTTCTGAGGTTTGTGAGATATCTGCCACAGAGTATTAGGTAGAATGTAATTAATTATGAATATGGAAATGTTGCATTTGTTGCAGTACTTATGACTAAACCATTTATCTCTCATGGCTAGATATAACTGAATGTTACTTATGTATTTAGATATCTGTGAACCTCTGTTACTAATGTTGGATGTACCTATTCATGGATTTAAGTAGTCTACTTTTGTGACTCTAGGACACTGGCTTATATATACTTCAGAGCAATATACACTTGGAATATTCCTCAGTATACAGCAGTGGTCCTATAATGATATACCGGTATATCTGTTAATTATGTCTGCTTACGCCCAGTCTTTAATTGGTCACTTTATATGGGAAGTGTTTTTATTTCTCTGTTTGTTTCCCCCTGCACTTATTATATAAGACATTGTATTTATATGTTTTCATGCATGTTTAATAAAGGAGCTTTCTATAATTTTTGATACCATAGAAGTGTGCCTGTGTTATATATCCATTGCTGAGCCTCTTTGTTTTTCTTATACATGCGGGTTCAGCACATCATAAATCAGTTGTCAAATCCATACCTTATGGTCAATTTATTAGACTTTGCCGCATATGTAAGAATTGGGACAGATTTAATGTACAAGCACTGGACCTATGGGACCGTTTGCTCACCAGGGGATACCAAACCCATAACATAAAAAGTGCCTATGACAAGGCAGTACTTCTCGATCGTAAGACACTCCTTACCCATATCAGTAGATAGAATTCTAGGAATAAGAGCCCGACTGAAGGTAACAGAAATTAATTATCTCTATGGGATAATAGATTGTCATTTATTAGCATGTTCTCTAAACAAAGTTACAGAGTTAATAATATTCTAAAAAAGCATTGGAATGAGTTAGAAGCGGATCCAAAACTAAGGGACAGTTTGGGCAATGGCCCAAAATTTTGCTACAGAAGAGCACGTAATATCGGGACATATTTATCCCCATCGCTCTATAGAACTCCTTCTAGCAGGGCCACTAGCACTTGGCTAGAACACAAGGGATCTCAAGTGTGGAGGTCCGAGATGTGCATCTTACCAATATATACTTGTATCTACGGACTTAATCAGCAGCCAGACGGGTCGTAGATACAAGATAAACAATTATTTTAACTGTCGTTCCTATAAAGTGATATATCTCGCTATATGCTCCTGTGGCAGCCAGTACGTAGGTAAAACTACGAGACTGGCTACTAGAAGGATCATGGAACACATTAATGCTACAAAAATAGATGATCAGAGGAACGCTATTGCAGCTCACCTCCTGACCTACCACGGTGGATCACTGTGTATTAAATTTCAGATCATAGATAAAGTAAAAATATCTGCTAGAAAGGGAGACTGGCATCGGGAACTTCTCCGTAAAGAGGCATTCTGGATGTATCATTTAAAAACTGTAGCACCCTTGGGTCTTAATGCTGATTTTGAACTGAATTGTTTTATAGACTAATGTGTCTTACAATAGGTGTGGTATTTTCAGACTTTATATTATCTTTACTAGCTAGCTGTATGCAAATAGTGATTCTTAACGGATTGTGTACATGATGCTTCTATTAGGAGTGATAATTGATCGCTCTCCCAATTTGGGGTGCTTATCCGCTTCTAATTCTTTTCTATACCAGATATTATTTTACAACTGTGGCGAGTAGCCTCCAGTATTTAGATGACTGCTTTGATGTAAGTTTCTTGTTTTTACACTATGCAGTACCTTATAGATATATCTTTCGGTTGGATTCAATGTAATCATTTATATCCACTATTGTGAACTGTTTGTTTTATGTATGATGTATCATTTTGTTCATAGTATCCACCTGTTATCCTCTGTAGTTAGGGTTGACACCAGTCCCTGCTCCATGATTGGATACTAACCTGTATATTACCTGGAGAGACTTTCTTCTTGTGGTCTCTGAGGAAGCGGAAGTTACAGCGAAATCAACAGACCACGTCCCCTCCCTCTGCGTCTCTCTCTCTCTTATCAGTATCATGTTCAGCTCCATGCTGTTTTAACATTCCAATAAATGTGAAGTTTTATCTACTAATTGGATTCTTGTGTAGTTTGCCTCTGGATGTCCTCCTGCCCATATACTCTTTCAATTATATATTATTCCCGGATCGGTCGGACTGGCATCTAGGTGTGGAGTGAACGCCGTGGCAGCTTCTCACCTGCGGTGCAGCTCCCCACAGTAAGTAGACTCTAATTGCTATTTTGTCTGAACATCTACTGCTATGTCAGAGTCTAAATTTCTACTTACTTCCTCATAAAAGCCAAGCAAGTTAGTTTGACAAGATCTATTCCTCCGAAATCCATGCTGGTTACTACTTATAGTGTCAGTCCTTGAAACATACTCTAGAATATGTTCTATATGTCTTACAGGCCTGTAATTACCTGGCTGTGAACGACTACACTTTTTGAATATTGGAATAACATCAGCCTTTTTCTAATCCAGAGGCACACCTCCGGACATGAGGAAATCTTAGCTCCCTAAGTACCCAAGGATGTATTTTATCCGGTCTAGGAGATTTATTAATATTCACCTTATTTAGTTCTTTCTTTACCATATCCTCGGTTAACTAAAGTGCACTTGAATCTTTTATACCATTATTGCTACTATACTCTATGATATCTGTACTTGGATCTTCTATAGTGTATACAGAGGGGAAAAAAATATTCAAGACATTTGCTTTATTGCCATCCTCCGTAACTAACTTATCCCAATTAATTAATGGTACCACATTCTCAGTCCTCAATCTACTTACTATTAATATACTTAAAACATTTTTTAGGCTTACTGATGCTTTGTTCAGCTATCCTAACTTCATTATTAATTTTAGCTAGTTTTCATAATCCCTAAAGGCCCTTTCCATTCCCTCTGACTTAAAGGATTTAAATGCCTTTTTGTTCCTTTCCATTTGCCTCTTTACATCAGAATTCAGCCACATTTTTTTTACATTTATTTCCCAAGGGTATGAATTTAGATGTGAACTGGCTTAAAATCCCCTTGAACACAGTCCACTTTTTAGTTTAGTACATTTACCTGATAATACATTATCCCAGTTTACATTCTGAAGAGCTGCTTTTAACCTGGGCAAATTTGCCTTCCCTAAATTAAAAGTCTTTGTTTACCCAGCGCACTTTTCCTTTTTGATAACATAGTCCAAACGACATTATTTCATGGTCACTATTCCCTAAGCCTCCAGTTACCTTTATATCTATAATGCGCTCCACGGTGTTAGATATTACCAGATCCAACAGAGCTCATTTTCTAGTAGGAACCTCAATCACCTGTGAAATAAAATTATCCTGCAGCAAATTTAGGAACTTGTCACCTTTTTCTGTGATGGCAGTTCCACTACACCAATTAATGTCAGGGTAATTAAAGTCTCCCATAATGAGCACACTCCCCAAACTTGCAGCCCTTGCCAACTGCATATGAAGCTGACTCACCTCCTCTCTGCTAGCATTTGGCAGCTTATAGCAGACACCAACAATGACATTACCCCCTTTCCTGTTGCCTAATTCCACCCATATTGCCTCCACTTTAACATCCATATAACCAGTTATCCTCCTGGGCTATCTTTCCCAGTGAGATGGTTGATACCCCCCCAACCTAGTTTAAAATCGACTCCAAGCCTTTAGCCATCTTCTCCCCTAAAACAGCTGCACCGCTATCAGTGAGGTGCAACCCACCCCTACTAAAGAGCCTGTAGCCGACAGCAAAGTCTGCCCAGTTCTCTATAAACCCAAACCCTTCTTCCTTACACCACCCTCTTAGCCACACATTAATGCTCCTAAGCTCCCGTTGTCTCCCTGGCTTAGCATGTGGCCGCGGTAGTATTTCTGAAAACACTACCCTGGAGGTCCTTGTTTTAACTTGGCCCCTAGCTCTCGGAAATCATGTTTAAGGACCTCACCTCCTCCTCTAACTTTGTCATTGGCACCAATGTGAACCAAGACTGCCGGATCACACCTGGCCCCACCCAATAATCTGTCTACACAATCCACCACATGCCGAACCCTAGCACCAGGCAGGCAACACACAGTTCGGCATGTAGGGTCTTGGAGGCAGATTACCCTATCTACCTTCCTTATAATGGAGCCCTCTACCACTACCACTTGCCTAGCATTCCTGATCCTTAATTCCTCCTCCCTTGTATCAGAGATGGTAGTCCCCTGGGTGCTCAAGAGACTAGCCCCCTCCATACACACTAATTCCAAGGTGTCCTCCTCCATTCATTACCTAAGGCGGCAAATCTGTTGGGATGGGCAATCTGGGAAGAAGCCACCCTACCCTTCCCCCCCCCCCCCCCTTCCCCTAGTAGCCCTAACAAAATTAACTCCCGCCTCAACCTTCTCTGTCCCACTTCCATCCAACTCTATTCTGGCCCCAGCCAGTGCCTGCTGACCCCCCAGATTTGCCAATCCCTGCAATGCTGCAAGCTGCCCCCTTTAGACTCTCCACCTCAGCTTCCAAACGGGCTGGAACGTCTGCTCCAGGTTCCTATACATGTGGCAGGATGCACATTGCATGGTACAGACAAAACTGTCCCTTCTAATACACAACACCGTGTATGCACAATCCTTGTTTAATTTCCCTTCTTGTTTCAATGTCCTTCTTTTTCTAAGTCCCTGAGATCATGGTCCTTTAGAGCAAGGGACTTTATACATGTTTCACTCACAGGAAACTTCCTTTTGTTAGGTCCAAACCACAGGTCCAACCAATGTGAATCCTATTTAACTAATAGGCCCCAGCCCCCACTCCAATTAGTGCAAGAGCCAGGAAGAGAGGGAAAAAAACAAAACACTTATTAACCCTTTCACAACCTGTGATTACAACAGGTGCAATACTAGAATATAGAAGCCCAGCGCACCCCTTTAAGTGGAAGAAAGAAAGATTAATCTGCTTACTGCACACACAGTCCTTAACACAGCACAAACATTCCTTATTTTCAAACTTTCACACACGCCATACAACCATCAAATGATTAAATGTCCTTCTTTTTCTATGTCCTTGAGTTCAAGGTCCATAAGAGCAAGGGATGTTGTATACGTTGTCCTTTAATACTAGTAACTTTCAACATCATAATATCATTTAAAGGTACATAAAGACATGCGATTGTGGGAGGGACCCATGACGCGCGACCGGGCGACTACCCAGGGATTTATTTAAAAGATGCATTTTGCAAGAAACACATCTTCCTATTGGTCATGCTCTGGACTGTGGGAGGGGTAAGGCTAGACGGTATTGGGGATCTAGGGCATAACCAGGGTTGAGAATCTACTGGTTTCGAGTTAGGATATTTGCACTTTAATTTCCCTTTAATTAATAGAATACAGTATTCAAGTTGCATGGCAAACAAGAAACCAAATAACAAACACATTGTCTGGCACTGGTAATAAGTTTCGCATCTGTGGGTGGATATAGTATTATTATATAATTTAATGAATGAATAATTGCATTCTGCCTGAGAAATAATTACAAAGACAAAGCACTACTTTCACTTTCTCTTTACTGTATTTTGGTTTCCAAGTAAAAATCTACAAAGGGAATTAATCTGGGCTTCATGAACCAATGATTATCAATTCTTAAAAGGGGATTTTTGTTGCTGTAAAAGATACCAACCATTCTATAGGATGATCATTTTATGCCGGTCACTGCCCTTTTCCCAGTTTGGTATTTTCTCAGATGAGCTTTTCCAAGGACAAGTCTGTTTACTTTCTGTCATAGAAAACATCCTCAAGGATCTTTAATCGGACACTGCATATTGGTAAGTGTATTTACACATGAATGAATACGTGTATTTGTACAATGGTAAAACAGCATTTTTACTTTTTCTGTTGTATATAGCCCTCTTCTGGGTAATAATGAAAAATGGGGGTTATATAATAATATATAAAATATAGAATTATATTATAAATATAATAATTATATAGTTTGAAGTGGCAGTAGGATTGTTTTGCAGCATGGAAGCCTTTTTTTATAACTTTGTTATGTTCTAGCAGGTGTGCAATGTATGTGTTATGTACCATGAAGCATTTTTTCAGTTATTTAGCACAATGTAGGTATCCAAACATTCCCCCCTTTCCCCCTCCACGGTCCTACCTGAAAAGTTAGCTGGGTCGGATAACAATTTATCAATGTGTAGGTGTGTGTGTGTAGTAGGGAGAGATGACTTTGAGCAAAAGCTATTTTTAATTGAATTAGATTGTGGTAGGATTCCACTTGTTATCTTCCTTATCCCTGTGTTCAAGTATTTTTGAAAACCAAGAGGTATTGTTCACCCCTAAAATGAAATAGTCGATCAACATAATTTCACTGTGATCAAAATTTGTTCTAATGTTGTAGTTCTCTGACCTTTACGATATCTGATATCAAGGCAAATGTGAAGTATTATGTAAAAGTTATTATAAAGATTAGATCATTCGTTGTTATATAAGTTATCTGCATTTTTTGCTAGAGTTGGTATGAATTTGCATACTTATGCTGATTAGGAAGGCTATTTATTCATCTACAGGCCCCACTTTTTCTTTACTCTGGTGATTAAATAGGTGTTACATATCTGGAGGGTCCCATATATTGGTATAAATGGAATGATTTAAAGGGACACTATAATGAAAAAATGACTTTGCCGTCTTAATCTATAATTGAATACATGTGAGTAGCACTTACTCTGATTTGTGTATGTTGCTTCATGCCTTCAATCCAGCACACATTTTGTTTAGAGCAAGGCAATTGACTGACAGCTGAAATATAAGAAGTTTTAGATTTGATATCTAAAGAAATAGGGGCAGATCAACAAAAAAATGATACAGTGGTGGTTGGGAAGAATTATAGTTTCCAGTTATGGTCAATTCAAAATAACCTATTTTTCGGTGTAGATGCCCTTTAAGTTACTGGATCCTGAGCACCAACCCATATTAAACTAATAGAGTTTCACATCACAAAGGACTTTATGGAAAGATCAGGCGAATTATCTGAATATGCCGAGACCAGGTCCATCACTGCAGCAAATATAGACTGTGCTATGGCAGTCTACACATTTATACACACTAAAGAGTACACCAAGGAGATTCTTATGGATAAAATAAACTAGTTACCGATTTGGCCAATTTTTGGGCAATTTTATTTAGTATAAGACACATTACACAAGGGTTCAGGATCAATAACATACCCACCAGTAGACATCACAACCCCCAATTCTGAATGAAATGGATAGGGGGACTGAATAGATGCTGTCCTGACCTCATGGTCTGAGGAAATGTCACAGGAATTGGATAGGGCAAAAAATAAAAATAAAAAAAATTTGACAAACCCTTAATAGCAGCTACCACCTGGAAACAAGCAGCTCAACCACAATCTCTGATTGTATCGATCTGGTGGATGTGCGAAAACAAACAAATAAGAGCCAACCTACTAAATATTTACCTTCACTTGTTGTAGTTGTAGGGACCTTGGATGTACGCTTTAGCAGAGAAGGAGAGGTTAAAAAGGGTAACATAAATCATTTTTGACTTGAGGGGTCAGGTCAGGGGTGGCCGAGGTCACTGCTGGAGTGTTCAACATGGATTTTGCTACACTTACTTACCTCTAAGTAAAAAAGTAATACTTATAGGTAAGTGTAGCAAGATTCCCTCATATACTGGTAAATATAAGATGCCCTCATGCCCAGGTTCATACAAGATGGCCCACAGTGACTGGCACATGCAAGTTTGCCCACAGTGACTGGCACATATGAGTTTGCCCACAGTGACTGGTGCATAAACTTTGCCCACAGTGACTGGGACTCAGTGACTGTTACATATATTTGCCCACAGAAATTCTCTTAAGAAAATCTCTCACAACTATATCACAATTGTGTCAAGTGATTTAGGTCCTCACCCTACATACTATTCCTGTGTAAAATGTAAGAGTATATGTAGTTCCCTTTCTATATCTAGATCACCAATAACACTGTACTTAGTATCTATTGTTGGGTTTGTTGGTCTGCACATTGTGACTGCCCCTGGTCACTAACTTTTTGTATCTTTCTCAGTACTGTCTGATGGTGTGAGGGGGCAATCTTACCTCCAATGTAATAGGCTGACAGCAGTTCCTTCGACATTGTGATTCACTGTAAAAAGTTTGCGTTACCATAAAGCCTAAATCTATTAGCTGGCATTAAAAAGCTTCTGTTATTGTGTCTTTTGAGATGCTGGTGCAGCCAAGGCAAACCCCATCCTGAAGTCATACCAACTTATTTTATTATTAGTAGTATTAATAGTAGGAGCCAGCAGTGCAATTCCCTGTACCTTAGACTTTCGTATAGTCTAGTTTCTGAAGGCGAGAGTTGTCATAAGTAGGGATGGCCGGTTCGCGGATCCACCGCGGATTTATCCCGTTCGCGAACGGCAGATTTTTCCGGATTTTCCACCTTCCGAACTTCCGAACCGCGGTTTCTCGTAATTTCGAGAATTTTCGAAAATACGCGTTTTTCTCGTAATTTCGAAAATTTTCTAAAATACAAGGATTTCTCTTATTTCCGTACATACGTATTTTCGAAAATTTACGAAATTACGAGGATTACTCGTATTTTCGAAAATACGTATGCATGAAAATAAGAGAAATCCTCGTAATTTCGAAAATTTTCGAAAATACGAGGATTTCTCTTATTTTCTCTTATTTTCGAAAATACGAGAAATTTCGTAATTTCAAGGATATTTTTCCTTTTAATGGGTACGCCCGCGGATTTTCGAATTTTCAAATTTTTTCGAAAATTCGCGGATCCTCGAGCGGACCGGATTTTGCGAAGTTCGGACATCTCTAGTCCTAAGGTGCAGTAAAACCTGACAATGACTCAGATCCATTGGGATCCTTCTAAAGGGAACACCTTTATATACTGAAAAACAATAAAACACACATATTTTAGATTGTAATAATACATCCAAAACTAAATATATTTCTATTATATTTACATTTGCACATTTAAAATGTTTATAAAATCATTTTATTTCTACAGGAAAAACATTTTCCCAAATTCCTGCAGTGGATACAGTAATACATTATAAATATATTACAGTTGGTTGTATACTGTAAGTCTGCAATGTAATGTTTATAAATACAATCATGACCAAAAATGAGTCAAGATAATGGAATGTGTGTGGCCCAAGCGTAAACACCATGAACAACACAAAACACCATGAAAAGGGAGTGTTCACGTCTCTTATTGTTTTCTGAACCATTACAATAGATTTTGCCAGATGTATATGCCTCACCTTCACTTTATCAGTGTTATTTGAGACCAGTTAAAAGTACTCTTTGCCCTCACCTTGAAGGAAACTTGTAAACCAAGTTCAGTACAATGTTTGGTTATAAAATGGAAAATGCGTTTAGCAACAAGGTTTGATTCTCGGTGTAGCGTGGCTACTGTTGCAACGTACTGTAAAGATAAAGGCTGGCAACAAATTTGTATGCCCAAGAACCTGGCAAGCCTTAACCGTTGATGTCTAAAACTAGTCTGTAGCCAGACTAGAAACTGTCACCATAGCAATACAATTATTTTTAACATAACAAATGTCTGTAGATTGCAAATATCCTTGGTGTTTTGCCAACAATGGATGTCACTGCACACAGTACAATGTAGCCATTCAAAGGGGAACTAAAGTCACCTGACAGCATTGTCCCAATTCAACATGCATCAAGCTGTGTCTCACCTTTCCTTATGCTGTGGTTGTTGGTTGATTTTTAAAATTTTCCTTTGGGTACTAGGAGTCAGCTCCCATAATCCTCCCCATTGTTTTGGTGGAAGTCTATGGCTCTGTCTGCACATCTGCTGGGTGGATTAACAAACGTCGCCCAACTATCAGACGGAACTGGTGTACCATGCTTAAGAGTACACTTTACATGCTCTCTTTTGCCTAGCAGATCAAATCAAGGAAACCACCGGGCAGCACGGTGGCACAGTTGTTACCACTGATGCCTTGCAGCGCTGAAGTCCTGAGTAGAGATGGCCGAACTTCAGAAAGTTCGAAAACGGACCCATTAAAGTGAATGGGAGTCAAATAGTTCGAAAAGTTTGAATGAAATACAATTAAAATATCAATGGTAACTTAATGTAAATGGCTGTGAGAACTGGGAAATGGTCTGGGGAACATGTTCGAATATCCAGGACTTTCGAAAAATCGATTTTACTCTCACGCGCGCTAATTTCGAGCTCTCGCGTTCGAACGTTTGTTAATTATCCCATAAAAGATTTGCAGATTCGATAATTATCCCATAAACAATTTGCGTATTGTTATATTGACATTTTACTCGCATATTCGTTTATTCGATCTTTACTCGCGTATTGCGTATTGGTATATAGACATTTTTTTACTCGCATGTTCGTTAATTCGATATTTACTCGTGTATTGTTATATAGACATTTTACTAGCATATTTATTCATTCGATCTTTACTCGCCTATTGTTATATTGATATTTTACTTGCATATTCGTTTATTTGATCTTTACTTGCGTATTGGTATATAGACATTTTACTCGCATATTCGTTTATTCGATCTTTACTTGCGTATTGGTATATAGACATTTTACACGCTTATTCGTTTATTCAATCTTTACTTGCGTATTGGTATTTAGACATTTTACTCGCTTATTCGTTTATTCAATCTTTACTTGCATATTGGTATTTAGACATTTTACTCGCATATACGTTTATTCGATCTTTTCTCGCCTATTGTTATATTGACATTTTACTTGCATATTAGTTTATTCGATCTTTACTCGCGTATTGGTATATAGACATTTTACACGCATATTGGTTTATTCGATATTTACTCGCGTATTGGTATATAGACATTTTATTCGCATATTCACGTGCCTTGAACGTGTGGACATTCGATAATTATCGAAAGTCTGGAAAATATTGAAAGTCCGAGAAATCCGGGTCTGGGATAATTCGAGAAGTCCGGGTCCGTTTGAACTCGAATAGTTCGGCTCAAACTCGGGTTCGAGTTCTAGTCCATCTCTACTCCTGAGTTCCATTCTAACCTTGGACTCATCTGCAAGGACTTTGTATGTTCTCCCCGTGCTTGCGTGGGTTTCCTCCGGGCGCTCCGGTTTCCCCCACAACCATAAAGACATACTGATTGGTTGACAAAAGAGCTGGAAGCAGGCTGCACGCTGTTAGTGGTTTAAAAGCATCACTTTATTGTAGAGAATCCATTAAAAACACGTAGTGCTGGGTACAAATACAAAGGCATACTCGAAAGGACACAGGTGATACCTGACGCGTTTCGTGACGTCCGTCACTTCATCAGAGGCAAATCACCAATGGAGGTAAGTCCCTATTTAAGGGTTATACCTAGGAGGGGCTACAAATGTGAAACATGTGTAGCCAATAGACACTATTAAAAACATCAAAGTATATGTGTTACAAAACAGGAACAGCAGCAAAAGCAGAGACATATAGGGAGGACCCACTATCACATGTAAAATTAAAGGGTCACTAATAATTCGTGCTTATGTATGGCTACAAGCCATGTATTTAATACCTGCTCTAATGGCTCAATATATAGCTAAAGAGTCTAGAGATACTAAATGGGTAATATATAGCATAGCATGAATGCATACAAACATATATGGGAGATATATATATATGAAAAAGCTAAAGAAGCTAAAAATGAGTCTGAGGTACTCAGACCAGGTAACAAATAGGCAAAATCCTTCTTCTACATGAAACGCAAAAACGGAATCCTATGGATGCAAATACACGGAGTTCAAAGTACATATTTGTCCAATGCTGCATCAATACATTAGAACATAATCAAAATAAAAATATATCACCACTTAGAAAATGTCTGTAA
Source organism: Hymenochirus boettgeri (assembly GCA_019447015.1). NCBI lineage: Eukaryota > Metazoa > Chordata > Amphibia > Anura > Pipidae > Hymenochirus > Hymenochirus boettgeri. Next base: position 60,721,636 of record CM033477.1, read on the forward strand.
TAAATGCACAAATGTTTGTAGAGGTCTAAACACAAATAAAAATATATGAAACATATACATAGATAATACTTGAAAAAACAAAAAATATATATATAATATCACAGTCGTGCACCTGGTACCACTATTGTGTATCTAGTCATTATCAAAAATCTATCGAGCGCATGGAAAAAGATGATATTATATCGAACTTACATATCGGATGATTAGATACTATATAGGTATCTTTAATACAGGAAGGCCCTGGGAACTAACCTGGCAGAAGAAAACCGAATGTGCTGTAGCTCCTCACCAAAACAATATTAGAAAGTAGGAATAGAATGTGCTGTAGCTCCTCACCAAAACAATATTAGAAAGTAGGAATATTAATTCTACCTCCCTGTCCCAAATACTTTTCATTTTTTAAAAGTTGATTTTTACAGCATAGCTTTCCTTTAAATATATTCCTAGTAGAATGAAATGACTCCATGAAGGATCAGATAACTGCAGATTCCTCCTCTGTAGTGTTCTAACAGTGTTCAGTGTTTCTGAAACTTTTTCAGACCATGGCATACTTGGCAATGCAAATTTTTCTTGAGGCACACCTGTGTGCCAATAGCGGGACGCGCCCCCTTTGTCAGCAGCCCCTCGCACCCATCTCAGCCCACTAGCACCACCATCACACACCACCCCCCACAACGCCCTTCCCAGCAGCCCCTTGCAGCCCACAGTGCTAAGTTCAGCCATTTTCGTCTTACCAAATTTGGCGACTTGAAACGGCCGTACTTACCACAATATTGCCATTTTCTAAATACAATTGAGCGGTAATGGTGACAATTTGCACCGATAAGCGAAACAGCAATCACATTGATAATGACTTTCCATCAACAGATATTGACGCTTTATAAATAGCATTAAGTCCGAATTTGGTAAAAACAGCGAAGATAACGGCGGTTGACTTTTAGAATTATGCCCCTTTCTTTTATTTGTTAAGTTGATTATTCCCCCTATTATTCATTGTAACTTACGTGAATATTATTGTCAAATCAATGTTGTATAAAGTTTACACTCATGACTATGGTTGACATTGTTTATAATATATTTATGTACAAATTATACTGGTGAAAATATCCCTCCACTACCAAAATTGTAAGGCAAACTCCCATAATACTTTGAGTAACCCTGATTAACAGACTATCATTTTCATTTAAATGTTAAAAATCCCTTATATAGCATAGATTCCTTGTGATGTTAACCATGATTTTAGGTTCTACAATGCTGGACACTTGCAGTTATACATTTCTCTTCTTACAGTCTGGCACCTATTCTCTACACCATAAAGAGTATGTCCACCTGTTTGCTTTTGTACTGTTTAATGAAGAAAGGGAGGAATTAGCTATGTCCTGACTCCGTTTTAGTAAAACTTGCAGGAGAGAGGACAGAGTTTACTGTGGATCAATCCAGCACCGGCTTCTCAATGACAGTCTCCGACGCATCTACGCTCACTTGCACTGTGTGTGCATGCAAGCACAATGCAAGAGACTGGGGATGCCTCGGAGACTGTCAGTGGCACTGGACCATTCGCAGGTAAGTACTATCCTCTCTCTTGCATGTTTTACTGAAGAATGGGATGTACAACATAGCTCATACAGTTAAAGGGGAACTATGGTCTCCAAGCAAGTTGAGTTTAAATGAAAGGTCAGTTTCCTACCTTTAAAACGAGCCATCAACCACCTCTCTACGTGCTTCACACGTAGAGAGGTGGTTGCAAAGATTCTCAGGAGAGCGATTCCTATCACTTTACCTAAAGTCATTTTTGGACCACATTTCCTCTTTGACCCTTTGCCTGCCACAGATCGTATATTCACGATCTGTGCAGGAAATGCACAAACTGCCACAGATCGTGAATATACAATCTGTGGCTTTCCCTGTAAAAATAAATTTGCCCCTGCTAGGGGCGATCAGGGGGGCAGCATTCAACTGCCCCCCTAGCCTCCTCGATCTGCCCTTGGTTTCGTCCAAAAGCAGGGGGGGGGGTCGGGAGATTTCATACCTTTTTCGCCGTGACCGTATAGCTACAGTCGGTCCCACGTGGAGGAAGATGTCGGAGCGGAAAGGGAGACCCCGGTGACGTCACAGAGCTTCCTCCTTCACCTGGGTCTTCCCTAAGAGTGGTAAGAGGCTAGTGGTCTAGTGAAGGTACTGCACTGTGATCTCCATTCAGATCACAGTACAGTACCTGGTATAGTAAAGCTGTACTATACTTTTTGTGAATGGAACTCAAAGCTCCATTCACAAATAGGATTTTTTCTAAGTCTTTGCTACTTAGTTTGTGGGGGGAATTTCCATGTTTCGGGACTGTTTCCTTAGAAAAAGTGTAGGCTGTTCAAATTACAGAGCACTTTTTTTTTTTTTTTCTTGTAATTGCATTTGTGCATGCGTCCCATTTGAGCTAGTTGGTGGCCACGTCTCTGTGTGCATCCACACATATCTTCCGGTAATACTTCCTCAGTTTGGAGTCAATACAACATTAGTTAAGTTTGAAGTGCTCATGACTTAACTAATACTTAACTAATGTTGTATTGACTCCAAACTGAGGAAGTATTACTGGAAGATTCTACAAAACTATCCACCGAATGACACCGGGACTATACCCACATAAGGTAATTGCTATCCAAAGGATATAGTGACCATACCCATCTCCTGGCCTTTATTGGAACGCGCTCAGTTTTTCTAATGATGAACACAGCAGTACTTGGGTGTTTAATGGAAATTCGATTGGATACACTGAAAGGACCATTATCTGCCTTCTATCCATCTTTAAAGTACCCTCTATATTTCAGGGGATCATTATTGGACAGAGTGATATGGCCTCTTGTTTATTTACTTATTTGCTTTACAGGATTGCTGCTTGACAGTAAGATTGGAACTACAAAATATATACCTCTCATTGATTCAAGCAGGGAATGTACACTGTTATCTCTTACTATTTGACATCTTCAATAGATCATTTTCAGATACAGTAGTTGAAACTATTGGACATTTATCTTCTGCGAGATCAGAAGAGCAATATTTGTGTAACATATACTTTGCCCTCCTAAATGGCCATAACTGTGTATACTTTAAATTGTTCTTTAAATTGTTTTGCGATATGTATATATATATGTGTGCACACTTAGACTGTCTTCACCCTTTTTAACATTGCATTGATGTATGAATGATCATAATTGTGACAATGGCGGACCATGAGGGTTAGATTTTTATTTATGGTCTCCTAGCTACCGGCTATTCACGGGGATTGGTGAGATTGCTAGCCACCTGACACTTTATGAAAATATTGCCTTCGCGTGCTACGATTGGTCGTGACGTCATGACATGCAGTGCATTTAAACAGCCGGCGAGGTAGGGACCTTTCTCTTTCTTTGGGCACATGAGGAAGCCCCCAAATTGCTAAGGGGGCAAAACGTGTCTGCTCGCGGTCCTATATATAAGGCGCATATACGACGTCTGATGACATTGACCAAAAGAGTTGGTAGCTATACCTTTTTACTTACACTTTATAGTCTACTAGTACCTTCATAACTAGCTCCTGCATTGAACATGCTTAGTCTGAATATTTGTACCTATAGTTGTATTTTTAAATGTTTTTAAAAGAGAACCCTGTATATTTAATAAAGGTTTTTTAACTATATATTTTTGAGTGTGCACAGTAGGGATGGCCGGTTCGCGGATCCGAACCCGGATCCGCCGCGGATTTATCCCGTCCGCGAACGGCGGATTTTTCCGGATTTTCCGCCATCCGAACTTCCGATTCGCGGATTTTTCACATTTTCGAAAATTTTCGAAATTACAGTTTTAGCGTATTTTAGGGAATTTTCGAAAATACGGGAAAACACGTATTTTCGAAAATCAAGGATTTCTCTTAATTCCAGACATACATTTTCGAAAATTCTCAAAATTACGGTGATTACTTGTATTTTTCGAAAATGCATATTTTTCGAAATACATGAAAACCCGTAATTTCGGAAATTCCCGAAAAACACGGAAAACTCGTAATTTCGAAAATTTTCGAAAATATGAAAAATCTCGTTATTTCAAGGGTATTTTAATTTTAACGGGTCCGCTCGCGGATTTTCGATTTTTCGAATTTTTTTCGAAAATTCGCGGATCCTCGAGCGGATCGGATTTTGGCAAGTTCGGACATCTCTAGTGCACAGTAGTTCTATTTTTTCTTCCGTGCATCCACGCATAGGTATACCATTTGATTCAGGGTTTTCAGAAGATTGATAATTGACAAGACATGATTTTACCTTTGATTGTATTTTTATACATTTTTCCTAAAATCTGGTTAGAAAGCGAAATTGTACACAAAACTGCGCCCACACCATTGGTGGTATGCATAAAAGATCACACCATTGTGTAGCGTGAAGGTGTGTAGAGTCCAAGAAATATAGTTTTTGGGGGTATTTCTAATACAGAGGGTTGTTTAGTCTGAACAATCTGAAAAGTGCTGTAATTGGGCCACTGTTCATTGGCTCACTTTGTGGCTAGTTGATTCCACGTCTGCATGTGTAAACATACATAGGCATACCGTTTGATTCAGGACATTTGGAGATTGATATTGGTAATTTTTTTTTTACATTACTTGGGATATGGCATGATTTCTACCTTGAGGGGTGTTTTTTTTCAAACTTTTTAGAAAATCTGCTAAAACTGTGAACTTCTACGAAGAACTGCGCCCACACCATTGATAATATGAATGAAAACTACACTATCTTACTTAATAAAGGTGTGTAGATGTCGAGAAATATGGTTTGTGGGGGTTGTTTGTGGTGGAAAAACTGCAGACTGTTCAAATTCAGATTGGGCTGAAAACTTTTGCTGTTTTCGAGCCATTGTGCATAGTCTCAGTTCATGGCCATTCGCTTCCACGTCCGCGTGTGTACCACACATATGGCATACCATTTGATTCAGGACATTTGGGAGATTGATATTTAGTAACTTTTTTTTACATTCCATGAGTTTTGGCATGATTTCTACATTTTGAAGTGTTTTTTGTTTCATTTTTTCAGACAAATGCGAACTTCTACGAAGACTTGTGCCCACCCCATTGATGGTATGAATGAACAAACTACAGCATTACATAGCTGAAGGTTGTAGATTTCAGGAATATATTTTTTGTATATTGTTTGGAAAAAACTGCAGACTGTTCAAATTCAAGAGTTGGCTAAATATTTTCGCTGTTTCTAAGCATTGTGCGTTGTCCTCACTTTGTGGCTTTACGCTTCCACGTCCGCGTGTGTAACCACACATATGGCATACCGTTTGATTCAGACATTTGGGAGATTGATATTTATAACTTTTTTTACATTCCATGAGGTTTTGGCATGATTTCTCATTTTGAAGTTTTTTTTTGTTCATTTTTCAGACAAATGCGAACTTCTACAAGACTTGTGCCCACCCCATTGATGGTATGAATGACACAACTACAGTGTTACATAGCGGAAGGTGTGTAGATTTTCAGGAATATATAGTTTTGTGTGGGTATTTCTGAGTTACAGGGGTGTTCTGTGGAAAAAACTGCAGACTGTTTAAATTCGGAGTTGGCTAAATATTTTCGCTTATTGTGAGCCATTGTGCATTGTCTCACTTCGTGGCTATTCGCTTCCCATGTCTGCGTGTGTCCCACACATAGGCATACCGTTTGATTCAGGACATTTGGGAGATTGATATTTATACCTTTTTTTTTACATCCAGGAGGTTTTGGCATGATTTCTACATTTTGAATGTTGTTTGATGTTCATTTTTTAAAAAAAATCTGGTAAAAGTGCGAACTTCTACAAGAACTGCGCCCACCCATTGATGGTATGAATGAACGAACTACAGTGTTACATAGCTGAAGGTGTGTAGATTTCAGGAATAAATAGTTTGTGTTGGGTATTTCTGAGTTCGGGCGGGTTCTGTGGAAAAAACTGCAGACTGTTCAAATTTGGAGTTTGCTAATATTTTCGCTTTTGTGAGCATTGTGCATTGTCTCACTTCTTGGCTATTCGCTTCCATGTCTGCGTGTGTAACCACTATGGCATACCGTTTGATTCAGGACATTTGGGAGATTGATATTTAGTACCTTTTTTTTACATTCCATGAGGTTTTGGCATGATTTCTACATTTTGAATGTTGTTTGATGTTCATTTTTTAAAAAAATCTGGTAAAAGTGCGAACTTCTACGAAGAACTGCGCCCACACCATTGATGGTATGAATGGAAGAACTACATGTTACATAGCTGAAGGTATGTAATTTCAGGGATATATAGTTTGTGGGGGTATTTCTGTTGGGGGGGTGTTTTTTGGAAAACTGCAGACTGTTCAAATACAAACTGGCTAATTTTTTTTTGCTGCTACTGTCATTTGGCACTGGTCACGCTCTGGTTAGTTGGTAGCCATGTCTCTGGGTACCCCCATGAATGTGACATATTGTTTTTATTCGGAGGGGTTAGGCTTTCATATTTCAGATGCGTTTGAACTTTCCTCCACAGTTTTTAGCTGAAATTCGCATTTGATTTTGTCTTGAGAAAATAACTTACAATTGGACGAAGAGCTGCGTCCGGGTATCTGCATTTTGATCGAAACTTACTCACTCATAAAATCCCTGCGAGTGTGTAGTTTCTAAAAATATCTCACTTGTGGGGATATTTTAGTTAATTTGGTAGATATTCTATGTTAACTGTAGTAGTGGTTACACATTTCAATTTGGTGTAATATTCTTGAAGGTGCAGTTTTAGTTTGGGGAGTCTCCTGTACAGAAAAGTGGGTACCTACATATATCTGGTATCGTTTATCGGGACTATCAGAGCTTTTAAAACAGTAAGATTTTGTGTGTAACCTAAGATACTATAATTAAAAATGGGAAAAATCCATGAAAATTCCCTACTTTTTTCCTTTTTTGGTTCCAATAATGTTTACCTTTTCCTTTTATCTATTATTTGTTTAACCTTTACCGTAATTTTTTTCATTAAAATCTCTTTCCAGGAATCTTTTACTCTGTTTTTCATCCTCCATTTTTTTTTGGTAACAATTTATTTTAATCCTTAGAAACAGGTCAAGGGGAGTGTTTGTTAATGTATAATAAATACATTTACATCTACTTTCTTTAAGTATGTCTTAGCCCTTTCTTGTTCCACTTCAATCAGGGTCACATCTACCATTAGGCAAAGTGAGATATTTGTCTCAGGCGGCACCTCTGCACTGAAGAAAAAAAGTAGCAGACAGGCAGTGGTGAAAAAAATTCCCTTAACCGGCAAATGACACGTTGCTTCAACTCCATTTTATATGGTTAGCTTTAGTTTGTTAGGCTAGGTAAGTCTAGTTATGCTAGTTGCTAGGGCTTGACGTGATGGCAACCTTACAAATCTTTTGTCTAAACTCTTTTATACTATAGAAAGTATGGCATTTCTAATGTATTGTAACAGTTGAACCAACATGTATAGCATAGGCTAAAAGTTATTTTGATCAACAAACCTGAAAGGAGAAATATGGTAGTGGCAACACAAGCTGTTTAAGAAAGGGATGTAATACCTGTTTCTAGTATCTTACATTTTTGGTAATTGACTGTCTGAGAAAATATTTAAATACCTATGTGATAGGAAGCTACACCCACGCCCACCAGCGAAACCATGGCCATTGGCACACCATGCCTATTGACAAAGCTACACCCACTTTAACACGGCAGAGCGCAAAGGGCGGCATTCAAAGTTTGGCTCAGGTAGCAAAAACCCTAGAAGTGCCCCTGATGGTCAAATTATTAGGATGAATAATGCATATGTTATTCCAATGGTAGATGTGGAAAAACCAAAATCAGAATTACATAACGTATGGGAGATTGGGGGATGCTCCACTGATGGAGGATTGAAATCCTAAAACAAACCAGTATCAAGCCTCAATCGTATATTCAGCTAAATGGGTAATGAATACTTCCAATGCCCCGATTAAATAATATTGTGAGTCAATTTTGAGTCATTTTATATTTTCAGGAATAGACATTAAACCTAGATTTTTGCTTTCAGTCTGTTGAGGAGGCACACGTTTATTTTCTCACACCCATTCAAACTTCTTCCCTCTAACCTATATTCACACACAGTTACACATGTAAGCAGTCACACATGCAGTCTTACACAACACATCAATTTGTTGATTGTGTTGATTGAAAAGCTTTCCAATATTGAGGAGAAATTATAGTAAAAAATGAGGGTTTTAGGGGAATACCTACTTAGTGTGAGAGAATATACTGCAGTTTGCTGTGGTTTCAGTTATTATTGCTTGGAATTCCCCACAGTTATAATAAGCTATTTGCGAAACTCTGCTGATTGCTTATATAACAAACATGTTGTTTTAGAAGATTTATATTAATTATGATTTTTTATCATTTTAATTGGGTTGGGTTTCGATAACTTTCAAGCTCTATTTTGAAACAAAACACAAGTGACTCATACAAACCAATTCTGCTGGATTTTTTTCTTAGTTAAAACTTACAGAGGGCAAAAGTCTTGCTCTCGCAAATGACGCCTCTGGTCACATGATCTGTGACATAGTTGAGTCATTTTAGCAATGTAATCAACAGTAATTGTGTACAAATCAATATGAATAACAGGTAAAGGCAGCGCTCGTACCTAGGCAGACCCTCTATGTGGTGCGTCCATCTTCTAAACAACTCCTCCCAGCTCCAGATTCATATTAGTACATTTCAAAATAAGAATCCGCTAATCACAAGGAGGCTAGCGTCTGAGGAAGTGGGACCTCCCATGAAATGCTTTTCTTTCTGTGTTTGGTCCGTGTGTCTCCAACTTTGTGATATGACTTCAATAAAGTGAATTTGCACCATTTGCATCCTTGTGAGTAGTGGATTCTTATTTTGAAATGTACTAACAGTAGTTGTGTGACTATTATAAAAATATAGTCCACCTCTTCAGTGGATCACAATAAGGGTCGATACACACTTCTGACAGCACGGAGGAGGCACGACCCGCAAACGCATACACACGATTATCAGCTGAAATGGGCATTCGTTGTGCATGCACGAGGAATGGCTGTTTTGGTGAATAGCTGCTAGAGATGAAGAACCTGAGTTCAAACTGAACTTTAACAGTTCGGACGAACCCAAAGTCCTCAGACTATTCCAAACGTCCAAGAATTTTCAAACGTCCAAGAATTTTCAAGGATTGTCGCATTATAGATGGTTGCAGTTTTAAAAACTATTGAATTTGTAAAAACATTCTGCCCACACGTCCCAAATTAACCAATGGCAGCTAATTTCAGCATTGCCAGCCCCCGTGTGTAAAAGGCAGTTTGACCAGCGCCAGTGTTGGGAGTGTGTTTAGTGACCAGTGTAGGAGTTGGAGTTGTTTTTTTCTGCACTTTTTGAGTTTTCTATGTGCGAATTTCAGTGTGGTGGATTCGCACTTGTTGTTATCGCCCTGTATTTACATATTTTGAGACCCAGCAGCCCTTTTAAAGGACAATTATACTTACCATTTCCCCGATCCATTCCTGCAAAGAACCTAGGGTGAGGACCTAAAACGCTAAGTCCTCACCTCTGGGTACTTTTCCTGCAAAGAACCTAGGGTGAGGACCTAAAATGCTAAGTCCTCACCTCTCGGTACTTTTCCTGCAAAGAACCTAGGGTGAGGACCTAAAACGCTAAGTCCTCACCTCTGGGTACTTTACAAAAGTCCTGCACTACTTAAAGTCTCCCTTGTCACTCCGGTTGGATCCTCCCCACTGGCACTGTCAGTGACAGTCTGGGAGGCAGCCAATAGGAAGACATGCCTCCTTGCAGAGCGCGTCTTCCCATTGGCTGCCTCGCGACCTGTCACTCAAAGTGCCAGTGGGGAGGATCGGACCCTGCCTCGCGACCTGTCACTCAAAGTGCCAGTGGGGAGGATCGGACCGGAGCGTCGAGGGAGATTACAAGTAAGTAGTGCAGGACTTTTGTAAAGTACCCAAAGGTGAGGACTTAAGAGTTTTAGGTCCTCACCCTGGGTACTTTGCAGGAGTGGGGGGAAAGGAACGAGGGGGAGGTGAGTATAATTGTCCTTTAAGGCTGAAAATGAACACTTTTTCACCTTGCTTAATGCCACTATACTTACAAAGCTGTTCCTGTGTCTAGAGGTTTTAGTTGCGATTGCTCGGAATCTTACTCCTGAAGGCATGAGCTGGAAGATGGAGTGAGCAGGGTGAGAGGGGTCAGAGGTAATCCTGGTCGCTCTCTTTCTGCACCTGCTAGCATAAAGATCCTGCAGGGAAGGTAAGCTGCAGCCAATTATCCTTTCCGCTGTTTGGATGATGCGCTGCAGCCTCCCCATATCTATTGCTGAGCAGGAACCGAACCATACAGTCACAGGTGATGTCATGGTGCATTTGATGATTGCCAGTGTAGAACTGCATCATTAATTTTTAATTGCTTATTGCTAAATAGATATTGTGACACAAGTGTACCTTGCATTCTGTGAACCTCCACTACAGTTAAGCCTTATAGACTATAGGCTAAAGCTTCTAAACCAATGAAATACTGTACGTACCCAGTGCAGTAGTTTACATAACAATCTAAAAGTGAAGGTTTTTTTTTAAGCCAGTGATCATTGAAGCTTATCACCGCTCACTCTTTCAAAACTTAAAAAACTAACGTCTAACAACAGTTATAAACGTTAACAACCATACCTAAACCCCAGCTGTGCATATTTACCATGATTTGTGCTTTTGTTTACACTGTAGTCTGTTTTAACATTTGGTAGATATTAAAAATGATAAAAAGGGAAGTGAATTTGTTCCCTTGCAAATGAAAGCTTCTCTTTTTCACAACCTGTTTCACACTGTCTTGTCAGCAGTGACCTTGTATTATACAGTATAGTAATATTAGCTACAGATGGAGCTTCCACTGTCCACATAACAGAGTAAAACAGTGTAAATAAGTAATATGAAAAATCAATATTACCTGGAGATAAGCACACAGATTCACAGGATGCAGTAAGAGAATAGAAATAGCTATATATACTAAACATATTGCATTTATAATGTTGACACATTGGTGGATTTGCCAGAATTGCAAGAAGAATCTTGTATGGTTTATTATACTATTAACATCCACACCTTATAAGCCTTTTCTCCAAATAACCACACTAACATAGTTACATAATAATTGTGGGTTGAAAAAAGATAAAGGTCTATCATGTTCAAAACTTTTAGCATAACATCTTTAACCCAACAAAAGGTACAGCTTCCTCGACCCACCCAAACCATACCCCAGGGCCCTATACAGAATGATGCTTTCTTCCCTCTACTCTATGCTTCTTCTAATACAAGAACATACTTGTTTGCTTTAGCAGATATTAATGCTACAAAGTAAACAGTCAACTAAAACTCCCAAGCTGTGTATTTAGTCAAACACTAACACCATTCTAGTATTAAACACTAACACCATTCTAGTATTGAACACTAACACCATTCTAGTATTGAACACTAACACCATTCTATTATTGAACACTAACACCATTCTAGTATTGAACATTAACACTATTCTGGTATTAAACATTAACACCATTCTAGTATTGAACACTAACACCATTCTAGTATTAAACACCAACACCATTCTAGTATCGAACAATTCTATTATTCAACACTAACACCATTCTAGTATTGAACATTAACACCATTCTAGTATTGAACACTATCACCATTCTATTATTGAACACTATCACCATTCTATTATTGAACACTAACACCATTCTGGTATTGAACACCAACACCATTCTAATATTGAACGCTAACACCATTCTAGTTTTGAACACAAACACCATTCTAGTATTGAACACTAACACCATTCTAGTATTGCACACTAACACCATTCGATTATTGAACACTAACACCATTCTAGTATTGAACACTAACACCATTCTGGTATTGAAAAACACTAAAACCATTCTGGTATTGAACACTAACACCATTCTGTATTGAACACCAACACCATTCTAATATTGAACGCTAACACCATTCTAGTTTGAACACAAACACCATTCTAGTATTGAACACTAAACACCATTTTAGTATTGAACACTACACCATTCGATTATGAACAATACAACCATTCTAGTATTGACACTAACACCATCTGGTATTGAACCTAAAACCATTCTGGTATTGAACACTAACACCATTACTAGTATTGAACAAAACACATTCTGTATTGAAATTGACATCATTCTGGTATTGAAAACTAAACACCATTCTGGTATTGACACAACACCATTCTGTATTGAACACCACACCATTATTGAACGCTAAACCTTCTATTGAACCTAACACCATTCTAGTATTGAACACTAACACCATTCTAGTATTGAACACTAACACCATTCGATTTTTATTGAAACACTTAACACCATTCTAGTATTGAACACTAACACCATTCTGGTATTGAACACTAAAAAACCATTGTATGAAACACTAACAAATTCTAGTATTGAACACTAACACCATTCTGTATTGAATGACACATTCTGGTATTGAAAACTAACACCATTCTGGTATTGAACACTAACACCATTCTGGTATTGAACACTAACACCATTCTGGTATTGAACACTAACACCATTCTGGCATTGAACACTAACACCATTCTAGTATTGACCACTAACACCATTCTAGTATTGAACATTAACACCATTTTAGTATTGAACACTAACACCATTGTAGTATTGAACACTAACACCATTCTAGTATTGAACACTAACACCATTCTATTATTGAACATTAACACCATTCTAGTATTGAACACTAACACCATTCTAGTATTGAACACTAACACCATTCTAGTATTGAACACTAACACCATTTAGTATTGAAACATTAACACCATTCTAGTATTGAACACTAACACCATTCTAGTATTGAACACTAACACCATTCTGGTATTGAACACTAACACCATTCTAGTATTGAACACTAACACCATTCTACTATTGAACACTAACACCATTCTGGTATTGAACACTAACACCATTCTAGTATTGAAAACTAACACCATTCTGGTATTGAACATTGACATCATTCTGGTATTGAAAACTAACACCATTCTGGTATTGAACACTAACACCATTCTGGTATTGAAAAAAATAACACAATTCTAGTATTGAACACTAACACCATCTAGTATTGAACACTAACACATTTTGTATTGAACATTAATGCCATTTAGTATTGAACACTAACACCATTTGTATTGTAACTAACACCATTCTGGTATTGACACTAACCATTTGTAACACAACACCATTCTAGTATGAACACTAACCCATTCTATATTGCAAAAACACCATTCAGTATTGAACACTAACACACATTCTAGTATTGAACACTAACACCATTCTAGATTGAACACTAACACCATTCTTTCTGGTATTGAACACTAACACCATTCTAGTATTGAACAACTAACACCATTCCTATTGAAACTAACACCATTCTGGTATTGAAATAACACCATTCTAGTATGAAACTAACACCATTCGTATGAACATTACATCTTCTGTATTGAAAACTAACACCATTCTGGTATTGAACACTAACACCATTCTGGTATTGAAAAATAACACAATTCTAGTATTGAACACTAACACCATTCTAGTATTGAACACTAACACCATTCTAGTATTGAACATTAATGCCATTTTAGTATTGAACACTAACACCATTCTAGTATTGAACACTAACACCATTCTAGTATTGAACACTAACACCATTCTAGTATTGAACACTAACACCATTCTGGTATTGAACACTAACACCATTCTGGTATTGTAAACTAACACCATTCTGGTATTGAACACTAACACCATTCTAGTATTGAACACTAACACCATTTGGTATTAAAACTAACACCCATTCTGTATGAACACTAGACACATTGGATAACACAACACCTCTAGTATGAACCTAACACCATTCTGGTATTGAATACTAACCACCATTTTAGTATTGAACATTAACACCATTCTAGTATTCAAACACTAACACCATTCTAGTATTGAACATTAACACATGTGTTAGTATTGAACACTAACCCATTTTAGTATTGAAATTAACACCATTCTCGTATTCACACTAACACACCATTCTAGTATTGAACACTAACACCATTCTAGTATTAACCCTAACACCATTCTAGTATTGAACACTAACACCATTCTGGTATTGAAACACTAACACCATTCGGTATTGAACACTAACACCATTTGTATTGACAATAACCCATTCTAGTATTAACACTAACACCATTCTAGTTTGAACACTAACACCATTCTGTATTGAACTAACACCATTCTATTATTGAACATAAACACATTTAGTATGTTTGAAACATAACACCATTCTAGTATGAACAATAACACCCATTCTAGTATGAACACTAAACCATTCTAGTATTAAACACTAAACACCATTCTGGTATTGAACACTAAACACCATTTATAGTATGGAACACTAACACCATTCTGTATTGAAACTAAAATCGACACTAATACCATTTAGTATTGAACACTAACACCATTCTATTATTGAACATAACACCATTCTAGTATTGAACACTAAACACCATTCTAGTATTGAAACACTAACACCATTTAGTATTGAACACTAAACACCATTCTAGTATTGAACATTAACACCATTCTAGTATTGAACAATAACACCATTCTAGTGTATTGAACACTAACACCATTCTAGTATTTGAACACTAACACCTTCTGTAGGAACATTAACACCATTCTAGTATTGAACACATTAACACCATTCTAGTATTGAACACTAACACACATCTAGTATTGAACACTAACACCTATTCTGTATTGAACTAACACCATTCAGTATGAAACACTAACACCATTCTAGTATTGAACACTAACACCATTCTAGTATTGAACATAACAACACCATTCTAGTATTGAACACGAACACCATCTAGTATTGAACACTAACACCATTCTAGTATTGAACACAAACACCATTCTAGTATTGAACACACAATTGTAGTATTGAACACAACACCATTCTAGTATTGAACACTAACACCATTCTGTGTATTGAACACAAACATCATCTGGTATGAAAACAACAATTCTGGTTATTGAACACTAACACATTCTGTATTGAAACTAACACATTCTAGTATTGAACACTAACACCATTCTAGTATTGAACACTAACACCATTCTAGTATTGAACACTAACACCATTCTAGTATTGAACACTAACACCATTCTAGTATTGAACACTAACACCATTCTGGTTATGGAACACTAACACCATTCTAGTATTGAACACTAACACCATTCTGGTATTGACATAACACCATTCTAGTATTGAAAACTAACACCATTCTGTATTGAACACTAACACCATTCGGTATTGAAAAACAACACCATTCTAGTTTGAACACAAACACCATTCTAGTATTGAACACAAACCAACACCATTCTGTATTGAACAATAACACACATTCTAGTATTGAACACTAACACCATTCTAGTATTGAACACTAACACCATTCTAGTATTGAACATTAACACCATTCTAGTATTGAACAATAACACCGTTTAGTATGAACACTAACACCATTCTGGTATTGAACACTAACACCATTCTGGTATTGAAAACTAACACCATTCTAGTATTTAACACTAACACCATTCTAGTATTGAAAACTAACACCATTCTGGTATTGAACACTAACACCATTCTAGTATTGAAAACTAACACCATTCTAGTATTGAACACAAACACCATTCTAGTATTGAACCACTAACACCATTCTAGTATTGAACACTAACACCATTCTAGTATTGAAACACTAACACCATTTGTATTGCATATTGACACTAACACCATCTTTAGTATTGAACACTAACACATTCTAGTATTGAAACTAACACCATTATAGTATTGAACATTAACACCATTAGTTATTGAACACAACACCATTCTAGTATTGAACACTAAACACCATTCTAGTATTGAACACTAACACCATTCTGGTATTGAACACAAACACCATTCTAGTATTGAACACTAACACCATTCTGGTATTGAACACTAACACCATTCTAGTATTGAACACTAACACCATTCTAGTATTGAAAACTAACACCATTCTGGTATTGAACACAAACACATTCTAGTATTGAACACTAAACACCCATTCTAGTATTGAACACTAACACCATTCTAGTATTGAACACTAACACCATTCTAGTATTGAACAATAACACCATTCTAGTATTGAACACTAACACCATTCTAGTATTGAACACTAACACCATTAGTATTGAACACTAACACCATTCTAGTATTGAACACTAACACCATTCTAGTATTGAACACTAACACCATTCTGGTATTGAACACTAACACCATTCTAGTATTGAAAACTAACACCATTCTGGTATTGAACACAAACACCATTCTAGTATTGAACACTAACACCATTCTAGTATTGAACCACTAACACCATTCTAGTAGTGAACATTAAAACCATTCAGTATTGAAACCAATAACACTGTCTAGTATTGAACACTAACACCATTCTGGTATTTGAACACTACACCATTCTTGTATTGAACACTAACACCATCTAGTATTGAACACTAACACGATTCTAGTATTGAACACAAACACCATTCTAGTATTGAACACTAACACCATTCGGTATTGAACACTAACACCATTCTGGTATTGAACACTAACACCATTCTGGTATTGAACACTAACACCATTCTAGTATTGAACACTAACACCATTCTGGTATTGAACACTAACACCATTCTGTATGGAACAACTAACATCTGTATTGAAAACTAACACCATTCTGTATTACCCTAACACCATTCTAGTATTGAAAACTAACACAATTCTAGTATTGAACACTAACACATCTTAGTATGAAACTAACACCATTCTTGTAATGAACACATAACACCATTCTGGGATGAACACTAACCCATTCTAGTATTGAACACTAACACATTCTGGTATGAACACAACACATTCTAGTATGAACACTAACACCATTCTAGTATGAAACTACACCATTCTGGTAATGAAACTAACCCATTCTAGTATTGAACACTAAACACCATTCTTTGGTTTGAACACTAACAACCCATTCTAGTATTGAACACTAACACCATTCTAGTATTGAACACTAACACCATTCTAGTATTGGAACACTTAACACCATTCTGGTATTGAACACTAAACACCATTCTAGTATGAAAAAAACTAACACCATTCTGGTATTGAACACATAACACCATTCTAGTATTGAACACTAAACACCATTTAGTATTGAAACACTAAACACCATTCTAGTATTGAAAATAACACCATTCTAGTATGAACATACACTTCTAGTATTGACACTAACACCATTCTGGTATTGAACACTAGCACCCCCATTCTGGTATTGAACACTAACACCATTCTAGTATTGAACACTAACACATTTTTGAACAAACACCATTCTAGTATGAACATAACAACATTTCGGTATTGAACACTAACACCCTTCTGGTAATTTAACAATAACACCCTTTGGATTTGAACACTAACAAATTCTAGTATTGAACACTAACACCATTCTGGTATTGAACACAAACACATTCTGGTATTGAACACTAACACCCAGTCTGGTATTGAAAACTAACACCATTCTGGGATTTAACACTAACACCTTTAGTATTGAAAACTAACACAATTCTATTAACAAAACTCATTCTGGTATTGAACACTAACATCATTTTGGTCATGAACACTAACACCATTCTAGTATTGAACACTATACACCACTTCTAGTATTGAACACTAACACCATTCTAGTATTGAACACAACACCATGCTAGTATGAACACTAACACCATTCTGGTATTTGAAACACTAAACACCATTCTGGTATTGAAAACTAACAACCCATTCTGGTATTGAACACTAACACCATTCTAGTATTGAAAAAACTAACACCATTCTTATGAACACTAACACCATTCTGGTATTGAAAATAACACCATCTAGTATGAACTAACACCATTCTAGTATTGCCACAAACACAAACACCATTCTAGTATGAACACTAACACCATTCTAGTATTGAACACTAACACCTTTAGTATTGAACACTAACACCATTCTAGTATTGAAACATAACACCATTCTAGTATTGAACACTACACTTCTAGTATGAAACACTAACACCATTCTGGTATTGAAACAAACACCATTCTGGTATTGAAAACTAAAACCACTATTAGTAAACACTAACAACATTCTAGTATTGAAAACTAACACCATTCAGTTATTGAACACTAACACCATTCTTAGTATGAAAACTAAACACATTCTGAGTATTGAACACCAACACCATGATACTATGATTGAACACTAACACCATTCTAGTATTGAACACATTAACACCATTCTAGTATTGAACATAACACCATTCTAGTATTGAACACTAACACCATTTTAGTATTGAACACTAACACCATTCAGTATTGAACACTAACACACTAACACCATTTCTAGTATTGAACATTAACACCATTCTAGTATTGAACACTAACACCATTGTAGTATTGAACACTAAACACATTCTAGTATTGAACACTAACACCATTGATTGAACACAAACACCATTATAGTATTGAACACTAACACCATTCTGTATTATTGAACACCAACACCATTCTAGTATTGAACACTAACACCATTCTGTATTGAAAACAAACACCATTCTGTATTGAAACAAACACATCTAGTATTGAACACTAACACCATTCTTAGTATTGAACATAACACCATTCTAGTATGAACACTACACCATTTTCAGTAGAACACTAACACCTTCTAGTATTGAACACTAACACATTCTGTTGTCATTTGAACACTAACACCATTCTAGTTTGACACAAACACCATTCTAGTATTGAAAACAATAACACCATTCTAGTATGAACACTAACACCCATGTCTGGTATTGAACACTAACACCATCTAGTATTGAACTAACAACATTCTGGTATTGAAACAAACACATTCTAGTATTGAACACTAACACCATTCTGTATTTAACACTAACACCATTTAGTATTGAACATACACCATATTGCAGTATGAACAATAACACTGTTCTAGTATTGAACACTAAACACCATTCTGGTATTGAACACTAGCCACCATTCTGTATTGAACACTAAACCATTCTAGATTGAAACACTAACAATCTAGTATGAACACTAACACCATTTCTAGTATGAACACTAACACCATTCTGGTATTTAACTACTACACCATTCTGGATTGAAACACGTATGACACTTAACACCATTCTAGTATGAACACTAACACCATTCTGGTATTGAACACTAACACCATTATGGTATTGAACACGTAACCCATTCTGGTATGAAACTAACACACATTGGTATTTAACACTAACACCATTTAGTATGAAAACAACACAATTCTAGTATTGAACACTAACAGCATTCTAGTTGAACACTAACACCATTCTTGTAATGAACACTAACACCATTCTGGTAATGAACAACTAACACATATTGTCTAGTATTGAACACTAACACCATTCTAGGGTAATGAACACTAACACCCTCTGGTATATGAACACTAACACCATTCTAGTATGAACAACTAACACCATTCTGTATGAACACAAACCCTTTCTAGTATTGAACAACACATAACACCACACCATTCTATGTATTGAAAACTAACACCATTCTGTATTGAACACTAACACCATTCTAGTATGAACACTAACACCATTCTGGTATTGAACACTAACACCATTCTGTATGAAAAACTACACATTCTGGATTGAACACAAACACCCTTCTAGTATTGAACACTAACACCATTTAGTATTGAACACTAACCAACATTCTAGTATTGAACATCTACACACCATTCTAGTATGACAATAACACACGTTCTAGTAGAACACTAACACCATTATGGTATGAACACTAGCACCATTCGGTATGAACACTAACACCATTAGTATTGAACACTAAACAGATCTAGTATGAACACAAACACATTCTAGTATTGAACACTAACACCATTCCGGTATTGAACACTAACACCATTCTGGTATGTTAACACTAACACCATTCTAGTATTGAACACTAACACCATTCTAGTATTGAACACTAACACCATTCTGGTATTGAACACTAACACCATTCTGGTATTGAAAACTAACACCATTCTGGTATTTAACACTAACACCATTCTAGTATTGAAAACTAACACAATTCTAGTATTGAACACTAACAGCATTCTAGTATTGAACACTAACACCATTCTTGTAATGAACACTAACACCATTCTGGTAATGAACACTAACCCTATTCTAGTATTGAACACTAACACCATTCTGGTAATGAACACTAACACCATTCTAGTATTGAACACTAACACCATTCTAGTAATGAACACTAACACCATTTTAGTATTGAACACTAACAGCATTCTAGTATTGAACACTAACAGCATTCTGGTATTGAACACTAACACCATTCTGGTATTGAACACTAACACCATTCTGGTATTGAACACTAACACCATTCTGGTATTTAACACCATTATATTTTGGGTATAACAAGATCTTGTAATGTCTAAATCTAGGTTATTTATCAACAGATTAAAAAGCATGTATACACCATCTGATTAGTTGCTGCATATTTATATCACAAAAAACTTTTGGACCCTTTATTGCATCAGTTCCTATGTCCCCCACATATTGTATATAGACTATACATCAACCTATTAACTTCTTGTCTCAGTTGTCCTTTACCACTTCTTTTTTTTAAGGGGGGAATTACATTGAAATTGTAGAGAAGTAACGTTAATAAGCGATACAGACATTTGTGGCCTTGGCTTTACATTTCCTTAAAGGAACTTAAGAGATTTTACCACAAGTAAAACTAACTGAAAACTTTTAATATCTGCACAATGTTCTCTATTTTCTCAGTTTAAACAGAGATGTGGCAGATCCATGAGGTCCATTCTGTGTATTTTGTCGATCCAAGGTTCCTGGAGTATTTTATTCTTTAAACATCCATTAAAATTCATACTTATAAGATTCATAAAGCATTTAAAGGACATTCCTGCACCAAAAGTATTGCTAAAACCCAACAGCACTTTAGAGATGGCATAGGGATTACCATAGCAAACATATCAGCTGCTATCATGCACAAAAGTCAAGGGGGGCCTGATGTAAATGCATTAACGGGCCATACAATAAACTATATGGGGAACTGTTCACCAATAGAACATGTCAGAGGACACGTGGCCATCCCTTAAGACTTGAAGAAATAAGGTTTAGGCTTCAAGTTCTGATTTTTTTTTTCACTGTGAGAACGGTAAAGCTATGGAACTGTCTTCCAGCGAACGTTAATATGGCAGGTTCATTGGTCAGTTTCAAAAAGAAGCTGGATGAGTTTCTGCAAACAAGGAATGTTGCAAGTTACTGGTATTGATTCATAATGTAGAGTTGATCCAGGGAAATTTCCGATTGCCACTTAGAGTCAGGAAGGAATTTTTTCCCCCTTCATAAATTTGGTGGGTTTTTTTTGCCTTCCTCTGGATCAACAGTTAGGCAGGAAATGGGGGTATTGCAAGATGGGTTAAACTGGATGGACGTATGTCTTTATTCAACCTCAAATACTATACTATACAATACTAAATGGGTTAAATAACTGTAAAGCACTTCGGAATATATATCACTAAATGAAGTACTATACCTACATAAAAGGTATAAACTTTGCAGGATTGCCCTTGAGTGGAATTAAATAATGGTGACAGAAGGCAATATTTATGTGCATGTGTGTCTGGGTATGTGACAACTACAGTATGGTGTCTGTTAGTAAATATTAATTCTATTTGTTCTAAAGGTATCCTTAACAGGAATAAGTTTTTTAGTGTGACTCTTTATCAGGTTTGAAGTTGGTAAAGAGCCCATGCAAGTGATTTCATGTCCTTGGCTCATCATGGGGGTTAAGGGGCAAATATGGAGGTAGTAGTAAAGTCTTCTACCCCCCTGAGCTCAGTATCCTGACAATGCTGACATGCAACACAAATAAAGTTTAAAAATCAGATGTAACTGAATGGGTTAAGTCAGATTGTCTGCAGCTCTTTTGTATGAAACCTGCAATAAACTGTACACAAGAGTAGTGTGATGTAAAGTATTATTGTAGGGGGCCTATATAATATAAGTTACCAAAAATGTAATGTAAGAAGAAAGAATATAACATGCACAATCATGTGTATTCCAGCAGATGCGTTCTCCTCCATATCTATGCTTTTTTTATTGTGGTCATGTTGCCTTAAACAAAAACCTTCAGTAGGGAGTTTCAATTATTCTGTAAACCCCTTTCAAATAAACAGCTTGTGTGAAAAAAGGGGAACCTTCTATATTGCACAGTAGCAAAAATAGTACTGGTGGATTAAATTAGAAAGAAGAGTGCAGAATACTGTAATCTAATAAATAGATATTTACAATGTGGCAAAGAACAAAGCCAATACTGTATATCTGCAATCCTTCCAGTTATACCAATCTGCTATAATATAACTCTATGTATAGAAAATATACTAATATCAGGAAATAAAATATCACCCCTATACAGCTCCATAGATCATGACTGTACTGTACTGTACTGAGCCCAGCATTTGCCAGGCACTTCATTATTTGGGCTAACAGGATACACCACTAAGGCTGGTTTGTATCTTTCAAGAATTTAAAGGGTATGTCCAGCAAAAATGTAAGTTTAACTAATTTACTGAAAAACAGGAGGTAAATGCACTATCTCTTACCTCCTGTTCTTCAGTAAATCTTACAGGAGAGGAGGAGACACTTACCCGCGGTCCTACTCCAGCGTCGAAATCCCCGACGCCTCAGCGTCAGTGAAGTCGGCGCTGAAGTGGATTAGCGGGTAAGTGTCTCCTCCTCTCCTGTAAATTTACTGAAGAACGGGAGGTAAGAGATAGTGCATTTACCTCTTGTTCTTCAGTAAATCAGTTAGAAACAAACTTACATTTTTGCTGGACATACCCTTTAAATAATATGTACACTGGGATTTTTTTTTATTGCCAATTACTAGAAACTTTAATACTTTCCAACTATCACCTTACCTTCCTTTCTTCAATCAATTCAATCAATTGAACAGGAGCCACCGCAGCAGTCTTACGCAGCAGCTTCCTGATTTATATTAACTATATTGTTGTGCATGTGCGCTATAGTTAATTTGAACCAGGAAGTGGTCAGGACCTGTCAGTGTTATTGTGGAGGACCAAGTGCAAGGTAAATACCTTCAAAAGAATCACAACTGTACTTACAGCTCCCCAAGTACTGATCTGGCTCCCTGCTTCCTTCCTCCCCGGTACTACAAGCAGGGGGCCAGACCGGCAGCCACGGCTGTGATTGGCTGAGAGGCAGCCAGTCAAAACCACGGCTGTTGGCAATAGAGAACGCCACGGTAGCGAGGAGCTGTAAGTACTGTTGTGATTCTTTTTTTACACATAATATAGCTGTTGGGGGTGGGAAGGGATGTCCAACATTATATAAAATGATTTTACACTAAGTGAAGGGCATCAATAGAGGGATCAGGAGGTAGCGAGGAAAGGGCTCCCCTGAGCTTGCCACTGTCCTCTCAGAGCACAAGGAGGAGGCATATATTTATAAAGGGGCATTATTTTTGCTATTTTCCCCACCAGCCTTTACCATAATTTTTTAAACTTTCAACATTTCTTTTCAAAGTTATTAAAAAAGCGAATTTTCATCAAAAGCTAAAATTATGTAGCAAAAAGTAGCACTAATAATGCTGAAAAAGCTCAGCACATATGATAGTAAATAGGTAATACTCCCTGGTGGTTTTTCAAAGTAGTATTAAATTGGTTAATACACACTGAACACCTATCTTTGTTATTTAAAAATAGCCTAACACGTGGTGTTTTTTTCAGCCAAAGATATAAATAGTATAAAACTCAAAAGGCAAATTTTCTCTATTTTATTAATAGGATAATAGTGTAAAACTCAAAAGTTGACTTTTCTCTATTTTATTAATAGGACACATTTTTTAGTATTGCTTATTTTCAGCAAACTACAGCTAATTACCAAACCAGTTACATTAATATCGGAACATACCATAGTGCTGTGTAAGAAATAGTCATGTTAATGGAACATTCCAGTAAGTAATGTTGATTGGCAAAAATTCTGGTAAAACTGCAAAAAAACCAACAAAAGGGAGAAAAGGGGCAAAAAGGCGAAAATTCACCTATTTATAGATAGCTTTAAATAAAAAAAAATGACAAAAATAGCTCTGAAATTACACAAGAGAGCAAACTCTCTTTTTGCAGTGATACCACACTTAACGCAATGAATAAGGCGAAAACTATTGCCACACATGGCTGCAGTGATATTTTTCCGCAAAGGCGAAAGTGAAAATGGGCGTTTTTATAAATAAGGCAAAAATAGCGCTATTGCGATGTCCTGCGATAGCGAAATGGCGAAAATAGCAATCGTTTATAAATATGCCCCTTAATTTTGTTTCCAATGTTTAAATCTGCTTCCAGCAACAAATACTTACTTGTACTTACAAGCTCCGCAATCCCCTGCCACGGCTCTGTACTCTGCTCTCCACTTCCGGGTAAGGCAGTCAGTGTCGACCGTGACAGTGATGTCACGGCCAATCACTGACTGCCATTCCCGGACGAGCCTCCGCTCAGGAACAGAAAAAGAACACAGCAGCTGCAGTGGAGACGGAGTGAAGAGAGAGGAAGTGGTGGTGGATCTCAAACTTATAAGTATGATTTCTCATGCAGGAAGCAGATTTAAACATTGAAAACGAAGTCTAGGTTTAGGGGGGTTTTGCATAACATACTTATTTTTTCCCAGAGGGGTGGACATTCCCTTTAATTAGTTTGGTTAATAGGTGGATTGGATGGCTATTGGATTAGCTATGTTTTAATGGAAAAGGTCTACCAGTCTATAAGATTAGTACTTACCTGTATTTAATAAAACAGCTGCAGTCAATTCTCCAAGTTAAACAGTGTCAGTGTGGTTATTTTTAACTTATCCTATGCAGACAGCAGAGTATTGTGGCTTGGGCCCCATACTGTAGAGTAATAACGTTTATCCTGGCAACTTGCAGTTTAATATTTTACAAATTAACTGAGATTGGTTAATTATCCACACATACTTCTCATTTTAACCACAACTCAAACATTTCCTGATACCAAATAATTCATAGATTTAATTAGAATCATACCCACCAAAGATAATGATTAAGAAATCATGCAGATATCAGTTTATATCTGACACCAACTACTGAATGTGTGTTAACAATAAATAAACAATAAACAATAGCATGCAGCTATTTTACAGGATTGTAGCCAACGACCTTAGGAAACATGAATGGAATGTTGTAAAATGACATTCCATGCAACCTAATTGTCCTGAAACAATTGAATTATGGGGTGAAGCAACAAACTGGGTAAGATTGATAAAGATAAGGTATAAGATGGATTATTAGTTACAGTAGAGTTTAAATGGTAATTGCAGTCCAAAAATTTGAGTATTTTTGCAATATACTTTTATTACTTTTTTTTTTTTACATAGTTTTAACGATATTTACGTTTTTATGTGTGATATGGTAGCAGCATCACCAGATCCCCTGCACTTCCTGCTTCCTGCTCTGAAACCATGTGACAGTCCCTGTGACATTTAAGTTAAATTTACAGACTTTACAAACACCTTGCTGTGGGCTGTGCTGTTCTCTCCCCCCCCCTCTACTTAAGTTCTCCTTCAGTCACTGAAACTCAATTTTTTTTTAGAGATATCTTTTGTTTTCTTCTGCACTGAGCATGTGCCAACCGCAGGTTAGAAGGAGGAACTAGTATTTGTGACAGAGGATTCAGAGCCTCCCACCCCCTAACTTTCTGACCAGTGATGTGATGGCTGTGCAACACGTCGAACGGTGGTTGATGGCCCATTTTAAAGGTAGAAACCCGGCCTTTCATTTAAAATAAAATTTAGAGCCCACAGTTCCCCTTTAAAGGAAAACTAAAAAAATACACTTTTAAATGAATATAAAGGAAAATGGAAAAAAAGAAAATGGCATTTAATTTTTTTTCAAAATCAGAGGCAACAAAACAGACCTATATATCTGTATTCCTCTATATGCATTATAGAGAATCCTAGTTCTTATAGCAGGGACAGTAATAATATAAAGCAGCAAAGGTAATCCTGCACACACCTATTAAAGTTCAAAAGTCAATTTTTGCTGAGTGCAATGGTAGACCCTGGTTGGAGGTCAGATATCAAGAACAGAAAAGCACCATGCACATCAGTCTTAAATACCCGTGTATTTTATTTCTTCATACACAGGGTACACAAACAGTGTAACATTTCGGTACACAAGCTGTACCTTCTTCAGACATTGTTGTCTGAAGAAGGTACAGCTTGTGTACCGAAACGTTACACTATTTGTGTACCCTGTGTATGAAAAAATAAAATACACGGTATTTAAGACTGATGTGCATGGTGCTTTTCTGTTCGTAATAATATAAAGGTTATAAACTAGGAATGTTCACTCTGGCTGACATAGGATATTGTACAGAAAAAATTAGACAAAGTTAAAGGACAACTCCACCCTCATAAGAACATCTTTTAGAAAGAATGGCCTCTTTAAAATATGTTGATATATCATAGTTTGTCCTCTGAATTCATTACTGTATGCCTGCTATGCTTCTGGATGCCTCATGGAAACTGAGCAATTTAGAAACCTGTACTGAGCCTGGGCATGCTCAGAAGAGGTGGACAGGGGATTAACATTCAGTCATTGGCTGTGATGTCAACTGTCAAATCCATAACTGACAGTTACTAACTGGAAGAACCAGGAAGTAGAAACAGGGGCAACAGGACATTATGCAGGATTTCAGGTTAGACTTATGTATTTCAGATTTCAAACTATTACAGTTTAGGGTTTTGGAGGGTGATTTACCTTTATGTAAGTTTTCATTTTAGGGCTGGACTTGCCCTTTAAAGACCTGTTATAATACATCATCGGATCTTAAGAGAACTTAGTCCAGTTTTATCTAGACCACTGTTGCTTATCTTTTCAGATTCACTTTTATCTGACAATGTGTCTCTGGATTGGGAAAAAAGCCAATGTAATGCCAATATTCAAAAAAGGTAGTCACTCCCAACCTGGTAACTATAGAACTGTAAGTCTAACATCAGTGGAAGATACTAGAAACTTTGTTATGGGATCATATTCTGTCTCCAGAACTGATCTAATAAGTAGTAGTCACCATATATTTATGAGAAATAGGTCGGACTAACTTGCTTGGGTTTTATTAAGAGGTAAGCAAGAATTTAGATTCTGGCATAACAGTGGATGTAGTATACTTGGATTTTGCGAAAGCCTTTGATACTGTGCCAAATAGACGAGCAAGGGTTTGTCTCTGCTTGCTGATTACATTAAACTATGCAGAGCTTTGGAAACATTAAATGATGTACAATTGCTGAAAGCAGACCTGGATAGATTATCAAAATGGGCAGCAGAGAGGGTTGCCACATTTGCCTTTGAATGGCATGTCCACCCCCAAAACTAACCCAGTACTGGCCCCACTGTGTAGTTTAAAAAAATCTCCATCCATCTGGATCCATCTTTGCTGCTTGGTGCCCACCCTCCAACTGCCATGTTCATTTTGTTAAAAGAGCAGCAAAAATGTACTCAGATTTCTTCATTCCCCATGCGCTCTGCATTGCCAGCAGCCGCGTCTGTATTTGGCTGCCTCTCAGCCAATCACAGGCGGAGCTGCCAGTCCGGCCCCTGGGGTGGGCTAGGGTGCCCTATACTACAGAAAAATTTTTTTTTCTGTGTGGGGATAACCTTTAATATCTGAACATGTATAAAAATCTACATGCTGCAGTGATATTTCCATTGCATTAAATACATGGTATAGGGCTACACTGCATTTAGTGCATCATGCTTCTAAAGGACATGCTAACCAGCCTTTTGTTTTCAAGATTTTATACCTGATTGGGTCTTAAAGGCAAAGCTGGCAACTCTAGCAGCAGCATTGCCGATGAGATTCAATGTTGATAAATGTAAGGTGATGCATTTATGGTTTAACAATCCTTGTGCCATCTATACCATAAATGTCTCTGTGCTAAGTGAATCTACAGTATGTTGGAAAAACATATGGGGGTTCAAGTAGATAACAGACTTAGATGTGCCAGACATCAATGTCTAGAGCTAGCAAGATATTGTCTTGTATAAAAGGGGAATAGATTAAAAGGAAAGGAAATAGATTAAATAGATTAATAGTATCCCCCCCCCCCTTTACAAGGCACTGGTAAGGCCTCATTTGGAAGATGCAGTGCAGTTTTGGAATCTCATATACAAATGGAACATCTTGGAAATGGAAGCAGTTCAGAGAAGGGCAACTAAAATAATAAGGGGATTGGAGGACTATGCAGACAAATAAGACAAGTTAGGGCTGTTTATATTGGAGAAGTGATGATTACGTGGGGATATGATCATTTTGTACAAATATATTAATGGGCCATATAATAAACTGGGCTGGATATGTTTCTAAAACTAAAAAATATTAAGAATTAATGGTATTAATACATTTATTGTAGCTTTGGTTGATCCAGGGATATTTTCCGATTGCCATTTGCAGTCAGAAGGATGTTGTGGTTTTTTGGGTTTTTTTTGCCTTCCTCTTGATCAACTGCTAGGTGGAGTTAACGAGTAAGCTATAAAGGTTGGACTAGATGGACTTAGGTCTTTATTTTACCTCCATTATTTCTATGTTGCCCACATGTTCAATGGCCAGACCAAAATGAGAAGAGAAACACTGGTGAATGTGTCAAAGTGCTCTATCTTCTGATTAAATGTTGTTTGGCAGCTTTAGTATATAATTTTAGCTGCTTCTTGGTAGTGCTGCAATTTATACTTTATAACATGTGAAATAAAAACACAATATTTATATCCAAAAGAAAATAACAGCTTATAAAACAACCAAACACCCTGCATCTCAAGAGTGTACTAAGAAGCTCTGCCCTACCTGCCAAACCATTCGTAAGAAATGCCAGTTTCACTAAAGATTTTTTTTGTTTATTATGCATACTTTAAAGGGACACCAAAGTGAAAAAATGACTTGCCTTTATCCTTTTCTAAATTTTTAGATGTGCCAGAAACGTGTTCCCTTTCTATTCCCAGTGTCCCCTTCTAACATATTTCCTCATGTCCTGTTCAGCTCACCCCTAGTTGGTATGAATTCCCCCTCAGCCCCTTCCAGAATCTGAGATACAGCGAGAATGCAGAAGCATGTGCAGTGGAGATGAGTTGTGTCTCAAAACAGTGAGCAGTGAGATACAGCCAATAGCATTTACTCTGTGAATTTGTGTTATAGTGAAAGGGGTACTAATCTTCTATGGGAAAGTAAGCAGCTCTGGCAGCTGTTGTTACTGCTTGAATTAAATACTAAGATGTAAAAGTGAGTAGGATTTAAAAAATTATTTGTTTAGGTGCAGTGCTAGATTGGGACTACAGAAACAACACATACAGCAGCAAGTAACATGTAGGCTGCAATAGCATAACTGTGATATGCTAAGGGAGTGGATGATTGACAGTTCTTTTCTGACAGTCTGTGCCCCACTCCATGGAAAAAATGAAACTCCAAGAGCTAAGAAGAAGGGAAAGGAGGGCCAGAGAAGTACAAAAAAAGCAGATTTAAGGTTGATGGCAATTAATCCTTATTGCTGTGTGATTAGTTGGAAAATTATTTAGCATAGTTTAGATGTCCTTTAAAGGGTATGTCCACCATTTAAACTAACTTTTCCCATAATATAGATATTGGTCCCCCAGCCCCAACCGCATTACTATTAGAGCAAGAAAGTCCCCCGATCTGTACTTACCTTACCTCTCTCCTTCGCCGCACAATCCCAGCCCTCTGCTTGCATAGAACTGCGGGACCGGCAGCCAATCATGGACGCAGCTGCCGGTAGTGTAAAATGGCAAAGGAGAGAGATAAGGTAAGTAAAGATCAGGGGAATTTCTTGCTCTAATACTAATGCGGTTGGGGCTGAGGGACCAATATCTATATTATGGGAAAGGGGTTTAATGCTAGGGGGAGGGAGACCAAATTGGGAGGGAAATTGTTACAAAATATTGTAAAAATATTTTCTCAAGGCAGGCAGTAAAACCTCTAAATCTCTTAACCCTTTAATATTAACTATACAGGAAGAGGCACTACCTCCCACCTCCCATACCAAGTATAGATTCAGGGGGGAGCTGTGTGGGGTTATGTTGTCCTTTAATGACATTGTCAACATAACGTCCAATTTTTAATCTTTTGATGTAAATTTTTAATTTATGGGAAAACCCCAGAGCACAAAGTTTATATACTTCCTGAAACGTTTATCTCTGTTGCATAATATCCATTTACCTGGTTCGGCTGGTATTAAAATTGTGTTTACTTTGACTCTGCTTTATCTCGATAGGTTGGTTGTTAATATTAACCGGCTGTACTACCCAAGGTTATTGAAATGCCGAAATTCCAATTGACCACACAGATATCAAAGTTGGCAAGCTGCAGACAAATAATAAGAATTTGGGGGATAGGCTGATGCATTAACAGGGCCAAAATTTTTGTCTGTGTAGTAAATCAGCAGCAACCAATCACATATTACCTAACTGCCATAACCTGGTAAAAATCTAACTTCTGATTGGATGCTGCAAATTAATAGCACAGGCAAACTTTTGCACCTCTTAATGCATCAGCCCTATATTGAATAGGGTTCCATTTATGCGTGATCCTGCCATGTCACAAAAACAATAAGCTATAAGACCAGGTCCCCAGCAGACATGAAATATTTTGCCGAAAAACAGCGCAATGCAAAAAAAACCCCAAAACACTGCAATGTACGTGTTCAAGTAGTATGGATGGATAAGGGGAGTTAGCTAGAACAATATCATCCTATCCACTGATTTGTCATACCTGCCAACAATGCCTTTAAAGAGATATTTATAAAATATTTGCAGGGCTATTAAAAAAAAAAAAAAACTATGATAGTGAAACACACCTGGTGTCATACTACACACATTCAACAGATCTCTATCTAAACAGTGTGGCGTACTTATAAAGCAGGGATGTCAAACTTGCAGCCCTCCAGATCATGGTGGCAGGTGGCAGAATGATGGGAGTTGTAGTTTTCAAACATCTGGGGGGGTGCAAGTTTTACATCCTTGTTAATAAGGATTAATATTGGTAATTACTGATCACGATCCTTTATCACATTCAAACAATACTGCTAGTAAATAAATTACCAGCAATGGCCCTTATTAATTTGGCTTGAAAAAGCCAAATTACTGTTCTTTCTATTTCTTCTTCTTCTTCCGTTTTATTCTTCCGCTTTTTTGGACTGTATCTCCTCCGACAGTTTTTGAGCTAGAGACATGAAATTCTGTCCAGACGTGCGAGGCATATAGGAGAAGCATGCTATCTTCTAGCTAAGGAATCTGCGGAAGCATTACGGCGTTATCAGTGAATTTCCGGACATTTTTTCCCATAGACTATAATGGTAACAATCCTCAAATATGGATATTTCAAAACAGTTTTTTTCATGGTCATAAATACAAATGGTGATACCCCCAACCCCCCACACAGACCCAGGTACACCCACCTACTGACCTACCTTTTCATTCCCATGGAAGCCATATTTAAAGCGTAACTAAAGTCAAAAAAACTAATTTAGATTTATCCTCAATAAAAGATAGTTTTATGGTTATAAACACAAAAAAGACATACCCCCTCAACCAAACCCAGGTACACACACCTACTGATTTACTTATCCATTACTGTGGCAGCCATACTTAAAGGTTAACTAAAGTAAAAAAAACTAATTTAGATTTATTCTCAATAAAAGAGAGTTTTATGGTTGTAAACACAAAAAAGACATACCCCCTCAACCAGACCCAGGTACACACACCTACTGATCTTCTTATCCATTATGGTGGCAGTCATATTTAAAGGGTAACTAAAGTTAAAAAAAACAAATTTAGATTTATCCTCAATTAAAGATAGTTTTATGGTTGTAAACACAAAAAAGACATACCCCCTAAACCAGACCCAGGTACACACACCTACTGATCTACTTATCCATTACAGTGGCAGCCATACTTAAAGGGTAACTAAAGTAAAAAAAACTAATTTAGATTTATCCTCAATAAAAAATAGTTTTATGGTTGTAAACACAAAAAAGGCATACCCCTCAACCAGACCTAGGTACACACACCTACTGATCTACTTATCCATTACTGTGGAAGCCATACTTTAAAGGGTAACTAAAGTCAAAAAAGCAAATTTTGATCAATAATCAAAAAACTTTATTTTTTTAACCCCCAACGTGATACAGGTATACACAGCTACTGACCTACCCCTCCATTACTGTTGCAGCCATACTTAAAGGGTAACTAAAGTCAAAAAAACTAATTTTGACCAATCATCAAAAAAGTTTTTTTTTTAACTCTCAACCCTACACGGGTACACACACCTACTGATCTACTTATCCATTACTATGGCAGCACTGCTATATACCAGCTAAAAACAATAGCACTCTTCCGTGATTAGCTGTTTTTAAACAGCTGATCGGGCACATCCACATGATCAGCTGTTTAAAAGACTGGACCCGAACTTCGGAAACTGAACCAGAAGTTCAGGTCCAGTGTTTTAAACAGCTGTTTGTGTGTATATTTCAATCAGACACGTGATCAGCTGTTTAAAAACAGCTGATCGTGGAGGGGGGTGGCCTTGGCTTTTAATCTCATGGGGTTCCCAGTCCGCTGCAGTTACGCCCCTGCGCCATAGTTCTTTGCCTAGGTGGCCTATGTCTAAAAATGGCCCTGTTAGTGGTATTATTTTTGGTGTAAAGGAGTGCAACAGGGCATTAATGATAAGGCTTATTTATTAATGCGCCCAATGAATGGTGTTTTTCAACTGCGTGTTACCTTAGGGCCATATCGTAAAATAACACTGTGGCCAGTAAATATGCTTGTGAAGGTTCTCATTCATCCAGGTCATGGTATATCTGTTGTATTCAATTAGATCAACTGGACTTGAAATGTAGTTCTTGAAGATGTCGCTTTTCTTGTGTTTTGGTATTGGGTCTTTCGGATGTACCAATTGCTGCCTCAGTGTGTTGTTCGGTTTAAAGCAGACAGGGATACGATGTTTTTTGAAAATTCTTCTTAATTTCTCGGAGACCCCTGCTACATATGGGATGACCATGTTCTTCCTCCTGTCTTGCTTTTCCCCTTCACTGTTGGTATTTGTGTTCTTTTCTTTCCTTCTACTTCTTTTGACAAAGGCCCAGTCTGGATATCCACAAGCTCTGATTTGTATGTGGGGGAGACCAAACAGCAACTGCATCAACGTATGGCCCAGCACAGAAGAGCCAATTCCTCGGGTCAGGACTCAGCCGTGTACCTGCATCTTAAGGATAAAGGACATACCTTTGAAGATTGTAATGTTAACATATTGGCGAAGGAACGTGACTGGTTCAAGAGAGGTGTTAAGGAGGCCATTTATGTGAAAATAAAGAAACCAAGCCTAAATAGACGTGGGGGGGTTCGACACCAACTGTCTGCCATGTACAATGCTGTTTTAACACCTTACTCTGGGCGTTCCTATAACACCTCTTAGTCACTATCCAATCACACCCTTAACACCTGGCTGTGATATGCTAATTGGGATTTTCCAGGGTACATAATTGCCACAGATTCTTGTACAAGTCATTCTGAATTGAGAAAGCCAGTCGGATGACTAGCGAAACGTCTTCAAGAACTACATTTCAAGTCCAATTGATCTAATTGAATACAACAGATATGTGGCCAGTAAAAGGATCAGTATCAGTACTTACCAATGACTTTTCTTTATAAATGCTGCCCAGTGTTCCTGTTATAAGGGATATATTTTATTGATTATATTAAAACTAAAGATTATTATAAATAAAGTGAGCATTCATTTATCTAGGTTATACATCAGATGTATTTACTATGCTATTCTAGCACACTCCCATAGCTTAAAGGAGAACTAGTCTCCAGACAACATTGTCCCCACAGAGAGAGCACATTCACAAACATACAACAAGCTGTGTCTCACCTCTCCCTTTGCTGTGGGCATTGGGTGATTTATGAAAACAACCTATGAGTACTAGGGGTCAGCTCCCACAACCCACTTTAGCTGGGTAAACCCCCAGCTAAGTGTCTGTGTACAGGCACATGCTCTGTAGTGCTCAACAAATCAAAACAAGGAAGTTGCAGCCTTGCTTCCTAGAAGCTGATAGCCGATCACATTATAGCACAGAGATCCTCCCTCTCCCTGACACAGAACAGGGATTTCAGTTTTTTGTTTTCAAACACATTCAATGCTCCTGTCCTAACAATGATATAATCCTTTACTTTACATACAAAAATAAAAGTAATCTTTGCAGTGTATTTCATAGATAGCATGGATGTAAGAAACAGAATCCTAAAATTAAAAAAAATATATAAATAAGTCTGGGGAATAGAACCTGCAATTGTACATTTACTCTGTCTTGCTTAAAGCAGAGCTCTTACCTCTAGGCTAACAGAGAATATATAGAATGCTGGTACATTTAGAATCTTTTACTATGAACACAATGGAAACCAAAAAAAAAGGGTAACTGGGGGTTTGAACTTGCAACCTTCTGAACTGTGTGTTTCTATAACTGGCATCTTAAAAGGTGAGCCACCATTAAGTATGCTGAGCACTTTGGTACATTTAGGAGCTTTATCTTTTGCTTGGGACATAATAGAAACAAAGAGAAGCCTGGGGTATTGAACTTGTGACCTTCTGAATTGCGTATTTTTAAAACTGGCGCCTCACCCAGTGCGTCACCACTGAACAAGCACAATATGCAGATACATTTGGAAGCTTTATTTTTTGCTAAATGAATCTTTTAAAAAATGGAATATAGAAGACCCTGATAAGACTTTGAGGGTTGCTTGTTACCCTGAAGGTTATTTTCCAGCAACTCAAACTGACTGGTAAATAAATTGCAGGGTAACAAGCAGCTTTCAAAGTCTTTTCAGGGACTTTCATATTGGTGTATAGAAAACACACTGTGCAAAGAGACAGTGAATACTGGGGTCAGGGGGTGTGGTTCTATGGGCTGTGGGTTGTAGTGGCAACAACATGGAAGCCTTCTTACTTACAATCTATTCTCACATTTAAATGCAACTTATAGAGAAGAATCTTACAATGTATAGGGTTTGTGGAGAGAAAAACTTTCACATTAGGTTTAGTCTCCTTTAAAATGCATGTCCACCCGTAAAACAAAAAATTGGTCACTTGCTTTAAAGGGACAGTTCAGTGGAAATTATCAATATTTGTTAAATTGTTAGTTGTATAATGCCTTTTAGTTATTCTACTATTCTCCCATTTTGAAAAATCAGTTGATTCATACCTTGCTGTTCCCTGCTGGTGACATTAGTGAGCTGACATTTCAGGTTCTAACGGTTTTCTTCTTCCCAGGATGCACCAATTCCTTGCAATGTTCCTACAGTAATATTTACTGACTGTTGGATGGGTCAAAGATGCTCAGATCTCTATGAGCAACTGAATCAACCCAGGTGCTGGGTTAAGGGAAAGACCATTATGGTCTCTACTAAGGAAACAGGAAGTCAGTATTTCGGTTGCATTTATTTATACACAAACAAAATGCTGAATGGGCAGATTAGAGTCATTGGGATGAAAAAATACTGCTCTTTTTTCTGAAAAGCATATGTATCCCTAATCAATTAGCATATAGGGACAGCAGGGAAAAGCGCAGTCAATCACTGGGTGCGAGATCAGCAGTTACAACCCTGATTAAGGCTTTTTTCACACTGTAGAACATTTTGGTGCAATTTCCCGTGGGAACATCGCATCTAAACGCTCTGCACATAGGAGTGAACAGCACCATACACACCTATGTGCTGCAATACGTTGCGTTGCATGCAAAACACTGAATGCAGCAGTTTTGTGCGTTAACGCAGTGGTGTTATTGATTTACGTTAGCGCACTGGAACATTGAACTAAACTGCTAGTGCGATGTTTTCCGCTGCGTCAAGATAACGCACAGTGTGAAGGTAGCCTTGCTGCATACAGGGAGGAGATGGCTTCCTCTACCAGAATAGGGGCAATAAGTATCCTTATGGGCATGTCTACCCCCATACAGAGAATTGATATTTATCTAGATCACCCCCTAAAAGCTCATGAACTTTGTAGTTGCAGACCTCAAAAGAGCCTCCATGTGCAGTAAATCCTCACAATATTTCCAGACTCACAGCAGTTCACTTGTGCGCTGTGTAAGCTCTAAGAGCTTTGGTGCACACTCAGAGGAGGAATCCATAGGTAAGCCTGACATCACTTTGATTACTTTGCTGCTTTGCGGTGCAGAGTGGCGTACTAACCAGAAAAGTTATCTGACATACATCGGATATTTGTGGTAATATTGGAAACTTATCCTACTTGCAGTGTCTAGAACTCCAGAAGAATAATTTATATAGAGAACTTTTGTAGATTCCTTAACTTTCAACATTTCATGCTACATAAATGAAAAATACAATGCACATATGGCATGAAGCAGCAGGGGCAGTCCAATAAATAACTTTTCAAGGTTCTAGAGCAATAAACATAAAACAGCATAATGGATGCACACTATAGCACAAACTGTCACTTATAGCTCCACATCAGTGCACAACAATTTGGGGGACATGCCCCTTACTTAGGAATGTGTCCCATAAACATTGTGCACTACGGACGTGGTGGTTGCTATGATATGTGTGCACAAATTTGAGCACCTCTTTTGGTGGTTACATGATATATGAATCTGTGATGAAAAGTGAGATGGCTCACAAAAAGTTTCCTGTATTAGATTGAATGACTTTTTGACATGTAATTCAATGGAAGTGGATAGTTACTTGAAATACCTGTGTGTTAAAGGGTATGTCCACCCTTATTTCTATTTTTGTAATATTGCCTTCCCCCTGGTCCCCCAGCCCCAACCGCATGGTTTTTATTTTAGAAAGCCCCCAAACTTTTACTTACCTCCCTCTTTCCTTCGCCGCGCTGCCGGCCTCTGCTTGCGAGAATGCAAGCAGAGGGGCGGGACCGGCAGTCGCGTCTGTGATTGGCTGAGCGGCAGCCAATCACGGACGCGGCTGCGGTCATTCAGTGCAGCGGAGGAAAGAGGAGAGGTAAGTAAGAGTTTGGGGAGCTTTCAAAATTAAAACCATGCGGTTGGGGCTGGGAGACCAGGGGGATACTATATACAGGGGTTTTATGCTAGGGGGAGGGATAGTAGAACAGGAGGGAGAGGAGGGGAGGGGGGGGGGAGGGAGGGGAGGGAGGGGGAGAAGAGCTGCAGTACGCATGGAAAAAATCTACTTGAGGCCAGGTAGCAGGCAGAGCCCTGCTAGCCTCCTGGTGGGCAGTTTTTTGGACTTTGGGGGGGGGGACTACAGGAGAACCCTATGGAGCTGGGATGTGAGGTAAGGATTACACTACACTACATGATGGGGCCAGTAGTTGGGGGGATTATAGTTTTGGGGGTGGACATGCCCTTTAAGGTGTACATAGGTCAAATAAAGAGGGTGGTAAAGTTGTGGATAGAAGAACACAGGAGGGATATTACAACCTATAAAGGGGTGAATAAAATGTGACAACCTTTATTCAAAGTAAACAAAGTTTTCTTTGAATACAGATATAACATGACACAAATAAGATGGCAGATTATTGGTCAAACCAACAACTAGGGGAGGTGAGATTAAAAGGAAATTGCTCCAAAAAGAGCTATAATGAATTGATACTATGGATACAAAATTCCCCAAATGGCTTAAATAAAGAATATAATTTTCAATGTCCCTTGTAGTCTGTTTATACAGTATTAGGGTAACAACTGAATTGTTCTGTTGAATGTATACAGTATAATATGGAGAATATATGAAAGTTATCTGGATTTTATGTTTTCTTAAAGCTGGACACATTTGTTGGACAATGTTCGCACTAAGGATTCTTGATACACATTATTTAGATGCATTTTAATCTTTTATATTTAAATGTATAATACACTTGTATTTTTTTAATGGTGCCTATAGATGGCCAATCGCAAGAATATCATCGATCATCAAAAATTTGGTGTTTTGGCCTATTTTGCTGGTGCACTTCACACACGGAGCAACCAATACTCGGTATCTGCCAGTTCTATTGGAACCTGGGTGTGACGCAGTGTGTTCTGCCCCCAAAATGTTTACATCCCGCCAAAGCCAAGGGTCAACTATCTGGGAGAAGCACTGAAAAATACACATAAATTATATGTAAAGTGTGTGTGTAAAAATATAAATAAATACACCTGTATCTACCACTGCACGTGTCCTTGAATATCAAATAAGTAGAGCGGTCTTTAAGTCTTTCATTTTATGTGTTGTATGTAATAGTTATAAATTATAAATCCAGAAGAGCCAATTCTCGGGGCAGGACTCAGCCGTGTATCTGCATCTAAGGATAAAGGACATACCTTTGAAGATTGTAATGTTAATACTGGCGAAGGAACGTGACTGGTTCAAGAGAGGTGTTAAGGAGGCCATTTATGTGAAAATAAAGAAACCAAGCCTAAATAGAGGTGGGGGGGTTCGACACCAACTGTCTGCCATGTACAATGCTGTTTTAACACCTTACTCTGGGCGTTCCTATAACACCTCTTAGCCACTATCTAACCACACCCTTAACACCTGGCTGTGATATGCTAATTGGGATTTTCCAGGGTACATAATTGCCACAGATTCTTGTACAAGTCATTCTGAATTGAGAAAGCCAGTCGATGACTAGCGAAACGTCTTCAAGAACTACATTTCAAGTCCAGTTGATCTAATTGAATACAACAGATATACCATGACCTGGATGAATGAGAACCTTCACAAGCATAAAATGAAAGACTTAAAGACCGCTCTACTTATTTGATATTCAAGGACACGTGCAGTGGTAGATACAGGTGTATTTATTATATTTTTACACACACTTTACATATAATTTATTGTATTTTTCAGTGCTTCTCCCAGATAGTTGACCCTTGGCTTTGGCGGGATGTAAAATTTTGGGGCACAGAACACACTGCGTCACA
The DNA here is from genome assembly GCA_019447015.1 of Hymenochirus boettgeri. Taxonomy (NCBI): domain Eukaryota; kingdom Metazoa; phylum Chordata; class Amphibia; order Anura; family Pipidae; genus Hymenochirus; species Hymenochirus boettgeri. The sequence continues at coordinate 60,760,928 of CM033477.1, forward strand.
CCCAGGTTCCAATAGAACTGGCAGTACCGAGTATGGGTGCTCCGTGTGTGAAGTGCCACAGCACAAATGGCCAAAAACACCAAATTTTTGATGATCGATGATATTCTTGGCGATTGGCCATCTATAGGCACCATTAAAAAAATACAAGTGTATTATACATTTAAATATAAAAGATTAAAATGCATCTAAATAATGTGTATCAAGAATCCTTAGTGCGAACATTGTCCAACAAATGTGTCCAGCTTTAAGAAAACATAAAATCCAGATAACTTTCATATATTCTCCATATTAACTGTATACATTCAACAGAACAATTCAGTTGTTACCCTAATACTGTATAAACAGACTAAAGGGACATTGAAATTATATTCTTTATTTAAGCCATTTGGGGAATTTGTATCCATAGTATCAATTCATGAAGCTCTTTTGGAGCAATTTCCTTTTAATCTCACCTCCCCTAGTTGTTTGGTTTGACCAATAATCTGCCATCTTATTTGTGTCATGTATATCTGTATTTCAAGAAAAATTTGTTTACTTTGAATAAAGGTTGTCACATTTTATTACCCCTTTATAGGTTGTAATATCCCTCCTGTGTTCTTCTATCCACAACTTTACCACCCTCTTTATTTGACCTATGTACACCTTAAAGGGCATCGTCCACCCCCAAAACTATAATCCCCCCCAACTACGGCCCCATCATGTAGTGTAGTGTAATCCTTACCTCACATCCCAGTCCATAGGGTTCTCCTGTAGTCCCCCCCCCCCAAAGTCCAAAAAACTGCCCACCAGGAGGCTAGCAGGGCTCTGCCTGCTACTGGCCTCAAGTAGATTTTTGCCATGCGTACTGCAGCTCTTCTCCCCCTCCTCCCCTCCTCCCCCCCCCTCTCCCTCCCTCTCCCTCCTGTTCTACTATCCCTCCCCCTAGCATAAAACCCCTGTAAATAGTAATCCCCCTGGTCTCCAGCCCCACCGCATGGTTTTTAATTTTAGAAAGCTCCCCAAACTCTTACTTACCTCTCCTCTTTCCTCCGCTGCAATGAATGACCGGCAGCCGCGTCCGTGATTGGCTGCCGCTCAGCCATCACAGACGCGACTGCCGGTCCCGCCCCTCTGCTTGCATTCTCGCAAGCAGAGGGCCGGCAGCGCGGCGGAAGGAAGAGGGGAGGTAAGTAAAAGTTTGGGGGCTTTCTAAAAATAAAAACCATGCGGTTGGGGCTGGGGGACCAGGGGGAAGGCAATATTAAAAATGAAATAAGGGTGGACATACCCTTTAACACACAGGTATTTCAAGTAACTATCCACTTCCATTGAATTACATGTCAAAAAGTCATTCAATCTAATACAGGAAACTTTTTGTGAGCCATCTCACTTTTCATACAGATTACTATATCATGTAACCACCAAAAGAGGTGCTCAAATTTGTGCACACATATCATAGCAACCAACACGTCCGGTAGTGCACAAGTTTATGGGACACATTCCTAAGTAAGGGGCATGTCCCCCAAATTGTTGTGCACTGATGTGGAGCTAAAGTGACAGTTGTGCTATAGTGTGCATCCATTATGCTGTTTTATGTTTATTGCTCTAGAACCTTGAAAAGTTTTTATTGGACTGCCCCTGCTGCTTCTGCCATATGTGCATTGTATTTTTCATTTATGTAGCATGAAATGTTGAAAGTTAAGGAATCTACAAAAGTTCTCTATATAAATTATTCTTTGGAGTTCTAGACACTGCAAGTAGGATAAGTTTCCAATATTACCACAAATATCCGATGTATGTCAGATAACTTTTCTGGTTAGTAGCCACTCTGCACCGCAAAGCAGCAAAGTAATCAAAGTGATGTCAGGCTACCTATGGATTCCTCCTTGAGTGTGCACCAAAGCTCTTAGAGCTACACAGCGCACAAGTGAACTGCTGTGAGTCTGGAAATATTGTGAGGATTTTACTGCACCATGGAGGCTCTTTGAGGTCTGCAACTACAAAGTTCATGAGCTTTTAGGGGGTGATCTAGATAAATATTCATTCTGTATGGGGGTGACATGCCCATAAGGATACTTATTCCCTATTCTGGTAGAGGAAGCCATCTCCTCCCTGTATCGCAAGGCTACCTTCAAACTGTGCGTTATCTTGACGCAGCGGAAAACATCGCACTGCAGTTTAGTTCAATGTTTCCAGTGCGCTAACGTAAATCAATAACACCACTGCGTAACGCACAAAACTGCTGCATTCAGTGTTTTGCATGCAACAGCAACGTATTGCAGCACATAGGTGTGTATGGTGCTGTCACTCCTATGTGCAGAGGTTTAGATGCGATGTGTTCCACGGGAAATTGCACCAAAATGTTCTACAGTGTGAAAAAAAGCCTTAATCAGGGTTGTAACTGCTGATCTCGCACCCAGTGATTGACTGCGCTTTTCCCTGTGTCCTATATGCTAATTGATTAGGGTACATAAGCTTTTCAGAAAAAAGAGAGCAGTATTTTTCATCCCAATGACTCTAATCTGCCCATTCAGCATTTTGTTTGTGTATAATAAATGCAACCGAAATAATGACTTCCTGTTTCCTTAGTAGGACCATAATGGTCTTTCCCTTAACCCAGCAACTGGGTTGATTCAGTTGCTCAGTAGAGATCTGAGCATCTTTGACCCATCCAACAGTCAGTAAATATACTGTTAGGAACATTGCAAGGAAGTGTGTGCATCCTGGGAAGAAGAAGACCGTTGAACCTGAAATGTCAGCTCACTAATGTCAACAGCAGGGAACAGCAAGGTATGAAATCAACTGATTTTTCAAAATGGGAGAGAATAGTAGAATAACTAAGAAGGCATTATACAACTAAAATTTAACAAATATTGATAATTTCCATGAACTGTCCCTTTAAGGCAAGTAGACCAATTTTTTGTTTTACGGGTGGGACATGCATTTAAAGGAAGAACCAACTATGTGAAAGTTTTTTCTTCCACAACACCTATACATTGTAAGATTCTTCTTATAATTGCATTTAGTAAATGTGAGAAATAGATCTGTAAGTAAGAAGGCTTCCATGTTTGTTGCCACTACAACCACACAGCCATGAAGAACCACCCCCGACCCCAGTATTCACTGTCTCTTTGCACAGTGTGGTTCTATACACCATATTGAAAGTCCCTGAAAAGACTTTGAAAGCTGCTTGTTACCCTGCAATTTATTTACCAGTCAGTTTGAGTTGCTGGAAAATAACCTTCAGGGTAACAAGCAACCCTCAAAGTCTTATCAGGGTCTTCTATATTCCATTTTTTAAAAGATTCATTTAGCAAAAAATAAAGCTTCCAAATGTATCTGCATATTGTGCTTGTTCAGTGGTGAAGCACTGGGTGAGGCGCCAGTTTTAAAAATACGCAATTCAGAAGGTCACAAGTTCAATACCCCAGGCTTCTCTTTGTTTCTATTATGTCCCAAGCAAAAGATAAACGCTCTAAATGTACCAAAGTGCTCAGCATACTTATGGTGGCTCACTTTTAAGATGCAGTTATAGAAACAAACAGTTCAGAAGGTTGCAAGTTCAAACCCCCAGTTACCCTTTTTTTTGGTTTCCATGTGTTCATAGTAAAAGATTCTAAATGTACCAGCATTCTATATATTCTCTGTTAGCCTAGAGGTAAGAGCTCGCTTTAAGCAAGACAGAGTAAATGTACAATTGCAGGTGTCATTCCCCAGACTTATTTATATATTTTTTAATTTTAGGATTCTGTTTCTTACATCCATGCTATTATATGAATACACTGCAAAGATTACTTATTTTGTATGTAAAGTAAAGGATTATATCATTGTTAGGACAGGAGCATTGAATGTGTTTGAAAACAAAAAAACTGAAATCCCTGTTCGTGTCAGGGAGAGGAGGATCTCTGTGCTATAATGTGAGGCTATCAGCTCTAGGAAGCAAGGCTGCAACTTCCTGTGTTGATTTGTTGAGCATACAGAGCATGTGCTGTACACAGACACTAGCTGGGGGTTTACCCAGCTAAAGTGGGTTGTGGGAGGTGACCCCTAGTTCTCATAGGTTGTTTTCATAAATCACCCAATGCCCACAGCAAAGGGAGGGTGAGACACAGCTTGTTGTATGTTTGTGAATGTGCTCTCTCTGTGGGGACAATGTTGTCTGGAGACTATTTCTCCTTTAAGCTATGGGAGTGTGCTAGAATAGCATAGTAAAATAAATCTGATGTATAACCTAGATAAATGAATGCTCACTTTATTTATAATAATCTTTAGTTTTAATATAATCAATAAAAATATCCTTATAACAGGAACACTGGGCAGCATTTATAAGAAAAGTCATTGGTAAGTACTGATACTGATCCTTTTACTGGCCACATATCTGTTGTATTCAATTAGATCAATTGGACTTGAAATGTAGTTCTTGAAGACGTTTCGCTAGTCATCCGACTGGCTTTCTCAATTCAGAAGACTGTTACAAGAATCTGTGGCAATTATGTACCCTGGAAAATCCCAATTAGCATATCCAGCCAGGTGTTAAGGGTGTGATTGGATAGTGACTAAGAGGTGTTATAGGAACGCCCCAGAGTAAGGTGTTAAAAAAGCATTGTACATGGCAGACAGTTGGTGTCGAACCCCCCCACGTCTATTTAGGCTTGGTTTCTTTATTTCACTAAATGGCCTCTTAACACCTCTCTTGAACCAGTCACGTTCCTTCGCCAATATGTTAACATTACAATCTTCAAAGGTATGTCCTTATCCTTAATGCAGGTACACGGCTGAGTCCTGAACCGAGGAATTGGCTCTTCTGTGCTGGCCATACGGGATGCAGTTGTGTTTGGTCTCCCCCACATACAAATCAGAGCTGTGGATATCCAGACTGGGCCTTTGTCAAAAGAAGTAGAAGGAAAGAAAAGAACACAAATACCAACAGTGAAAGGGGAAAAGCAGACAGGAGGAAGAACATGGTCATCCCATATGTAGCAGGGTCTCCGAGAAATTAAGAAGAATTTCAAAAAACATCATATCCTGTCTGCTTTAAACCGAACAACACACTGAGGCACCATTGGTAATCCGAAAGACCAATACCAAAACACAAGAAAAGGATCATATTGCAGTCGCGGCAGTGAAGAATGCTCTGATTTGTATGTGGGGAGAACCAACAACTGCATACATATGCACAGAGAAAGCTATGACTAGCGAGACGTCTTCAGAACTACATTTCAAGTCCAGTTGATCTAATGAATACAACAGATATACCATGACCTGGATGATGAGAAACTTCACAAGCATATTTACTGGCCACAGTGTTATTTTACGATATGGCCCTAAGGTAACACGCAGTTGAAAAACACCATTCATTGGGCGCATTAATAAATAAGCCTTATCATTAATGCCCTGTTGCACTTCCTTACACCAAAAATAATACCACTAACAGGGCCATTTTTAGACTAGGCACCTAGGCAAAGAACTATGGCGCAGGGGCGTACTGCAGCGGACTGGGAACCCCATGAGATTAAAAGCCAAGGCCACCCCCTCCACGATCAGCTGTTTTTAAACAGCTGATACGTGTTCGATTGAAATATACACACAAAACAGCTGTTAAAACACTGGACCTGAACTTCTGGTTCAGTTTCCGAAGTTGGGTCCAGTCTTTTAAACAGCTGATCATGTGGATGTGCCCGATCAGCTGTTTAAAAACAGCTAATTCACGGAAGAGTGCTATTGTTTTTAGCTGGTGTATATAGCAGTGCTGCCATAGTAATGGAAAGTAGATCAGTAGGTAGGTGTGTACCCGTGTAGGGTGTTGAGAGTTAAAAAAAAAAAACTTTTTTGATGATTGGTCAAAATTAGTTTTTTTGACTTTAGTTACCCTTTAAGTATGGCTGCAACAGTAATGGAGGGGTAGGTCAGTAGCTGGGTATACCTGTATCACGTTGGGGGTTAAAAAACAAAGTTTTTGATTATTGATCAAAATTTGCTTTTTTGACTTTAGTTACCCTTTAAAGTATGGCTTCCACAGTAATGGATAAGAGATCAGTAGGTTGTGTGTACCTAGGTCTGGTGAGGGGTATGCCTTTTTGTGTTTACAACCATAAAACTATTTTTTATTGAGGATAAATCTAAATTAGTTTTTTTTACTTTAGTTACCCTTTAAGTATGGCTGCACTGTAATGGATAAGTAGATCAGTAGGTGTGGTACTGGTCTGGTTTAGGGGGTATGTCTTTTTTGTGTTTTACAACCAAAAACTATCTTTAATTGAGGGTAAATCTAAATTTGTTTTTTTAACTTTAGTTTACCCTTTAAAATGACTGCCACATAATGGTAGAAGATCAGTAGTGTGTGTACCTGGGTCTGGTGAGGGGGGTATGTCTTTTTTTTGTGTTTACAACCATAAAACTCTCTTTTATTGGAGAATAAATCTAAATTGTTTTGTACTTTAGTTAACCTTTAAGTATGGCTGCCACAGTAATGGATAAAAATCAGTAGGTGTGTGTACCTGGGTTTGGTTGAGGGGGTATGTCTTTTTTGTGTTTATAACCATAAAACTACTTTTATTGAGGATAAATCTAAATTAGTTTTTTTGACTTTAGTTACGCTTTAAATATGGCTTCCATGGGAATGAAAAAGGTAGGTCAGTAGGTGGGGTGTACCTGGGTCTGTGTGGGGGGTTGGGGTATCACCATTTGTATTTATGACCATGAAAAAAAACTGTTTTGAAATATCCATATTTGAGGATTGTTCCTATATTAGTCTATGGGAAAAAATGTCCGGAAATTCATGATAACGCCGTAATGCTTCCGCAGATTCCTTAGCTAGAAGATAGCACGCTTCTCCTATATGCCTCGCACGTCTGGACAGAATTTCATGTCTTAGCTCAAAAACTGTCGGAGGAGAGTACAGTCCAAAAAAGCGGAAAGAATAAAACGAAGAAGAAGAAGAAGAAATAGAAAGAACAGTAATTTGGCTTTTTCAAGCCAAATAATAAGGGCCATTGCTGGTAATTTATTTACTAGCAGTATGTTTGAATTGTGATAAAAGGATCGTGATCAGTAATTACCAATATTAATCCTTATTAACAAGGATGTAAAACTTGCACCCCCCAGATGTTTGAAAACTACAACTCCACATTCTGCCCCTGCCACCATGATCTGGAGGGCTGCAAGTTTGACATCCCTGCTTTATAAGTACGCCACACTGTTTAGATAGAGATCTGTGAATGTGTAGTATGACACCAGGTGTGTTCACTATCATAGTTTTTTTTTTTTTAATAGCCCTGCAAATATTTTATAAATATCTCTTTAAAGGCATTGTGGCAGGTATGACAAATCAGTGGATAGGATGATATTGTTCTAGCTAACTCCCCTTATCCATCCATACTACTTGAACACGTACATTGCAGTGTTTTGGGGTTTTTTTTTGCATTGCGCTGTTTTTCGGCAAAATATTTCATGTCTGTGGGGACCTGGCTTATAGCTTATTGTTTTGTGACATGGCAGGATCACGCCTAAAATGGAACCCTATTCAATATAGGGTGATGCATTAGAGGTTGCAAAAGTTTGCCTGTGCTATTAATTTGCAGCATCCAATCAGAAGTTAGATTTTTACCAGGTTATGGCAGTTAGGTATATATGTGATTGGTTGCTGCTGATTTACTACACAGACAAAAATTTTGGCCCTGTTAATGCATCAGCCTATCCCCCAAATTCTTTATTTGTCTGCAGCTTGCCAACTTTGATATCTGTGTTGGTCAATTGGAATTTCGGCATTTCAATAACCTTGGGTAGTACAGCGGTTAATATTAACAAACAACCTATCGGATAAAGCAGAGTCAAAGTAAACACAATTTAATACCAGCCGAACAGGTAAATGGATATTATGCAACAGAGATAAACGTTTCAGGAAGTATATAAACTTTGTGCTCTGGGGTTTTCCATAAATTAAAAATTTACATCAAAAGATTAAAAATTGGACGTTATGTGACAATGTCATTAAAGGACAACATAACCCCACACAGCTCCCCCCTGAATCTATACTGGTATGGGAGGTGGGAGGTAGTGCCTTTCCTGTATAGTAATATTAAAGGTGGTTAAGAGATTTAGAGGTTTTAATGCCCTGCCTTGAGAAAAATTTTTACATATTTTGTAACAATTTCCCTCCCAATTTGGTCTCCCTCCCCTAGCATTAAAACCCTTTCCATAATATAGATATTGGTCCCTCAGCCCCAACCGCATTAGTATTAGAGCAAGAAATTCCCTGATCTTTACTTACTTATCTTTCTTTGCCATTTACACTACCGGCAGCTGCGTCCATGATTGGCTGCCGGTCCCGCAGTTCTATGCAAGCAGAGGGCTGGGATTGTGCGGCGAAGGAGAGAGGTAAGGTAAGTACAGATCGGGGGACTTTCTTGCTCTAATAGTAATGCGGGTGGGGCTGGGGACCAATATCTATATTATGGGAAAGTTAGTTTAAATGGTGGACATACCCTTTAAAGGACATCTAAACTATGCTAAATAATTTTCCAACTAATCACACAGCAATAAGGATTAATTGCCATCAACCTAAATCTGTTTTTTGTACTCTCTGGCCTCCTTCCCTTCTTCTTAGCTCTTGGAGTTTCATTTTTCCATGGGTGGGGCACAGACTGTCAGAAAAGAACTGTCAATATCCACTCCCTTAGCATATCACAGTTATGCTATTGCAGCCTACATGTTACTTGCTGCTGTATGTGTTGTTTCTAGTCCCAATCTAGCACTGCACCTAAACAAATAATTTTTTAAATCCTACTCACTTTTACATCTTAGTATTTAATTCAAGCAGAACAACAGCTGCCAGAGCTGCTTACTTTCCCATAGAAGATTAGTACCCCTTTCACTATAACACAAATTCACAGAGTAAATGCTATTGGCTGTATCTCATGCTCACGTTTGAAAACAACTCATCTCCACTGCACATGCTTCTGCATTCTCGCTGTTATCTCAGATTCTGGAAGGGCTGAGGGGGGATTCATACCAACTAGGGGTGAGTGAACAGGACATGAGAGGAAATATGTTAGAAGGGGACACTGGGAATAGAAAGGGAACACGTTTCTGGCACATCTAAAAATTTAGAAAAGGATAAAGGCAAGTCATTTTTTTCACTTTTGGTGTCCCTTTAAAGGATGCATAATAAACAAAAAAAATCTTTAGTGAAACTGGCATTCTTACGAATGGTTTGGCAGGTAGGGCAGAGCTTCTTAGGACACTTTGAGATGCAGGGTGTTTGGTTGTTTTATAAGTGTTATTTTCTTTTGGATATAATATTGTGTTTTTATTTCACATGTTATAAAGTATAAATTGCAGCACTACCAAGAAGCAGCCTAAAATTATATACTAAAGCTGCCAAACAACATTTAATCAGAAGATAGAGCACTTTGACACATTCACAGTGTTTCTCTTCTATTTTGGTCTGGCCATTGAACATGTGGGCAACATAGAAATAATGGAGGTAAAATAAAGACCTAAGTCATCTAGTCCAACCTTATAGCTTACTCGTTAACTCCACCTAGCAGTTGATCAAGAGGAAGGCAAAAAAAAACCCAAAAAACCACAACATCCTTTGACTGCAAATGGCAATCGGAAAATATCCCTGGATCAACCAAAGCTACAATAAATGTATTAATACCATTAATTCTTAATATTTTTAGTTTTAGAAACATATCCAGCCCAGTTTATTATATGGCCCATTATATATTTGTACAAAATGATCATATCCCCACGTAATCATCACTTCTCCAATATAAACAGGCCTAACTTGTCTTATTTGTCTGCATAGTCCTCAATCCCCTATTATTTTAGTTGCCCTTCTCTGAACTGCTTTCATTTCCAAGATGTCCATTTGTATATGGGATTCAAAACTGCACTGCATCTTCCAAATGAGGCCTTACCAGTGCCTGTAAAGGGGGGGGGGGGGATACTATTAATCTATTTAATCTATTTCCTTCCTTTTAATCATTCCCCTTTTATACAAGACAATATCTTGCTAGCTCTAGACATTGATGTCTGGCACATCTAAGTTCTGTTATTACTTGAACCCCCATATGTTTTTCCAACATACTGTAGATTCACTTAGCACAGAGACATTTATGGTATAGATGGCACAAGGATTGTTAAACCATAAATGCATCACCCTTACATTTATCAACATTGAATCTCATCGGCAATGCTGTGCTAGAGTTGCCAGCTTTGCCTTTAAGACCCAATCAGGTATAAAATCTTGAAAACAAAAGGTGGTTAGCATGTCCTTTAGAAGCATGATGCACTAAATGCAGGGTAGCCCTATACCATGTATTTAGAAATGGAAATATCACTGCAGCATGTAGATTTTTATACACTGTTCAGATATTAAAGGTTATCCCCACACAGAAAAAAAAAATGTTTCTGTAGTATGGGCACCCTAGCCCACCCCAGGGCCGGACGGACTGGCAGTCCGCCTGTGATTGGCTGAGAGGCAGCCAAATACAGACGCGGTGCTGGCAATGCAGAGCGCATGGGAATGAAGAAATCTGAGTACATTTGTGCTGCTCTTTTAACAAAATGAACATGGCAGTGGGGAGGGTGGGCACCAAGCAGCAAAGATGGATCCAGATGGTGGAGATTTTTTTAAACTACACAGTGGGGCCAGTACTGGGTTAGTTTTGGGGGTGGACATGCCATTCAAAGGCAAAGTGGCAACCCTCTCTGCTGCCATTTTGATAATTATCCAGGTCTGCTTTCAGCAATTGTACATCATTTAATGTTTCCAAAGCTCTGCATAGTTTAAGTAATCAGCAAGCAGAGACAAACCCTTGCTCGTCTATTGGCACAGTATCAAAGGCTTTCGCAAATCAAGTATACTACATCCACTGTTATGCCAGAATCTAAATTCTTGCTTACCTCTTAATAAAACCCAAGCAAGTTAGTCCGACCTATTTCTCATAAATATATGGTGACTACTACTTATTAGATCAGTTCTGGAGACAGAATATGATCCCATAACAAAGTTTCTAGTATCTTCACTGATGTTAGACTTACAGTTCTATAGTACACAGGGTGGGAGTGACTACCTTTTTGAATATTGGCATTACATTGGCTTTTTTCCCAATCCAGAGACAACTTGTCAGATAAAAGTGAATCTGAAAAGATAAGCAACAGTGGTCTAGATTAAAACTGGACTAAGTTCTCTTAAGATCCGAATGATGTATTATAACAGGTCTTTAAAGGGCAAGTCCAGCCCTAAAATGAAAACTTACATAAAGGTAAATCACCCTCCAAAACCCTAAACTGTAATAGTTTGAAATCTGAAATACATAAGTCTAAACTGAAATCCTGCATAATGTCTGTTGCCCCTGTTTCTACTTCCTGGTTTCTTCCAGTTAGTAACTGTCAGTTATGGATTTGACAGTTGACATCACAGCCAATGACTGAATGTTAATCCCTGTCACCTCTTCTGAGCATGCCCAGGCTCAGTACAGGTTTCTAATTGCTCAGTTTCATGGGGCATCCAGACGCATAGCAGGCATACAGTAATGAATTCAGAGGACAAACTATGATATATCAACATATTTTAAAGAGGCATTCTTTCTAAAAGTTGTCTTATGAGGGTGGAGTTGTCCTTTAACTTTGTCTAATTTTTCTGTACAATATCCTATGTAGACCAGAGTGAACATCCTAGTTTATAACCTTTTATATTATTACGGACAGAAAAGCAACCATGCACATCAGTCTTAAATACCGTGTATTTTATTTTTCATACACAGGGTACACAAATAGTGTAACGTTTCGGTACACAAGCTGTACCTTCTTCAGACAACAATGTCTGAAGAAGGTACAGCTTGTGTACCGAAATGTTACACTGTTTGTGTACCCTGTGTATGAAGAAATAAAATACACGGGTATTTAAGACTGATGTGCATGGTGCTTTTCGTCTTGATATCTGACCTCCAACCAGGGTTCTACCATTGCACTCAGCAAAAAATTGACATTTTGAACTTTAATAGGTGTGGCAGATTACCCTTTGCGCTTTTATTATACTGCCCGCTATAAGAACAGGACCTATAACAAGAGAGGAAACAGAAATAGCGGTGCGCCGATTTGAAAAAAAATTAAATGCCATCGCCACTTTAATTCATTTAAAAGTGTATTTTTTTAGTTTTCCTTTAAAGGGAACTGTGGGCTCTAAATTTTTTTAAATGAAAGGCCGGGTTTCTTACTTTTAAAATGGGCCATCAACACGTGACGTGTTGCACAGCCATCCACATCATGGTCAGAAAGTTTGGGGTGGGAGGCTCTGAATCCTCTGTCACAAATACTAGTTCTCCTTCTAACCTGCGGTTGGCACATGTCAGTGCAGAAGAAAACAAAAGATATCTCTAAAAAAATTGAGTTTCAGGACTGAAGGAGAACTTAAGTAGAGGGGGGGGGGTACTTTCTCCTTCCATCCCACCCTATCTTTTATCCCCTTTTCGCCCCCTTTTTCCCTTTTTCTTCTGTTTCCTGTGCAGCGGTTTTCACCTTGTCTCTTCTTCTCCCCCCTTTAGAGTCTTAATTTCTCTGATTGACGACCCTATCTTTCCTATCTTTTGCTCCCTTCGTATGTGATCCTCTCCTCCTTCCTGCTGATTTCGATTCCTCGCAAGTCCGTCCAAGCCCGCTCACCACATGGTCTACTACCTCCTCTCTCCGTTTGTGTCTCTCTTTGTTTTTTTTTATGTCCTTTAAAGCCTTATTGTGAAGTCATATTACCTACTTCCTAAATTTTGTGCAGTCCAGGAGACCCATCGTATTTTTCCAATTTCATGTTTCTGCATAGATTTTTCTTCTTCCCTCCTACGCCAGGGCACTCTGCAGGTCACACTTCGTGTCAACGGCCCGTGTCTAGCTTCGCTTTTGTCCTATTTATGCGGTGTCGGTCCCTGTTTCCCTGCCCCAGCTGCCGTTTCCCTTTTGCTACGCACCCCCATTGATCCTCATACGATCATACTACTATTAAGCCGTTAGTGCGTCCTCACCCCCCCCACCCATCTGTTTGACGCGGTTCTATCCACATCAAGTTCTACCGATGACCCTGTGAAATAATGCCCCCACCAAATACTATCCCTCTTCTTTTCCCCCCCTTTATCCTGTTAAGTGTTATTTTTAATTTTTTCTAGTGACTACTCTTCTGTTCCGTGTCGGGCAAGTATACTCACCCCCACATTACTCACTACTTTCCCATTCCCCTTTCCTATTTACTATCTTTCGTTTGTGACCGCTGCAATTATCTCGACGATGACTCATATCAACTTAGATGTAATGTTGTTAGCCCCGCTATAAGTTGTGAATCTTTTAGTGCACACTTCAATTCTCCCACTTCTATTTTCCATATACCTTCTTCTTTTTGTCAGCTCTCACAAATCTACTGGTACCTGCCGCAGTTTTGTGGACTTTTCCCTCACACCTTTTATATTCTTCAGTATTGTTGTTTGGGATTTCAATAGGTTGCAGTGGTAGGTGTCATTTTTACAATAATCTTTCATTTTATGTGTTGTATGTAATAGTTATAAATTATAAATCCATACATAATAACAAAACATAAAATGAAATACTTAAAGACTGCTCTACTTATTTGATCCATTCATGTTATGGTAGAAATGAAGGATTAGAAATTGCAGCAGAGCAACTAAGATTTCATATAATCAGTCAAATCAGATATTTGAGAAGTTTTCTCTCCTTTAGAAATATTCTTGTATCTACAACATTTTTACCAAAATAGGAATTACAGTTTATCAATCAGTGTTGCAGATTCTCTGATATGTTCTTGGTTGAAGGTTGTAGTATGGTTAATGTAGAGATTTTTTAATGATTAAATAATTTGATAAAGCTTAAATTAGACATTATTATAAAGCCTAAATAATATAGAACTGGTTAATGGAGAAATGGGGGTTTTTAATTAAGAGCTATTTACATATTCTGTTTTGACCCTTTGCATATAGGCTAACCATTGAACCACAAAGACATGTTTGTTCTACCATTTTCCATTCTGTACCAACTTTGACCAAACATATTCGTCATTCTCAGACATTCACTATTAATACATATGCAGCTCCTACAGTATAATAACGAGCATGGACCCTTATAGGGTGATTGTCATGGTCACTGTTTGCTACCATGGCTCTCCTGCATCTGTACCAGTGGGCCTTCTGGGCTATATCTTATAAATGTGTGTTTGCATATATTTCAAACATGTCCCCCCTAATGTTACATTGGATGTATATGATATCATTATATATTGTCAATTATTTTGTTATTTTTAATATTAATAGTATATTAATAGTAATTGATGAGGTAAATTAACGGGGATCAATTATCAGATATCTCAGTCGAATTTGTTATTTACCCTTTGTCTCCCCAATAGACTTTGTTGGGAGATGGTTTCTATTATGACTATTCCATGCAAATTGCCATTAGACAAGAAGACCTGCATATTCCTTTGATCATTTTTTCAGCCTGTTTTGTAAACATTTTTAATCAGTGTCAGGTAAGGGACGGTGCATATTTATATCTGACTTTTCTGGTGGAAAATTTTTGTGTTACATGTGGTAAACCTGCACATCACACAATATGTATCAATGTCAATTATATTCTAGTTGTGTGGCGTTTATTATGGAAAGGAACTTCTTAGTAGAACAGGCTTGCATTATACCCACAAAAAGTTTATTAAGAATGAGGCTTTGCAGGCTTTGCCCCTTGGACAAAGACGATAACCGGCCAGTAAACAAAAGTAATTCTAAATGATTTAGTGACAATCGTGTACATCCAATGTACAGAGTGTGTAAATTGTCAAGGATGTACAACCAATCATCCAAATCATTTGTAAAAAAAAAAAAAAGTTTTAGTCACAAAACTAATCTAAATGACAAAACTAGTCTAATAATGATCATCTAACCTAATGCAAGCTTTGCATCAATGTAGATAGGAAAGTGTTATATAAAAATTAGGGGAGAACTCTGACATTTAAAAGTTAGAAATCTTGTAGCACAAAACTTAACATGCAATGGATTTTCGCTACATTCGAGTGTTATGCCCAAATTCGAGGTTTACCGAATGATACATTCGAGGGTTACCGAAATTGAATGCTATATTCAAGGGTTACCTAAATCGAATGCTACATTTGAGGGTTACCGAATCGAGAAGTTTTGTTCATTATCTTAAGTAAGTCTGCGAGGGTTACCGAATTATACATTTGAGGGTTACCAAAATTGAGTACTACATTCGAGGGTTACTGAACGATACATTTGAGGGTTACCAATATGGAAGGCTACATTCGAGGGTTACCTAAATTGAATGCTACATTCGAGGGTTACCGAAATTGAATGCTACATTCGAGGGTCACTGAATGATACATTCGAGTGTTACTGATATGGAAGGCTACATTTGAGGGTTACTGAATGATACATTTGAGTGTTACCGATATGGAAGGCTACATTCGAGGGTTACTGAATGATACATTCGAGGGTTACCGATATGGAAGGCTACATTCGAGGGTTACCGAATTATACATTTGAGGGTTACCAAAATTGAGTACTACATTCGAGGGTTACTGAACGATACATTTGAGGGTTACCAATATGGAAGGCTACATTCGAGGGTTACCTAAATTGAAAGGCTACATTCAAGGGTTAGCTAAATCGAATGCTACATTTGAGGGTTACCGATTCGAGAATTTTTGATAATTATCTTAAATAAGTCTGCGAGTTCGAAAAACCTGAACTAGTTCGTAGTTCGGGAAGTTCGAGTTCATCCAAACTATTAAAGTTTGGGTCAAACTCGGGTTCTGTCCATCTCTACTCCTTACCTGACCTTTGTAGTACAGACAATTACTGGGCCAATTTACAGAAAGGCATTACTAAATGGTTAAAGGGTATCTCCACTCGTATTTTAACATTTTGGAATCCAGTTCTATTGAAGAACGGGAGGTAAAGGAGCTGTGCCTTACCTTCTGTGCGCATGCGCGATCTATGCGCATAGAAGACAAGGTCCGTCGGGACCTGTCAGACTAAGCGCCGGGGGAGCGAGCGAGCGGGTAAGTTTCTTACCTTTTCTCCTGGCTCCTGTTTGTTCTATTGAAGAACGGAAGGAAAGGCACAGCTCCTTTACCCCCCGTTCTTCAATAGAACTGGATTCCAAAATGTTAAAAATACGAGTGGAGATACCCTTTAAAGTTGCGCTAACCACTAAATGATTTATATTGCAAGTGCAACTTTATCTCCTAGGTTGTGGCTGCTGCGCCAGTATCGCAAATTACACTCGCACAGACGTCGCAAGCCTATCGTCGCAACAGCTGCGCAGCATTAAATTTAAATGATAAAAGGGGAGATTTATCCAGAGGTGCTATCGCTCTGAGTAAACTTCCCCTCTGTGATTCAATATCGCATTTTGCACAGCTATTAGCCAATATGTAGTTACAGTTGCCCTAACCAAAAACGAATCGGTTAGCACGACCTTAACTCCATAAAACTGACCAGCAGCTCTGGGTAAATGAGCCACAAATGTCACAAGATTGAGCCATTTACAACACAGAAATAAAAATAAAAGGATTTTATCATGCTGCAAACAAAGTTTTGGGAAGAAGTTCTCCATGTGGTTTCGGATCACATCTTTACCATTGAAATATAAAAATAAAATATGTTTGTTCCTGTAGAGAAATGAGGAAACTGTGCAACAGAAAGCCGTGCCTCTATATTTAACACATTAAAACACAAGGCAAACTGATGAAAAAGACACCTGGAATTGATTGTGTTTTCCTTTGTCTGCAGACATGGAGTTCTTTAACGACTCCATCTTAGAAGGAAAGATGGTCCGTGATACAGCTCCTTTCAACATTGAAGAATCTCTATATTATCTCCTTGAGGCCCAGATCATATCCCCAGAATATTACCTCAGTTTGCTGACTGAAATGGACAGTGATGATCTTGCAAAAGAAATCCAGCTGATATTTCTTGAAAATCCTGTGTTCTCCCGAATCTCTCTTCCAGACCAAAGAAGATCCCCAGTGGATGTACATTCATGGTTAAGTTTATCAACAAGCTAAAATTTAAGCTTCTCTACAACCAAGTCTACACTAAATCATTTTATATATGCAAAGTATGTATTTATGGGCTGATGGACATATATAATAGGTTATATTTTTCCATTTACCGTATATACTCGAGTATAAACCGTCCCGAGTATAAACCAAGGTACCTAGTTCTAGGGGAAAAAGTAGGAAAACCACACTGACCCGAGTATAAACCGAGGGGGTATTATTTGCCACTAAAGATGTTTGGAACTACCCTCCCAGCATGCTTTATTGCTGGGAGTTGTAGTTTCAAACATCTTAAGTGGCAAATACTTGCAAATAGGGGTAATCCTCCTATATTTGTGCATACAGTATGCACAAAAAAGAAGGTTTTACTCCTATTGTATGTATTTGCCCCTTAAGTGTGTCCCTGTGTAAATAAATCCAGTAAATGTTTCTCCTACCTTGTCCGGTGCGGCCGCGCGATCCGCATCCTCTCTCCACAGCCTCTGCGCATCCAGATGATGTCACTACCCGGCGCCTCTCACTTTGCGGCGCCGGGTAGTGACATCATCCGATGCGCAGAAGCTGTGGAGCAAGGATGTGGATCGCGCGGCTGCCGGACAAGGTAGGGGAAACATTGACTCGAGTATAAACCGAGGTAAAATTTAAAAAATACCCTTAAATCTCTGATCCTTATGGTTCTCCTCATCCAAAGTCCCAGAAAGTGAAGAGTGTAGCTGTCTTCCTGCAAAAAGGTTTCTGCCTCCTTGTGTTGCCTCTAGGAGGTATTCTGCTGCATGCGCAGGGGAGCCCTTTCTCCCCCTCCCTCCCACTATCTGAATCCATTCATCCACCTAGTGTTAATTCCATCTGTCAGTAGCTGGTTAGAAAAATCATAAAAAGGCAAACTACTTAAAGGGACTGTGAACTCCCATATGCAAAAAAACAACTCTTTGCCATTCGTTTGTATTATTCACAGAGGTGAGAACGCTTATTCTCACCTCCCTGTGAATAAATTATTCTCGGGAGACCTGGAACTTACCTTACCGCCGCCGCTCCACTCGCAGCCGCTCCTTCACTGACAGCCGCTCTGTCCCGACCGCACGCCCGATCTTAGGCACATGCGCGCCAATACAAAAGATAGGGTGATCGGGAAGAACAGCTGTTCAGTAAGGAGCGGCTGCGAGTGGAGCGGCGGTAAGGTAAGTTCCAGGTCCCCCAAGCGTAATATTATTCACAGGGAGGTGAGAATAAGCGTTCTCACCTCCCTGTGAATAATACAAACGAATGGCAAAGAGTTGTTTTTTTGGATTTAGTGTTCCTTTAAAAATAGGCAACCATACATGAACCATCAAAAAGTTTGTTTTATGGTCTAAAGTGCAAAAACATACCCCTAACACCATACAGACACAGGTAAACATACCCACTGATACACCACATCATGGCAACCATACATTAACCATCAAAAAAGTTAATTGTATGCACTAAAGCACAAACCTTACCTGCTTACACCACACAAATACAAGTACACACACCTATTGATACACCCAGGGTTGCCAGACCTTGGCCGCCCCCGAGCCCGAGGGGTGGGGCTGTGATGTTACAGTGACATCCTGGTGGGTGGACACGGGGGCAGGGCTGAGGTTAGAGGCAGAGTTAGGGTTTAACTGGTCAGGGAGTGGGCATAAGCTGCCATGGCTGGTCTCTGGACGGGATTTAAGGCCTCACTGTGGGACTCAGAATTTTGTCACTGCAGGAACCCTGAATACACCCCAACACCCACCCTGCCCTTCCATTACCATGACAATCATACCTAAATCATCAAAAAAGCTTTTTCTTCAGTCATAAAAACAAAAACATAACCCCTATCAGCTAACGGGCCCAGGTGCACACACCTCCGGATAAACACCAATACCCACCCCACCTTTCGGTTTCCATGCCAACCACACACACAATAATAAAGATATGTAGTTAATCAGAATGAATTATGATTTTTTTTTCATTGCCATAGGAAGATTACTGAGTTTTAAAACCTGCAGCACAGACACACACACATTCCCTTCTAAAATTTCAGTTGACTTATTTCAGTTGTATGTGAAGTATACCATTATATTTGGCATTATATTTGGAATTTTGCCTTTAATGAAGGTTATCATTAACTGACTTGCAGGTATGAATTTTTTCAAATCTTCATATGACAGATTTGATTTTTTCACACATGATCTTGCAAGGAAAACTAGTTTAACATTGGAAGAAAACAATGAATCTCGGCAAAGCTTTCTAGCATTTCTAAATGAACCTGCAGAGGAAGATAATCCAGTGAAAATGTCTTCATCTAGTAAGTCTATTCACCATAATAAACATGGCTAATTCTATTGGGGATATTTGAATTCTGAAAAATAAGTTATGATATTCATCTTTGCTTTTTTCTTCTCGAGTTTGTAAATATTTTGTTTTAAGACCATTAGTTCTTTCATGAAAGTAATTCCTTGTCTAAGCCCATCACTATTTTGTCATTGATTAGTGCAGTGAGGTATTCCATGGTTCGTATCTCTGCTATTCTGGACAGAAGATCCTCCTCTGTTGGGGCATTAGTACGTTTCCAATTTAAGGTGATGAGGCATCGGGTCGCCACTGTCAGATGTGTGCAAAAGCGTGCCTCTGATTTAGATAATCTGGGGAAGGGGAGGCCTAATATCCAGTGAAGGGGGTCCGGTGTGAGTTGTTTACCTATGATGTCCTGGGCCAGGTGTATAGCTGAATCCCAAAACGGTCGGATAAATGGACATTGCCATATGATATGAAACAGTGTCCTCTCAGACCCACAGCCCCTCCAGCACCTATCCGATAAATTCTTCCTTATTCTGTGCAACTTATCGGGGGTGTAGTACCATTTAAACAGAATTTTATAAAGATTTTCCTTATATACTGTGCATATGGATGATTTTGCTGCTGTACTCCATATGTCTGCCCAGTTCTCTCTGCTGATATCTCTTCCTAACCACATTTCCCAGTCAGTCATGTAATTATGTATGATTGGGGGTCTTTGGGGTGGAGTTGTCAGAATACCATATATTTTGGTTATTAGATGTCTTTGTAGGGGGCCTGTATGTGCTATCTGCTCAAAAGCAGAGGGGCGAGGTAAAGAAAGTTCAGGGGACATGGTTTGATAGTAGTGTTTCAATTGTAGGAATGAAAAAAGGAGTTTGGATGGTAGATTTTTGTGATTTTGTAGAATAGGGAAATCGTACATATGGTTGGTGATTGGGTCTGTTAAGTCCCACAAAGTGTATATTTTAGCATTTGTCCAGTCCCGATATGAGTGGGTTTGTAGACTTAACGGGAGCGCTGGGTTTCCTGTTATGGGGGTTAAGGGGGAGGGGTTCGATGTAAGTGAAAAACTTCGATTGCATTGTGTCCAAATATTTTTTGTGGTGACCATGGGACCTAGTAGTGTCCTTCCTTTGGGCGAGGTGGGTTTAAAAGAGTTATTTAAGAGAAGAGAGGCTGGATGGATTGGTCTGCAATCCCTCTCTAGTTGGACCCATCTTGTAGCCGGGGCTGTCTGAAACCAGTAAATAGCGTGTCGTTTATGAGCTGCTCTGTAGTATCTAAGGATATCCGGCACTGCCAGTCCCCCTTGTGTCTTACTTGTGAGAATGATTTTTGGGAAATTCTGTGTGCCCTATGAGACCAGATAAAAGTTGTAAATTCTTTTTGTAGATTGGACAGGAATTTTCGTGGGATTTGAACCGGTAGCGTTTCAAATAAGTATAACCATTTAGGGAGTATGGACATCTTGAGGGCCGAGATTCTGCCAAACCATGACAGGGTATGTGTTTTCCATTTATTAAGTAGGGCTTTAGTGTTTTGTAGGAGAGGTGGGAAATTTGCTGAGAATTGAGTTTTGAAGTTGGGTGTAATACGGATCCCTAGGTAGGTTAGGGAGTCTTGTTTCCAGGTGTAAGCAAAGTTCTGTTTTAGTAAGTCTATTTGTTGAGTGGTCAGGTTGATAGGGAGGGCCTCTGATTTAGAAGCGTTTAATTTGTAGCCCGATATGTAGCTGTATTCGGTTAAAGTGTTTTGCAGGTTTTGGATGGAGATGGCAGGTTTAGTGAGAGTTAATAGTACATCGTCTGCAAACAAAGAGATTACATATGAGTGGTTTCCTACTTGAACTCCAGTAATATCTGGATTATTACGAATATGGCATGCAAGGGGTTCCATACAGAGGGCGTATAATAACGGTGAAAGTGGGCATCCTTGCCTTGTACCGTTTGTGATACTGAAAAATTTAGAAGTAGCTATGGGGAATCGGATCGTGGTTAAAGGGTGTGAGTATAGAGATAGAAGAGTACGGAGGAATTCCCCCTGGATACCCAGATAGCGTAGTATAGTAAATAGGAAGGGCCAGCTCAGCCTATCAAAAGCTTTTTCCGCGTCCAGGCTGAGAAGGACCGCTTCCTCTGATCTTTTATTTAACTTTTCTATAGTGTCCAGGACTCTCCTTGTATTGTCACCTGCCTGTCTATGTAATATGAATCCTACTTGGTCTTTGTGGATGATATTGGGTAGTAGAGGTGTTAGTCTATTAGCCAATATTTTGTTAAGATTTTATAATCAGAATTTAATAAAGCTATGGGCCTGTAGCTGGTGCAGGAAGAGGGATCTTTGTTTGGTTTAGGAATTACAAATATGACATTGTGAAGGTTGAGTGTACCTGCCCTCCTTGCATAATATCATTGAATAGGTTGGCCATATGGGGGATTAGTTCTGTTGAGAATATTTTATAGTAGGTGTTAGAGAACCCATCTGGGCCAGGTGTCTTGCCGTTTGGGAGATTTTTAATCACTTGTTCTAGTTCTTCGTTTGTGATAGGTTTGTTCAAGGATTGGGCCTGTGTTAAAGTCAGCTTGGGTTGAGTACTTTTTTTAAGGTATTCTTCTATTTTGACTTTAAAATTGGGTGTTAGATCAGAGAGGGAGGGCTTTATGCAGTTATAGAGGTTTGTGTAATATTTCATAAAGCAAGAGGCTATACTACGTGGGTCTTGTAATAGGGTTCCTAGGTCGTCTTTGATTTGGGCAGGGGTGGCTTGATATTGTCGCTGTTTAAGCAGATTTGCCATGAGAGTGTGAGCTTTATTGCCTTTTTCATAATAAGTGCGTTTTAGCCATCTCATGTTTTTTTCTACCTCACCTATAGATAAGTCTTTGAGAGCTGTACGGAGGGAGATTACCCTACGCAACCATTGCTTGGAATTGTTAGAATAAAGGGTTTGTTCTGCTTTGTGTAGATCTTTAGTCAGCGTTTGCCGACGGGAGTTAATGTCTTTTTTAATTTGAGATGAGATTTGAATATAGCAGCCTCGCAGAACAGCCTTATGGGCCTCCCACATGGTAATTTGCGATGTGACCGACTCAGCGTTTTCTTGAAAATATTGCGTGATTGCTTTTCGTAATGTTTCTCTGTGTGTCTGATGTTTAAGGAGGTTCTCATTCAGCTTCCAATGGGACTGTTTTGGAGGTAGTGTTTGAAGGTGTAGGTTAATGCCCACGGGGCCATGGTCAGACCATGTGGGTGAGCCTGCTAAAGTAGATGTTATTGATGGGAGTAGGGTATGGGATACAAATATATAATCAAGTCTGACATGTGTTTGATGTGGGAAAGAGTAGAACGTGAAAGATTTAGAGGACGGATTGAAGACTCTCCATGTATCGTAAAGTCCATGTTTTCTGATAAGGCTACGGAATCTCTGTGAGAGCAGTTGCATTTCTCGGGAGGGTTGGGTGTTTGTTAAAGAGTGTCTGTCAGAATGATTTGAGAAATGCATGTTAAAGTCGCCTGCTACAATTTTCAGGGAGCTTGGAATATTTGAGATTTTGGTCAATAGGGAGGATAGAAATTTCTTTTGACTCACATTGGGAGCGTAAAGGTGAGTCTAATGTTCCTTCTAGTATGATATATCTTCCATTAGGGTCTGTATATTGTTTACAGTCTGAATGGGCAATTTCTGTGGATGAGTATGGCAACTCCTGCTTTACGTGTATTATTTATGGCTGAATAAGTTTGAGGGTATGTTTTTTGAATAAAACTCCAGTGGTCTGTACAAGAGTAGTGTGTCTCTTGTACCAAGAGAATATCGGCCTTAAGCCTGTTGGCATCTCTGCTCAATAGCCACCTCTTTCGAGTGGACCGTAGGCCCTTAACATTCAGTGATATTATTGGAGGGATAAGAGAGATGGCAGCTGCAGATGTGGGCCAAGAGGCCAAGGGGACTCCCTGCCTGGGTGTATTGGGGTTTTAGACATTACAAGCTGTAGGCAGTTTAAAGATGACACTTTCTTAATAACAATGGAATTGAAGAAAAGAAAAAAACAACAATAACAATTAAAACATTTAACCAACATATATAAGTTGAAGGTCAAGGGGAGATAGTGTCCCATTGGCCTGGAGTGCAAGGGAGGATATTCCTCTGTGGGGGTCGCCCCACCAGGTGTGCGATGGACCCTGGTATGGGGAGAAGTCCACTCGATGGGGGAAGCGGTAGAACCCAGCTCATTTGTCGATAGAGCTCCTGCTCCCAGCCAGAGATATCGGTGTTAAGATGGAGGGGTTCGGACTCCAGTCTATTTGTTTTTACATTGGGGGAAGGGTTTAGAGATGGAATTAGGAAGGAGGGGAGGGGGTGAGGGGGGTGGGTGTAGTCGGATATTTAGGAAGGAGTAAGAAGCGGGAATGGTAGGGGGGGAGGGATAATCATATATCAAGCATTTTCCCATATATTAGCGTTTTCAGTTGTGGTCATACTGTAAGTTCACATTTAGTACATAAGTTATAGGTATATAGCATAAATCAACTATGGTTTCTCAGTTGTATTGTAAGTCTTTATTTTTCTCTGACTTGGGGGATTTGGAGTATGTTTATATCCTTTTTTATGGTTCGAACCTCAAGACCTTAGAATCTAAGTAGTCAGGTTAAGTGAAGCAGGATGTTTAGTTCAGTGGTCCCCCCTACTTATATAGATACGGATCAGATGCTGATATCCATTGGGGGTGATCTATAGGTGTGTTTTACAGTTAGTTATATAGATATGGATGGGGGGAGGGAAGGTTCAATAATTAGGGGTACTCTTAAGGGTTGACCTTGGAAGTTACCGGTGTTGTCCGTTCCATTGTCCAGAAGCATCTGAAGCCATTGGGTGGTGTCATCTAGGCGGTTTATCAGGTCGGCTCCTATCCTGAGGCGGACGTTGTCTTTTGGGTGGGACGGCAGACCATGAATCTTGGTTCACCAAAGGTAGGTCCGGAAGTCCTCTCAAGTCCAGGAGAGTAACGTTGTCTAAGTGAAGTGGGTCACAGAAAGAGGGTAATTCCTCTGGATAGCTAAGGACATGAGTCGCCCCGTTCGAGCGCACTATTAGTTGAAATGGGTAGCCCCAATGATATGTGAGGCCTCTATCCTTCAGAGCTTGGAGAAGAGGTTTAAGCTGGCGTCGTCTAGCTAGGGTGGAGATAGACAGGTCCGGGTATAGTTGTATAGATGCCCCTTCGTGGGTGAGTGCTGAGATGTTCCTGTAATGAGTCATAATTGCTTCCTTCTGGGTGTAGTGATGTATTCGGCATATGACATCTCTAGGGGTGTTAGGCATAATTTTGGGGTGCAATGCTCGGTGGATCCTGTCTAATTTAATTAGTTGAGGTGGGGCATTTTCCAAAATAGAGTTAAAGAGGGATGTGATAGTGTCTTTGAGATCAGCATCCAACACAGTCTCCGGCAGACCTCTAATACGGATATTGTTCCGTCTATTGCGGTTTTCCAAATCTTCGTGTTGGTGATAGAGGTCGCAGATAGCCTTGGATTGGTCTCCTACCACTTGTATGACAGATTGTAAGTGTTGGGTTATGGTCTCATGGTTTTGTTCTAGCCCCTCCACCCTGTCCAAGACAGCTCTCAGATCGTTTCTAATTATATTGATTTCTGTCCGACAGGCTTGCTGGATTTGCTGGCCCATATAGTTAAGATCTGATTTTGTGGGTAAGTTGCCTAGTAGTTCTTTAATGGATAAAGTTTCCTCTTGGGAAAGTATTTTCCCAGCTGCGTTGGGAGTCTGTGAGGTGTTCTTCGTGATCAGAGTTGGGGAACTATGATCTGCCACGGGGCTTAGCATGATAGAGGGGTTAGCAGAGGACTGCATGGAGGGTAGTAGAGGTGAGGGTGGGGACAGAGATGGGGTGTTTGTTAGGTCCCAGTCAGGATCAAGGGCCTTACCGGAGATAGATCCTGGATAGATCTGGTCGTGTAAAGAGGTCCTCAGTGTGGTGAGTTGGAGTCTAGTGGGGTGAAGCTCTGTATGTCCCTGAGGCCTGAGGGGTTCTGTCTGTAGCTTCGACTGGCGATGTAGGGGCAGATTCCGGAAGAGATCCGGATGAGTGTAATATGGCGGCCTCCAGGCCTGCTACACGTGGTCGCGTCGGGCCGAAGTAGGATTCCAAGTCCGACTGTGTGGGGACTGAGGGTCTGTTTTTATATGTAGTGGAGTGAGTGACCGGTCCTTGCTTTTTCCTCCTGCCCATGGGGGCTGTATATTTCTGTTCCCGTAGGTTGTTTTAGCTGGCTGGAACGGGAGCCCTTAGAAGGTGCGTCCGTTTAGCTCGGCATCAGGCCACGCCCCCCAGGTGCTCCATTTTATACAGGTAAGCACTCTGCTTTATTTGGCAGCTGAGTCTGCTTTTATAGAAGTTATTTTGTGTAGCTGTCGTGGGTCTCTGCAGGAAGAGGCAAGGGACCCATCTGAAATTTGCTGTCAATTGAGAGGGTCCCAGTAGACACAAGACATTTTGCTGGATGCAGAGATAGGCGGACTGTTGTTACTCCTACAGATTTTTGCTGCCTGAGAAAGGCAAAACAGCAACCCCCCAACTTGACACTGTCACTTTTGGTAATCAACATAGAATGTATATTATAAACTAGAAAGGGAGGGTTTAAGTATAAGGCCGCATTTTGAAAGGGAATGTGCGTGTTTGTGATGCAGATTTTAAAACTCAATAATGGAAATGATGAGGACATTGTTGTTTTTTGCTTACCCTTTAAATATAGCTGTCACAGGAATGAATGGGTAGGTCAGTTGGTGTGTGTACTCATGTCAGGTTGGGGGATAAAAGACTAACAGGGTTATTCAATAAAAGTTCTTATCGTTTAAAATGGTGCTAATTTTGCACCAACCAATCAGATGTAAGCTTACAAATGTTAAATAAGATCTGATTGGTTGGTGCAAAATTAGCACCATTTTAAACGATAAGAACTTTTATTGAATATCCCTGAATCTCTATTGATGATTGGTCAAAATGTGTTTTTTGACTATACTTACTTTTAAATATGGTTGCCACATGAATGAATGGGTAGCTCATTTGGTGTATGTAACTGTGTCAGGTTGGAAGTTAAAAAAACAAACTTTTTTGATGATTGGTCAAATTAGTTTTTTGACTTTAGTTACCCATTTAGTATGTCTGCCACAGTAATGGAGTGGTAGGTCAGTAGGTGTGTGTACCTGTGTCAGGTTGGGGGGTTAAAAAAACTAACCTTTTTGGTTATTGGTCAAAAATATTTTTTGACTATAGTTACCCTTTAAGTATGCTGCCACAGAAATTGAAGGGTAGGTCAGTAGTTGTGTGTACCTGGGTCAGGTTGGGGGTTAAAAAAAACTAACTTTGTAGATGATTAGTCAAAATTTTTTTTTTACTAGTTTCCCTTTAAATATGGCTTCCATGGAAATGTAAGGGTAGGTCAGTAGGTGTGTGTACCTGAGTCAGGTTGGAAGTTAAAAAAAACAAACTTTTTTGATTATTGATCAAAATTTGTTTTTTGACTATAGTTACCCTTTACGTATGGCTGCCACAGCCATACGTAATGGGTAAGTAGATCGGTAGGTGTGTGTACCTGTGTCAGGTTGGAGGTTAAAAAAAACCAAACTTTTTTGATGATTAGTCAAAATTCGTTTTTTTTTAAACTTTAGTTACCCTTTAAGTATGGCTGCAATAGTAATGTAGGTCAGTAGGTGTGTGTACCTGTGTCAGGTTGGGGGTTAAAAAAAAAACAAGTTTTTTAATGATTAGTCAAAATTTGTTTTTTGACTATAGTTACTCTTTAAGTATGGCTGCCACGGAAATGGAAGGGTAGGTCAGTAGGTGTGTGTAACTGGGTCTGGTTGAGGGGCTATGTCTTTTTTTAAACCATAAAACTAACTTTTATTGTGGATATATCAAAATATTTTTTTTACTTTATTTACCCTTTAAGTTTGGCTGCGACAGGAATGGAAAGGTAGGTCAGTAGGTATGTGTACCCATGTGAGGTTTGGGGTATGTGTTTTTGCATGTATGACCATATAACTAACTTTTATTAATGATTGCCCAAAATTAGTTTTTGACTATAGTTACCGTTTAAGTATGGCTTCCATGGGAATAGAAAGATAGGTCAGTAGGTGGGTGTATCTGTGGGGGTTTGGGGGTATCAGCATTTGTGTTTATGACCATGAAACAAACTGTTTTTAAATATCCACATTTGAGGGTTGTTACTTATTATAGTCTATGGGAAAAATGTCCCATAATTCTCAGATAACGCCGTAACACTTCTGTGGATTCCTTAGCTAGAAGGTAGCACACTTCTCCTATATGCCCCGTACGTATGTACCGAATTTCATGTCTCTAGCTAAAAAACTGTGCGAGGAGATACAGTCCAAAAAAGCAGAAGAATAAAACGGAAGAAGAAATAGAAAGAACAGTAATTTGGTTCTTCAAGCCAAATTAATTATAAGTTTATTAAAAATCACCAAGGAGTTCCATGACCGTTTAGAGTACAAGGTATAGGAATGTATGTAGTATCTTAATATGAAACACAAATTGCCTATGTATAATTGCCTCTTTTTATGCCTGTATAATTGTATAGCACCGTGGGCATCAGCTGTACTAATGGGGTTAATTGATATATTATATGAGATTTTGGATTTCATGGTACCAGGACAATAGGCATAAAGGCGATATGCCCATTTGTGTCATTGTGTGTGCTCTTTCACAACTGTCCCAAAACAATTAACACTAAAGGTACACGTCAATTTTGTCACAAATTTACGTAAGATAATATACTACCTACTGTGTAATATAAGATTATGCTACCGAGGAGATCCCTGACCATATAAAAACACTCGGCCGTTAGGCCGTTTATAGAGGTCAGCGAACTCTGAAGTGAAGTAATATCCTTATATTATTCTGTAGGTTGCGTATTATTCCATATAATACATAAGGTTAAAAAAAGAAAAATCCAGCACAGACATTCTGTCTCCCCCCCCTGTCTCTCCCTCCCTGTATTATTAATGTAGATAACAAGACCGTTTTTGTAAATACAAATAGTTAACTGCCATTTCTATCTTAAACTAAAAGAAGACAATAAACATGTCTCTCACCCGGTGCAGTTCCGGTTGGTTACACTGACTGAATTACTGTGCTGATAAGGAGGAGCGAGCGCATTCCTGTGAGTGATAATTGACTCGGCCGCTCGCTCCTCCTTATCAGCACAGTAATTCACTCAGTCAGTCAGTGTACAAAAATGGGCTTGTTATCTACATTATCACATTGTCACTAATAAACGTATAAAGAAAGAGCAAAGTCTACAGGAGAGCGTTCTTCAAACAATACAATTGCTAAAAAGTCTTAACCCTGTATGTGGCTAGCAGGATCTGAGGAACAGCACCCAGTAAGTCTCTGAAGAAAAGGAGTGCGGGGATTAACCTAAACGTGTGAACAATTGTTATCTACATTACTAATACAGGCAGGGAGAGAGAAATGGGGAGGGGCAGTGGAATACAGGAAGTCACTCAGTGACATCACTGAGTGACTGTAATATAGATTCTCGCCACTGCACCTCCCCATTCAAATGCCAGAGCCTTATGTATTATAATTTACATTATGAGCATCTGGTTCTTTTTTGTCCTAATGACAGGGGGCGGTTGGAGCAGGTGTGGTTGTAGGGGAGGGGGTGGTTGTAGGGAGGTGGTTACTGCAGAGTGAATGCAGCAGTGGTGGTTGTAGGGGTGGGTGGAGCAGGGGTGGTTGGTGCAGGATGAATGCAGTGGGGGTGGTTGTAGGAGGGTGGAAGGAGCAGGGATGGTTGGTGCGGTGTGGATGCAGCGGGGCTGGTTGTAGGCATGTGGATAGAGCAGGGGTGGTTGACATGGGGTGGATGTAGCAGGGTTATTGTAGGGAGATAGATGGAGCATGGGTGGTTGGTACGGATGCAGAGGGGCTGGTTGTAGGCAGGTGTATTGATTGATTAGGGGTGGTTGATGTCCACTTACAAACTCTATTAGGGGGCCTGCGTAGCGCAACAAATATAACAGCAAGAAGAGAACACTACTTCTTGTGAACTTCACAGTTTTATTAGGTGGCTTCAGGTTGTGGCTAAACATTTGGTAAATTCAAACATTACAAGGGGGTGGGGGCACAGGCCCAATCTGTATGGAGATTGCAGTTCAGTACCTTACACCTAGACCACCAGGGAAGTTCTGGTGCTGGGTGGAGCAGGGGTGGTTGGTGCTAGGTGGAGCAGGGGTGGCTGCAGGGGGATAGATGGAACAGGGTGGTTGGTGAGGGTGGATGCAGCGGGGGTGGTTGTAGTGGGAAAGATGGAAGGTGTTGGTGAGGTGGATGCAGTGGGGGTGGTTGTAGGGGGATAGATGGAACAGGGTGTTTGGTGCGGGTGGATGCAGGCGGGGGTGATTGTAGGGGATAGATGGAACAGGTGGGTTTGTGAGGGTGGATGCAGCGGGGTGGTTGTAGGGGTGGGTGGAGCAGGGGTGGTTGGTGCTGGGGGGAGCAGGTGGGTGTAGGGGTGGTTGGTGCTGGGTGGAGGCAGGGTGGTTTGGTTGCTAGGTGGAGCAGGGGTGGCTGCAGGGGATAGATGGAACATGGTGGTTGGTAAGAGTGGATGCAGCGGGGGTAGTTGTAGTGGGAAAGATTGAACAGGTGGTTGGTGAGGGTGGATGCATGTGGGGGTGGTTGTAGGGGGATAGATGGAACGGGGTAGTTGGTGAGGGTGGATGCAGCGGGGTGTGAGACAGATTTGGTTGTGGTGTCAATAACAATGTTTCTATAATAACTTTCTTGTTGTGGGTACATTGGATTTTTGTGCTTCAATCCACTAATTCATAACCAACCAGGCACTAGATTTTTGTACAATTTAATACTTTGGCAAGGAGGCCTTAGTACCCTATTTAGCACTCGTGGAATGTCCTATATATATCTCTGATTCCCATTCGAACTGTGGGGGGTCATAAAATATTGCTAAAAAAACTATTAGAATCCAAAGTGCTAAGTTTATTTACAGTATTACAAATTATTCACACACATTTTGCATCAATCTATATACCAATTACCATATCTTTTGGCATTCCGTTATAACCACTTCAACAAATAAGCAACACCAAAAATACACAACAACCAAATATATATATATAAATACGCTCAGCTAAATTGAAAATGCTCCATAAAGTGTTCTTGTGCTAAGGCTGATAAAGTTCCAGTCCTATCCTGGATTACCGATACCAATAGACGAAGCTGAAGTTGGGTTTCTTATTCAAAAAAGTTGGTTTCTTTTTCAGTAGTTTCTTATTCGCAGACTGAAGTTGGTTTCCTCCTTCGGATTTGAATAAGAAACTAGTGTATTGCAATAGGTAAACCGCTTTGGGCCACTGAAAAAACACCGCAGACAGACTTGTACGTTCCCCTGGACATATTCAGTTGAGTCCAGCCGGCCCAAATTGGTTTTGGGCATGCAAGTTGGCACCAAAGTCTGCAAAATACCATTTTTGCACATTTGAATAAGAAACTGGTGTATTGCAATAGGTAAACCGATTTGGGCCACTGAAAAAACACCGCAGTCAGACTTGACGTACCCCTGGCACATAATTAGAGTTGAGTCCACCTGGTCCAAATTGGTTTTGATCTGGACATTGGACAATCTGATATCAATCTGATATCACTGCTTGTTCATTTTTTTTTAGGGGTTTGGTGTGTTATAATACTTTTTTTGGTGTTTTATCCTTTCTCTTTTCCATTCTTCCTTTTTGCTCAGGGTTCAACAGTTTCATTGTCACTCTCGGTACAATCTCCATAAGCTATGGCATTTTTCTAAAGTTAAATTCTATTTTGGAAGATGACTTTAGAATTCCAAGACCAATTTCACCATTCTTCCAATTAAAAAGGTGCTGCATTTCTTGTAAAAAAATCTCCTGGTCTCCTATGGAGCTTGTCACATAAACAACCATTTTGACTCACAAAACCAGTTTTCTATCAAACAATTTGTGTCTCGTGTTTGACCCTTTTTGAGATGTGCCAGTATTATTCCACTCCACATTGATGTCATTGTGCAATATGTTTTCTAATAAATTATAAGTGCAGGGCAAAATAGTCTATTGCTTTCATAGATACATACTGAATGCTGTCTTCTTCTGCTTTTGTTTTAGCATCATCAATAATTTGTTTTTAACTTTAGGAAGAACGGGGATTGACTCTTTTTTCACTCATTCAGAAACTCCTTCAGAACCTCTACAAACTCATCTATATACTAGCGTTTGCCCCTTAAATATTTTACCAAGGTATCAGTGTATATCTTACATGATCTTGTTTGAACTTTTGCATTAAAAACATAAGCCATATGTGAAACAAGAATTTCAATGTCATGCAAATTTGTAGCTTTCTGTAGCAAAGCAAACAATGTAAAATATCCCCTATTTTCTTTTTTTGCAATAATTTTTGCTGACATTGTGCAGATAAGTTTCATCATATGTGGCACAAATATGGATTATTGTGATGTTGCATTTGGTTTTTCCTTCAGTGACCTCAAAGCATTTTTTTCAAATATTTGGCAATATTCCATTTGCAAAATGTATGTAATGTTGCATGAATAAGCGCCCACTGAAATCTATTTCAACTTTTTGTGGTGTAAGTTTTGTTACAGATGTTGAAAAAATCACGAGCGGACCACGATAACCAGTGTTGGTGTACTTTGATCTGATAGAGCTTTCTGCTATCGTATAACAAATTTGTCTTTCCTTGGACAGAAATGCATAGTGCATAATACAGGATTTTTTGCTGAACATTCTTTGTTTTTTAATTATTGTCCTGTGGCATCTAAATATAACCAGCATTTTTTGTATATTGTAAATCTTTTAACAATGTGCAGTTGTGTGTCCGAGTACATGTGTGTTATAAACGGAACCACACAGAAATATTGGAGTATGCTTCTTCTTTTAATATTCCTTTGGATTTTGTTCATTATGGTTTGACACTTTTGTACTAAAAGATAGTCCATAAAATAGTTCTTACTAGAGTATGTTTTCAATCAAGGTTTAGCTCACTTGAGATTTTACTAAGGAATGTCATGTTTTACTAAGGACATGCTTTGTCTTTACATTGTTTAAATTACCAAATTTTAGCTCTTCTGGGTTTGAATTTGCCATTTTTTTTGTATAAATACGTGGCTTTGATTGAATAAGTTATTTTTTTATAATAGTCCTTTCAGACTGGCGTGTGTCTCAAATTTTTTCAAATGGTTAATGGAACCACGTACATTTACTGTAATGCTCACTTCTGCACTGCTTTTTTTGGGCTCTTTGCTATCGAAAAAAAGAGATTTTGATGTTCTTACTTGTTGTATGTAAATTTATTACACAAATTTGTTAACTTCATATAGTTTTTACAAATGAGATCTGTCCATCCTCTTTGGAATATTCTGTATCCTGGCTTTGCTTGGTTTGATTGTTTTCCATTCTTTCTGAGTAATATTTATAAGAAACAGTGCAGGGCAAGTGCATTAAAAACAATTTTATTACAGTCATTTTTGTCTGATCCATCATTTCTGCTATTGTATTATCATGCAGAATGTTTATAACTTCTCCAGTTATGTTTGGAGTAGTTTGTGATTCTAAATCGTGGGTTATCTGGATTAAGTTCTCTGCTTTTGATTTTCTGGTACTTTTAAATTCTGGACATGTACTCTTAAATGAGTCCAAAAATAAAGTGCGTTTAAACTGTTTTTTCTTTCACTAACACTTATTTTTTCTTTTTGGAGTTCTTCTTTTTCTTTGTTTTGCAGATGGACAAAACCAAGGTGATATAACTTTAATATCTTCAATTGATTTATACCAACCCAATTTGGATGGAACCAGTCTTCAACAGACTACATTGTGCATAAGGCCATTTGGGTCATTTACTTGTCTGCAAACACAGTACGTTTATTATCTGGTTCAGAGTACTCTCCACTTGGTTTGTACTTGTGTTTGAACCAGGTGAGATGCATGTTTCTTTTCTTGTTCTTATTTCCTGCGATCTTCTTTCCAAATTTGATAAACCCATTTTCTTGTTTGCAAATATATTTTTTTAAACTGATGAGTTATTACCGGTAATCCCCAATAGAATTGTTTTGTCCTATGTTGGAACAGGGTGGTTGGTGAGGGTGGATGCAGCGGGGGTGGTTGTAGTGGGAAAGATGGAAGAGGGTGGTTGGTGAGGGTGGATGCAGTGGGGGTGGTTGTAGGGGGATGGGTGGATGCAGTGGGGGTGGTTGTAGGGGGATAGATGGAACAGGGTGGTTGGTGCGGGTGGATGCAGCGGGGGTGATTGTAGGGGATAGATGGAACAGGGTGGTTGGTGAGG
The DNA here is from genome assembly GCA_019447015.1 of Hymenochirus boettgeri. Classification (NCBI taxonomy): domain Eukaryota; kingdom Metazoa; phylum Chordata; class Amphibia; order Anura; family Pipidae; genus Hymenochirus; species Hymenochirus boettgeri. The sequence goes on from CM033477.1 coordinate 60,794,669, forward strand.
GTGGATGCAGCGGGGGTGGGTGAGGGTGTTGGATGCGGCTGGGGGGGGTGATTGTAGGGGATAGATGGAACAGGGTGGTTGGTGAGGGTGGATGCAGCGGGGGTGGTTGTAGGGGTGGGTGGAGCAGGGGTGGTTGGTGCTGGGTGGAGCAGGGGTGGGTGTAGGGGTGGTTGGTGCTGGGTGGAGCAGGGGTGGTTGGTGCTAGGTGGAGCAGGGGTGGCTGCAGGGGGATAGATGGAACATGGTGGTTGGTAAGAGTGGATGCAGCGGGGGTAGTTGTAGTGGGAAAGATGGAACAGGGTGGTTGGTGAGGGTGGATGCAGTGGGGGTGGTTGTAGGGGGATAGATGGAACAGGGTAGTTGGTGAGGGTGGATGCAGCGGGGTGTGAGACAGATTTTGGTTGTGGTGTCAATAACAAGTTTCATTAATAACTTTCTTGTTGTGGGTACATTGGATTTTTGTGCTTCAATCCACTAATTCATAACCAACCAGGCACTAGATTTTTGTACAATTTAAATACTTTGGCAAGGAGGCCTTAGTACCCTATTTAGCACTCGTGGAATGTCCTATATATATCTCTGATTCCCATTCGAACTGTGGGGGGTCATAAAATAATTGCTAAAAAAACTATTAGAATCCAAAGTGCTAAGTTTATTTACAGTATTACAATATTATTCACACACATTATTGCATCAATCTATATACCAATTACCATATCTTTTGGCATTCCGTTATAACCACTTCAACCTAAAAGTAAAGCAACCAACAATAAAATATACAAAACAACCAAATATATATATATAAATACGCTCAGCTAAATTGAAAATGCTCCATAAAGTGTTCTTGTGCTAAGGCTGATAAAGTTCCAAGTCCTATCCTGGATTACCGATACCAATAGACGAAGCTGAAGTTGGGTTTCTTATTCAAAAAAGTTGGTTTCTTTTTCAGTTAGTTTCTTATTCGCAGACTGAAGTTGGTTTCCTCTTCGGATTTGAATAAGAAACTAGTGTATTGCAATAGGTAAACCGCTTTGGGCCACTGAAAAAACACCGCAGACAGACTTGTACGTTCCCCTGGCACATAATTCAGTTGAGTCCAGCCTGGCCCAAATTGGTTTTGGGCATGCAAGTTGGCACCAAAGTCTGCAAAATAGCCATTTTTGCACATTTGAATAAGAAACTGGTGTATTGCAATAGGTAAACCGATTTGGGCCACTGAAAAAACACCGCAGTCAGACTTGTACGTACCCCTGGCACATAATTTAGTTGAGTCCAGCCTGGTCCAAATTGGTTTTGATCTGGACAATTGGACAATCTGATATCAATCTGATATCACTGCTTGTTCATTTTTTTTTAGGTGTTGGTGTGTTATAATACTTTTTTTGGTGTTTTATCCTTTCTCTTTTTCCATTCTTCCTTTTTGCTCAGGGGTTCAACAGTTTCATTGTCACTCTCGGTACAATCTCCATAAGCTATGGCATTTTTTCTAAAGTTAAATTCTATTTTGGAAGATGACTTTAGAATTCCAAGACCAATTTCACGCATTCTTCCAATTAAAAAGGTGCGCATTTCTTGTAAAAAAATCTCCTGGTCTCCTATGGAGCTTGTCACATAAAACAACCATTTTGACTACACAAAACCAGTTTTCTATCAAACAATTTGTGTCTCGTGTTTGACCCTTGTTGAGATGTGCCAGTATTATTCCACTCCACATTGATGTCATTGTGCAATATGTTTCTAATAAATTAATAAGTGCAGGGCAAAATAGTCTATTGCTTTTCATAGATACATACTGAATGCTGTCTTCTTCTGCTTTTGTTTTAGCATCATCAATAATTTGTTTTAACTTTAGGAAGAACGGGGATTGACTCTTTTCACTCATTTCAGAAACTCCTTCAGAAACCTCTACAAACTCATCTATATTACTAAGCGTTTGCCCCTTAATAGATTTTACCAAGGTATCAGTGTATATCTTACATGATCTTGTTTGAACTTTTGCATTAAAAACATAAGCCATATGTGAAACAAGAATTTCAATGTCATGCAAATTTGTAGCTTTCTGTAGCAAAGCAAACAAATGTAAAAAAATCCCCTATTTTCTTTTTTTGCAATAATTTTTGCTGACATTGTGCAGATAAGTTTCATCATATGTGCAGAGCAAATATGGATTATTGTGATGTTGCATTTGGTTTTTCCTTCAGTGACCTCAAAGCATTTTTTCAAATATTTGGCAATATTCCATTTGCAAAATGTATGTAATGTTGCATGAATAAGCGCCCAACTGAAATCTATTTCAACTTTTTGTGGTGTAAGTTTTTGTTTACAGATGTTGAAAAAATCACGAGCGAGACACGATAACCAGTGTTGGTGTACTTTGATCTGATGAGAGCATTTCTGCTACTGGTATAACAAGATTTGTCTTTCCTTGGACAGAAATGCATAGTGCATAATACAGGATTTTTTGCTGAACATTCTTTGTTTTTTAATTATTGATCCTGTGGCATCTAAATATAACCAGCATTTTTTTGTATATTGTAAATCTTTTAACATGTGCAGTTGTGTGTCCGAGTACATGTGTGTTATAAACGGAACCACACAGAAATATTGGATGTATGCTTCTTTTAATTCCTTTGGATTTTGTTCATTATTGGTTTGACTCTTTTGTACTAAAAGATAGTCCATAAAATAGTTCTTACTAAGTATGTTTTCAAGGTTTAGCTCACTTGAGATTTTACTAAGGATATGTCATGTTTTACTAAGGACATGCTTTGTCTTTACATTGTTTAAATTACCAAATTTTAGCTCTTCTGGGTTGGAATTTGCCATTTTTTTGTATGAAATAACAGTGGCTTTGATTGAATAAGTTATTTTTTTATAATAGTCCTTTCAGACTGGCGTGTGTGTCTCAAATTTTTTCAAATGGTTAATGGAACCACGTACATTTACTGTAATGCTCACTTCTGCACTGCTTTTTTTGGGCTTCTTTGCTATCGAAAAAAAGAGATTTTGATGTTCTTACCTTGTTGTATGTAAATTTTATTACACAGAATTTGTTAACTTCATATAGTTTTTTACAAATGAGATCTGTCCATCCTCTTTGGAATATTCTGTATCCTGGCCTTTTGCTTGGTTTGATTGTTTTCCATTCTTTCTGAGTAATATTTATAAGAAACAGTGCAGGGCAAGTGCATTAAAAACAATTTTATTACAGTCATTTTTGTCTGATCCAATCATTTCTGCTATTGTATTATCATGCAGAATGTTTATAACTTCTCCAGTTATGTTTGGAGTAGTTTGTGATTCTAAATCATGTGGGTTATCTGGATTAAGTTCTCTGCTATTTGATTTTCTGGTACTTTTAAATTCTGGACATGTACTCTTAAATGAGTCCAAAAATAAAGTGCGTTTAACTGGTTTTCTTTCACTAACACTTATTTTTTCTTTTTGGAGTTCTTGCTTTTTCTTTGTTTTGCAAGATGGACAAAACCCAAGGTGATATAACTTTAATATCTTCAATTGATTTATAACCAACACAATTTGGATGGAACCAGTCTTCACACAGACTAAATTGTGCATAAGGCACATTTGGGTCATTTACTTGTCTGCAAACACAGTACAGTTTATTATCTGGTTCAGAGTACTCTCCATCTTGGTTTGTACTTTGGTTTGAACCAGGTGAGATGCATGCTTCTGTTCTTGTTCTTATGTTCCTGCGATCTTCTTTCCAAATTTGATAAACCCATTTTCTTGTTTGCAAATAGCCTCCCCTAGCACCAACCACCCTGCCTCCACCCAGCACCAACCACCCCTACACCCACCTGCTCCCCCCAGCACCAACCACCCCTGCTCCACCACCCCTACAACCACCCCGCTGCATCCACCCTCACAACCCCCTGTTCCATCTATCCCCTACAATCACCCCCCCTGCATCCACCCGCACCAACACCCTGTTCCATCTATCCCCCTACAACCACCCCCACTGCATCCACCCTCACCAAACCACCCTCTTCCATCTTTCCCACTACAACCACCCCCGCTGCATCCACCCTCACCAACCACCTGTTCCATCTATCCCCCTGCAGCCACCCCTGCTCCACCTAGCACCAACCAACCCCCTGCTCCACAAGAACCAGAACTTCCCTGGTGGTCTAGGTAAGGTAATGAAATGCAATCTCCATACAGATTGGGCTGTGCCCCCACCCCCTTGTAATGTTTGAATTTACCAATGTTTAGCCACAAACCTGAAGCCACCTAATAAAACTGTGAAGTCACAAGAGTAGTGTTCTCTTCTTGCTGTTATATTTTTGCGCTACGCAGGCCCCCTACCTAATAGAGTTTGTAAGTGGACATAACCACCCCTAATCAATCAATACACCTGCCTACAACCAGCCTCTGCCATCCGTACCAACCCCATGCTCCATCTATCTCCCTACAATAACCCTGCTAAATCCACCCCCATGTCAACCACCCTGCTCTATCCAAATGCTACAACCAGCCCCGCTGCATCCACACCGCACCAACCATCCTGCTCTTCCACCCTCCTAACAAACCACCCCCACTGCATCATCCGTGCACCAACCACCCGCTCCACCCCACCCCTACAACCACCACTGTGCATTCACTCTGCAGTAACCACCCTCCCTACAACACACCCCCTCCCCTAAAACCACACCTGCTCCAACCGCCCCCTGTCATTAGGAAAAAAAGACAACCAGATGCCTAATGTACAATTATAATACATAGGCTCTGGCATTTGAATGGGAGGGTGAGTGGCGAGAATCTATATTACAGTCACTCAGTGATGTCACTGAGTGACTTCCTGTATTCCACTGACCCCTCCCCATTTCTCTCTCCTGCTGTATTAGTAATGTAGATAACAATTGTTCACACGTTTAGGTTTAATCCGCACTCCTTTTCTTCAGAGACTTACTGGGTGCTGTTCCTCAGCTTCTGCTAGCCACATACAGGGTAGATTTTTAGCAATTGTATTGTTTGAAGAACGCTTCCTGTAGACTTTGCTCCTTTCTTTATACGGTTATTAGTGACAATGTGATAATGTAGATAACAAGCCCATTTTGTACACTGACTGACTGAGGTGAATTACTGTGCTGATAAGGAGGAGCGAGCGGCCGAGTCAATTATCACTACAGAATGCGCTCGTCTCCTCCTTATCAGCCCAGTAATTCAGTCAGTGAAACCAACCGGAAATGCACCGGGTGAGAGACATGTTTATGTCTTCTTTTAGTTTAGATAGAAATGCAGTTAACTATTTGTATTTACAAAAAACGTCTTGTTATCTACATTATAATTACAGGGGGGAGAGACAGGGGGGGGAGACAGAATGTCTGTGCTGGATTTTCTTTTTTTAACCTTATGTATTATATGGAATAATACCCAACCTACAGAATAATATAAGGATATTACTTCATTCAGAGTTCGCTGACCTCTATAAACGGCCTAACGGCCGAGTGTTTTTATGGTCAGGGATCTCTCGGTAGCATAATCTATATACACAGTAGGTAGTATATTATCTTACGTAATTGTGACAAAATTGACGTGTACCTTTATGTTAATTGTTTGGGACAGTTGTGAAAGAGCACACACAATGACACAAATGGGCATATCGCTTTATGCCTAATGTCCTGGGTACCATGAAATCCAAAATCTCATATAAATATCAATTAACCCCATTAGTTACAGCTGATGCCGCACGGTGTGCTATACACATTATACAGGCATAAAAGAGGCATATACATAGGCAATGTGTGTTTCATATTAAAACTACATACATTCCTATACCTTGTACTCTAAACGGTCATGGACCCCTTGGTGATTTTTAATAAACTTATATTAATTTGGCTTGAAGAACCAATTACTGTTCTTTCTATTTCTTCTTCCGTTTTATTCTTCTGACTTTTTTGGACTGTTATCTCCTGCACAGTTTTTTTAGCTAGAGACATGAAATTCGGTACATACGTACGGGGCATATAGGAGAAGTGTGCTACCTTCTAGCTAAGGATCCACAGAAGTGTTACGGCGTTATCTGAGAATTATGGGACATTTTTCCCATAGACTATAATAAAGTAACACCCTCAAATGTGGATATTTAAAAACAGTTGTTTCATTGTCATAAACACAAATGCTGATACCCCCAAACCCCCACAGATACACCCACCTACTGACCTATCTTTCTATCCCATGGAAGCCATACTAAACGTAACTATAGTCAAAAACTAATTTTGGCAATCATTAATAAAAGTTAGTTATATGGTCATACAGCAAAAACACATACCCCAAACCTCACATGGGTACACATACCTACTGACCTCCCTTTCCATTCCTGTCGCAGCCAAACTTAAAGGGTAAATAAAGTAAAAAAATATTTTGATATATCCCAATAAAAGTTAGTTTTATGGTTTAAAAAAAGACATAGCCCTCAACCAGACCCAGTTCACACAACTACTGACTACCCTTCCATTTCGTGGCAGCCATACTTAAAGAGTAACTATAGTCAAAAACAAATTTTGACTAATCATTAAAACTTGTTTTTTTTTAACCCCCAACCTGACACAGGTACACACACCTACTGACTACATTACTATGCAGCCATACTTAAAGGGTAACCTAAAGTTAAAAAAAAACGAATTTGAATAACATCAAAAAGTTGGTTTTTTTTTAACCTCCAAACCTGACACAGGTACACACACATACCGATCTACTTACCCATTACGTATGGCTGTGGCAGCCATACGTAAAGGGTAACTATAGTCAAAAAACAAATTTTGATCATAATCAAAAAAGTTTGTTTTTTTTAACTTCCAACCTGACTCAGGTACACACACCTACTGACCTACCCTTACATTTCCATGGAAGCCATATTTAAGGGAAAAATAGTAAAAAAAAAAATTTTGATAATCATCTACAAAGTTAGTTTTTTAACCCCCAACCTGACCCAGGTACACACAACTACTGACCTACCCTTCAATTTTGTGGCAGCATAATTAAAGGGTAAATATAGTCAAAAAATATTTTTGACCAATAACCAAAAAGGTTATTTTTTTAACCCCCCAACCTGACACAGGTACACACACCTACTGACCTACCACTCCATACGTGGCAGACATACTAAATGGGTAAACTAAAGTCAAAAAACTAATTTGACCAATCATCAAAAAAGTTTGTTTTTAACTTCCAACCATGACACAGTTACATACACCAAATGAGCACACCATTCATTCATGTGGCAACCATATTTTAAAGTAAGTATAGTCAAAAAACACATTTTGACCAATCATCAATAGAGATTCAGGGATATTCAATAAAAGTTCTTATCGTTTAAAATGGTGCTAATTTTGCACCAACCAATCAGATCTTATTTAACATTTGTAAGCTTACATCTGATTGGTTGGTGCAAAATTAGCACCATTTTAAACGATAAGAACTTTATTGAATAACCCGTTAGTCTTTTATCCCCCAACCTGACATGAGTACACACACCAATGACCTACCCATTCATTCCTGTGACAGCTATATTTAAAGGGTAAGCAAAAAACAACAATGTCCTCATCATTCCATTATTGAGTTTTAAAATCTGCATCACAAACACGCACATTCCCTTTCAAAATGCGGCCTTATACTTAAACCCTCCCTTTCTAGTTATAATATACATTCTATGTTGATTCCAAAAGTGACAGTGTCAAGTTGGGGGGTTGCTGTTTTGCCTTTCTCAGGCAGCAAAAATTGTAGGAGTAACAACAGTCCGCTATCTCTGCATCCAGCAAAATGTCTTGTGTCTACTGGGACCCTCTCAATTGACAGCAAATTTCAGATGGGGCCCTTGCCTCTTCCTGCAGAGACCACGACAGTACACAAAATAACTTCTATAAAAGCAGACTCAGCTGCCAAATAAAGCAGAGTGCTTACCTGTATAAAATGGAGACCTGGGGGCGTGGCCTGATGCCGAGCTAAACGGACGCACCTTCTAAGGGCTCCCGTTCCAGCGCAGCTAAAACAACCACGGGAACAGAAATATACAGCCCCCATGGGCAGGAGGAAAAAGCAAGGACCGGTCACTCACTCCACTACATATAAAAACAGACCCTCAGTCCCCACACAGTCGGACTTGGAATCCACTTCGGCCCGACGCGACCACGTGTAGCAGGCCTGGAGGCCGCCATATCACACTATCCGGACTCTTCCGGAATCTGCCCCTACATCGCCAGTCGAAGCTACAGACAGAACCCCTCAGCCTCAGGGACATACGGAGCTTCACCCCACAGACTCCAACTCACCACACTGAGGACCTCTTTACACGACCAGATCTATCCAGGATCTATCTCCGGTAAGGCCCTTGATCCGGACTGGGACCTAACAAAACACCCCATCTCTGTCCCCACCCTCACCTCTACTACCCTCCATGCAGTCCTCTGCTAACCCCTTATCATGCTAAGCCCCGTGGCAGATCATAGTTCCCCAACTCTGATCACGAAGAACACCTCACAGACTCCCAACGCAGCTGGGAAAATACTTTCCCAAGAGGAAACTTTATCCATTAAAGAACTACTAGGCAACTACCCACAAAATCAGATCTTAACTATATGGGCCAGCAAATCCAGCAAGCCTGTCGGACAGAAATCAATATAATAGAAACGATCTGAAAGCGTTGGACAGGGTGGAGGGCTAGAACAAAAACCATGAGACCATAACCCAACACTTACAATCTGTCATACAAGTGGTAGGAGACCAATCCAAGGCTATCTGCGACCTCTATCACCAACACGAAGATTTGGAAAACCGCAATAGACGGAACAATATCCGTATTAGAGGTCTGCCGGAGACTGTGTTGGATGCTGATCTCAAAAGACACTATCACATCCCTCTTTAACTCTATTTTGGAAAATGCCCCACCTCAACTAATTAAATTAGACAGGATCCACCGAGCATTGCACCCCAAAATTATGCCTAACACCCCTAGAGATGTCATATGCCGAATACATCACTACACCCAGAAGGAAGCAATTATGACTCATTACAGGAACATCTCAGCACTCACCCGAAGGGGATCATACAACTATACCCGGACCTGTCTATCTCCACCTAGCTAGACGACGCCAGCTTAACCTCTTCTCCAAGCTCTGAAGGATAGAGGCCTCACATATCATTGGGGCTACCCATTTCAACTAATAGTGCGCTCGAACGGGGGACTCATGTCCTTAGCTATCCAGAGGAATTACCCTCTTCTGTGACCCACTTCACTTAGACAACGGTACTCTCCTGGACTTGAGAGGACTTCCGGACCTACCTTTGGTGACCAAGATTTCATGGTCTCTGCGTCCCACCCAAAAGACAACGTCCGCCTCAGGATAGGAGCCGACTGATAAACGCCTAGATGACACCACCCAATGGCTCAGATGCTTCTGGACAATGGAAAGGACAACACCGGTAACTTCCAAGGTCAACCCTTAAGAGTACCCTAATTATTGAACCTTCCCTCCCCCCATCCATATATTATAACTAACTGTAAAACACACCTATAGATCACACCCCCAATGGATATCAGCATCTGATCCGTTATCTAATAAGTAGGTGGGGACCACTGAACTAAACATCCTGCTTCACTTAACCTGACTATTAGATTCTAAGGTCTTGAGGTTCGAACCATAAAAAAGGATATAAAACATACTCCAAATCCCACAGTCAGAGAAAAATAAAGACTTACAATACAACTGAGAAACCTTAGTTGATTTAGCTATATACTATAACTATGTACTAAATGTGAACTTACAGTATGACCACAACTGAAAACGCTATAATATGGGAAAATGCTTGATATATGATTATCCCCCCCCCCTACCATTCCCGCTTCTTACTCCTTCCTAAATATCCGACTACACCCACCCCCCCTCACCCCTCCCCTCCTTCCTAATTCCATCTCTAAACCCTCCCCCAATGTAAAAACAAATAGACTGGAGTCCGAACCCCTCCATCTTAACACCGATATCTCTGGCTGGGAGCGGAGAGCTCTATCGAAAAATGAGCTGGGTTCTACCGCTTCCCCCCATCGAGTGGACTTCTCCCATACCAGGGTCCATCGCCACACCTGGTGGGCGACCCCCAAGAGGAATATCCTCCCTTGCACTCCAGGCCAATGGGACACTATCTCCCCTTGACCTTCAACTTATATATGTTGGTTAAATTGTTAATTGTTATGTTGTTTTTTCTTTTCTTATTCCATTGTTATTAAGAAGTGTTCATTTTTAAACGGCCTACAGCTTGTAATGTCTAAAACACCAATACACCCAGGCAGGGAGTCCCCTTGGCTCTTGGCCACATCTGCAGCTGCCATCTCTCTTATCCCTCCAATAATATCACTGAATGTTAAGGGCCACGGTCCACTCGAAAGAGGTGGCTATTGAGCAGAGATGCCAACAGGCTTAAGCCGATATTCTGGTACAGAGACACACATACTCTTGTACACGACCACTGGAGTTTTATTCAAAAAACATACCCTCAAACTTATTCAGCCATAAAAATACACGTAAAGCAGGAGTTGCCATACTCATCCACAGGAAATTGCCCATTCAGACTGTAAACAATATACAGACCCTAATGGAAGATATATCATACTAGAAGGAAATTGACTCACCTTACGTCCAATGTGAGTCAAAAGAAATTCTATCCTCCCTATTGACCAAAATCTCAAATATTCCAAGCTCCTGAAAATTGTAGCAGGCGACTATAACATGCATTCTCAAATCATTCTGACAGACACTCTTTAACAAACACCCAACCCTCCCAGAAGAATCAACTGCTCTCACAGAGATTCCGTTTAGCCTTATCAAAAACATGGACTTTACGATACATGGAGAGTCTCAATCCGTCCTCTAAATCTTTCACGTTCTACTCTTTCCCACATCAAACACATGTCAGACTTGATTATATATTGTATCCCATACCCTACTCCCATCAATAACATCTACTTTAGCAGGCTCACCACATGGTCTGACCATGGCCCCGGTGGGCATTAACCACACCTTCAAAACTACCTCAAAACAGTCCATGGAAGCTGAATGAGAACCTCCTTAAACATCAGACACACAGAGAAAAACATTACGAAAAGCAATCACGCAATATTTTCAAGAAAACGCTGAGTCTGGTCACATCGCAAATTACCATGTGGAGGCCCATAAGGCTGTTCTGCGAGGGCTATATTCAAATCTCATCTCCAAATTAAAAAAGACATTAACTCCCGTCGGCAAACGCTGACTAAAGATCTACAAAAGCAGAACAAACATATTCTAACAATTCCAAGCAATGGTTGGTAGGGTAATCTCCCTCCGTAGCTCTCAAAGACTTATCTATAGGTGAGGTAGAAAAAAAAAATGAGATGGCAAAACGCACTTATTATGAAAAAGGCTAAAAGCTCACACTCTCATGGCAAATCTGCTTAAACAGCGACAATTCAAGCCACCCTGCCCAATCAAAGACGACCTAGGAACCCTATTACAAGACCCACGTAGTATAGCCTCTGCTTTATGAAATATTACACAAACCTCTATAAACTGCATAAAGCCCTCCCTCTCTGATCTAACACCCAATTTTAAAGTCAAAATAGAAGAATACCTTAAAAAAGTACTCAACCCAAGCTGACTTTAACACAGGCCCAATCCTGAAAACAAACCTATCACAAACGAAGAACTAGAACAAGTGATTAAAAATCTCCAACGGCAAGACACCTGGCCCAGATGGGTTCTCTAACACCTACTATAAAATATTCTCAACGAACTAATCCCCCATATGGCCAACCTATTCAATGATATATGCAAGGAGGGCAGGTACACTCAACCTTCAAAATGTCATATTTGTAATTCCATAAACCAAACAAAGATCCCTCTTCCTGCACCAGCTACAGGCCCATAGGTTATTAAATTCTGATTATAAAATCTTAACAAAATATTGGCTAATAGACTAACACCTCTACTCCCAATATCATCCACCAAAGACCAAGTAGGATTCATAACATAGACAGGCAGGTGACAATACAAGGAGAGTCCTGGACACTATAGAAAAGTTAAATAAAGATCAGAGGAAGCGGTCCTTCTCAGCCTGGACGCGGAAAAAGCTTTTGATAGGCTGAGCTGGCCCCTCCTATTTACTATACTAAGCTATCTGGGTATCCAGGAGGAATCCTCCGTACTCTTCTTTCTCTTATACTCACACCTTTAACCACGATCCGATTCCCCATAGCTACTCTAAATTTTTCAGTTCACAAACGGTACAAGGCAAGGATGCCCACTTTCACCGTTATTATACGCCCTCTGTATGGAACCCCTTGCATGCCATATTCGTAATAATCCAGATATTACTGGAGTTCAAGTAGGAAACCACTCATATGTAATCTCTTTGTTTGCAGACGATGTACTATTAACTCTCACTAAACCTGCCATCTCCATCCAAAACCTGCAAAACACTTTAACCGAATACAGCTAACATATCGGGCTACAAATTAAACGCTTCTAAATCAGAGGCCCTCCCTATCAACCTGACCACTCAACAAATAGACTTACTAAAACAGAATCTTGCTTACACCTGGAAACAAGACTCCCTAACCTACCTAGGGATCCGTATACACCCACTTCAAAATCAATTCTCAGCAAATTTCCCACCTCTCCTACAAAACACTAAAGCCCACTAATAAATGGAAAAAACACATACCCTGTCATGGTTTGGCAGAATCTCGGCCTCAAGATGTCCATACTCCCTAAATGGTTATACTTATTTGAAACGCTACCGGTTCAAATCCCACGAAAATTCCTGTCCAATCTACAAAAAGAATTTACAACTTTTATCTGGTCTCATAGGGCACACAAGAATTTCCCAAAAATACATTCTCACAAGTAAGACACAAGGGGACTGGCAGTGCCGGATATCCTTAGAACTACAGAGCAGCTCATAAACGACACGCTATTTACTGGTTTCAGACGCCCCGGCTACAGATGGGTCCAACTAGAGAGGGATTGCAGACCAATCCATCCAGCTCTCTTCTCTAAATAACTCTTTAAACCCACCTCGCCCAAAGGAAGGACACTACTAGGTCCCATGGTCACCACAAAAATATTTGGACACAATGCAATCGAAGTTTTTCACTTACATCGAACCCTCCCCCTTAACCCCCATAACAGGAAACCAGCGCTCCCGTTAAGTCTACAACCCACTCATATCGGGACTGGACAAATTGCTAAAATATACACTTTGTGGGACTTTAACAGACCCAATCACCAACCATATGTACGATTTCCCATATCTACAAAATCACAAAAATCTACCATCCAAACTCCTTTTTTCATTCTACAATTGAAACACTACTATCAAAACCATGTCCTGAACTTCTTACCTCGCCCTCTGCTTTGAGCAGATAGCACATACAGGCCCCCTACAAAGACATCTAATAACCAAAAATATGGTATTCTGACAACTCCCCCAAAGACCCCCAATCATACATAATACATGACTGACTGGGAAATGTGGTTAGGAAGAGATACAGCAGAGAGAGAACTGGGCAGACAGCTGGAGTACAGCAGAAAATATCCATATGACAGTTATAAGGAAAATCTTTATAAAATTCTGTTTAAATGGTACTACACCCCCGATAAGTTGCACAGAATAAGGAAGAATTTACGGATAGGTGCTGGAGGGGCTTGGGTCTGAGTGGACACTGTTTCATATCATATGGCAATGTCCATTTATCCGGACCGTTTGGGATTCAGCTATACACCTGGCCAGGACATATAGGTAAACAACTCACACCGGACCCCCTTCACTGGATATTGAGGCCTCCCTTCCCGATTATCTAAATCAGAGGCACGCTTTTGCCACATCTGACAGTGGGACCCGATGCCTCATCACCTTAAATTGGAAACGTACTAATGCCCCAACAGAGGAGGATTCTGTCCAGAATAGCAGAGATATGAACCATGGAATACATCACTGCACTAATCAATGACAAAATAGTGATGGGCCTTAGACAAGGAATTACTTTCATTGAAAGAAACTAATGGTCTTAAAAACAAAATTTACAAACTCGAGAAGAAAAAGCAAAGAGAATATCATAACTTATTTTTCAGATTCAAATTCCCCAATAGAATTAGCCATGTTTATTATGGTGAATAGACTTACTAGATGAAGACATTTTCACTGGATTATCTCCTCTGCAGGTTCATTTAGAAATGCTAGAAAGCTTTGCCGAGATTCATTGTTTTCTTCAATGTGTTAAACTAGTTTCCTTGCAAGATCATGTGTGAAAAAATCAAATCTGTCATACGAAATTTGAAAAAAATTCATACCTGCAAGTCAGTTAATGATAAACCTTCAGTAAAGGCAAAATTCCAAATATAATGCCAAATATAATGGTTATACTTCACATAAACTGAAATAAGTCAACTGAAATTTTAGAAGGGAATGTGTGTGTGTCTGTGCTGCAGGTTTTAAAACTCAGTATCTTCCTATGGAATGAAAAAAAAATCATAATTCATTCTGATTAAATACATATCTTTATTATTGTGTGTGTGGTTGGCATGGAAACCGAAGGTGGGGTGGGTATTGGTGTTTATCGGGTGTGTGCCTGGGCCCGTTAGTGATAGGGGTTATGTTTTTGTTTTTATGACTGAAGAAAAAGCTTTTTTGATGATTAGGTATGATTGTATGGTAATGGAAGGGCAGGTGGGTGTTGGGGTGTATTCAGGGTTCCTGCAGTGACAAAATTCTGAGTCCCACAGTGAGGCCTTAAATCCCGTCCAGAGACCAGCCATGGCAGCTTATGCCCACTCCCTGACCAGTTAAACCTAAACTCTGCCTCTAACCTCAGCCCTGCCCCGTGTCCACCCACCAGAGATGTCACTGTAACATCACAGCCCCACCCCTCGCTCGGGGGCGGCCAAGTCTGGCACCCCTGGGTGTATCAATAGGTTGTGTGTACTTGTATTTGTGTGGTGTAAGCAGGTAAGGTTTGGTGCTTTAGTGCATACAATTAACTTTTTTGATGGTTAATGTATGGTTGCCATGATGTGGTGTATCAGTGGGTATGTTTACCTGTGTCTGTATGGTGTAGGGGTATTTTTGCACTTTAGACATAAAACAAACTTTTTGATGGTTCATGTATGGTGCCTTATTTTAAAGGAACACTAAATCCAAAAAAAAAACTCTTTGCCATTCGTTGTATATTCACAGGGAGGTGAGAACGCTTATTCTCACTCCTGTGAATAAATTACGCTTGGGGGACCTGGAACTTACCTTACCGCCGCTCCACTCGCAGCCGCTCCTTCACTGAACAGCTGTTCTTCCGATCACCCCTATCTTTTGTATTGGCGCGCATGTGCCTAAGATCGGGCGTGCGGTCGGGACAGAGCGGCTGTCAGTGAAGGAGCGGCTGCGAGTGGAGCGGCGGTGGTAAGGTAAGTTCCAGGTCTCCCGAGCATAATATTATTCACAGGGAGGTGAGAATAAGCGTTCTCACCTCCCTGTGAATAATACAAACGAATGGCAAAGAGTTGTTTTTTGCAATATGGGAGTTCACAGTCCCTTTAAGTAGTTTGCCTTTTTATGATTTTTTAACCAGCTACTGACAGATGGAATTAACACTAGGTGGATGAATGGATTCAGATAGTGGGAGGGAGGGGGAGAAAGGGCTCCCCTGCGCATGCCAGACATACCTCCTAGAGGCAACACAGGAGGCAGAAACCTTTGCAGGAAGACAGCTACTACTCTTCACTTTTGGGACTTTGGATGGAGAGAACATAAGGATCAGAGATTAGGGTATTTTTTAAATTTTACCTCGGTTTATACTCGAGTCAATGTTTCCCCTACTTGTCCGGCAGCCGCGCGATCCACACCTTGCCTCCAAGCTTCTGCGCATCGGATGATGTCACTACCCGGCGCCGCAAGTGAGAGGCGCGGGTAGTGACATCATCTGGATGGGCAGAGGCTGTGGAGAGAGGATGCGGATCGCGCGGCCGCCGGACAAGGTAGGAGAAACATTTTATGGTACTTTATTTACACAGGGACACACTTAAGGGGCAAATACATACAAATAGGAGTAAAAACCTTCTTTTATTGTGCATACTGTATGCACAAATATAGGAGGATTTACCCCTATTGCAAGTTATTTGCCACTTAAGATGTTTGAAACTACAACTCCCAGCAATAAAGCAGCTGGGAGTTGTAGTTTCCAAAATCTTTAGTGGCAAATAATACCCCTCGGTTTATACTCGGTGTCAGTGTGGTTTTCCTACTTTTTCCCCTAGACTAGGTACACTGGTTTATACTCGGGACGGTTTATACTCGAGTATATACGTAAATGGAAAAAATATACCTATTTATATGTCCCTCAGCCCATAAATACCTACTTTGCATATATAAAATGATTTTAGTGTAGACTTGGTTGTAGAGAAGCTTAAATTTAGCTTGTTGATAAACTTACCATCTGAATGTAATCCACTGGGGAATCTTCTTTGGTCTGAAGAGAGATTTAGGATGAAACAACAGGATTTCAAGAAATATCAGAGGATTTTTTGCAAGATCATCACGTCATTTCAGTCAGCAAACTGAGGTAATATTCTGGAGGGGATATGATCTGTGGCCTCAGGAGATAAATAGACAGATCTTCATGTTGAAAGGAAGCTGTATCAAGGACCATCTTTCTTCTAAGATGAGTCGTAAAGAACTCCATGTCTGCAGACAAAGGAAAAACACAATCCAATCCAGTGTTGTCTTTTCTATCAGTTTTGATGGTTTTAATGTGTTAAATATAGAGGCACGGCTTTCTTTGCAACAGGTTCCCTCATTTCTCTACAGGAACGAACATAGTTTTATTTTATAGTTCAATGGTAAAGATGTGATCCGAAACCACATGGAGAACTTCTCCCAAAACTGTTTGTTTTGCAGCATGATAAAATCCTTATTTTTATTTCTGTGTTGTAAATGGCTCAATCTTGTGACATTTGTGGCTCATTTACCCAGGCTGCTGGTCAGGTTTTAGGGTAAGGTCGTGCTAACCGATTCGTTTTGGGTAGGGCAACTGTAACTACATATTGGCTAATAGCTGTGCAAAATGCGATATTGAATCACAGAGGGGAAGTTTACTCAGAGCGATTGCACCTTGGATAACATCTCCCCTTGTTATATTTTAAATTTAATGCTGCGCAGCTGTGCGACGATAGGCTTGCGACGTCTGTGCGAGTGTTAATTTGCGATTACTGGCGCAGCAGCCACAAATAGGAGATATAAGTTGCACTTGCAATATAAATCATTTAGTGGTTAGCGCAACTTAAAGGGTATCTCCACTCGTATTTAAACATTTGGAATCCAGTTCTATGAAGAACGGGGGTAAAGGAGCTGTGCCTTTCCTTCCGTTTCAATAGAACAAACAGGAGCCAGGGAGAAAGGGTAGTAAGAAAACTTACCCGCTCGCTCGCTCCCCCGGCGCTTATTCTGACAGGTCCCGACGGACCTTGTCTTCTATGCGCATAGATCGCGCATGCGCACAGAAGAGTAAGGCACAGCTCCTTACCTCCCGTTCTTCAATAGAACTGGATTCCAAAATGTTAAAATAGAGTGGAGATACCCTTTAACATTTAGTAGTAATGCCTTTCTGTAAATGGCCCAGTAATTGTCTGTACTACAAAGGGTCAGGTAAGAGAGTGAGATGGACAGAACCCGAGTTTGACCAAACTTAATAGTTTGGTTGAACTCGAACTTCCCGAACTACGAAACTAGTTCAGGTTTTTCGAACTCGCCGACTTATTTAAGATAATTATCAAAAATTCTCGAATCGGTAACCCTCCCCCAAATGTAGCATCGATTTAGCTGAACCCTTGAAGTAGCCTTTAATTTAGGTAACCCTCGAATGTAGCCTTCCATATGGAACCCTCAAATGTATCGTTCAGTACCCTCGAATGTAGTACTCAATTTTGGTAACCCTCAAATGTATAATTCGGTAACCCTCGAATGTAGCCTTCCATATCGTAACCCTCGAATGTATCATTCAGTAACCCTCGAATGTAGCCTTCCATCATCGGGAACACTCAAATGATCATTCAGTAACCTGCAAAATGTAGCCTTCCATATCAGTAACACTGATTGGATCATTCAGTGACCCTCGATGTAGCATTCAATTTCGGTAACCCTCAATGTAGCATTCAATTTAGGTAACCCTGAATGTAAGCCCTTCCATATGGTAAACCCTCAAATGTATCGTTCAGTAAACCCTCGAATGTAGTACTCAATTTTGGTAACCCTCAAATGATAAATTCGGTAACCCTCGCAGACTTATTTAAGATAATTCATCAAAAATTCTCGAATCGGTAACCCTCAAATGTAGCATTCGATTTAGCTAACCCTTGAATGTGCCTTTCAATTTAGGTAACCCTCGAATGTAGCCTTCCATATTGTGAACCCTCAAATGTATCGTCAGAAACCCTCGAATGTAGTACTCAAATTTGGTAACCCTCCAATGTATAATTCGGTAACACCTCGAATGTAGCCTTCCTATCGGTGAACCCTCGAATGTAATCATTCGTAACCCTCGAATGGTAGTTCCATATCGATAACACATCAAATGATCATCAGTAACCCTCAAATGTAGACTTCCATATCAGTAGTAAACCCGAATGTATCATTCAGTGACCCTCGAATGTAGCATTCAATTTCGGTAACCCTCGAATGTAGCATTCAATTCGGTAACCCTTGAATATAGCATTCAATTTCGGTAACCCTCGAATGTATCATTCGTAACCTCGAATTTGGGCATAAACTCGATGTAGCCGAAAAATCCTTGCATGTTAAGTTTTTGTGCTACAAGATTATAACTTTAAATGTCAGAGTTCTCCCCTAATTTTTATATAACACTTTTCCATCTACATTGATGCAAAGCTTGCTTAGGTTAGATGATCATTATTAGACTAGTTTGTCATTTAGATTGTTTGTGGACTAAAACTTTTTTTTTTTTACAAATGATTTGGATTGATGGTTTGCATCCTGACAATTTACCACTCGTACATTGGATGTACACGATGTGGCACTAAATCTTTAGAATTACTTTTGTTTACTGGCCGGTTATCGCTTTGTCCAAGGGGCAAAGCCTGCAAAGCCTATTCTTAATAAACTTTTGTTGGGTATATGCAAGGCTTTTACTAAGAGTTCCTTTCCAAATAAACGCCACACAACTAGAATATAATTGACAATGATACTATTGTGTGATGTGCAGGTTTACCCATGTAACACAAAAAATTTTCCACCAGAAAGTCAGATATAAATAGCACCGTCCCTTACCTGACACTGATTAAAAATGTTACAAAACAGGCTGAAAAAAAATGATCAAAAGGAATTGCAGGTCTTCTTGTTAATGGCAATTTGCATGGGAATAGTCATAATAGAAACCATCTCCAACAAAGTTATTGGGGAGACAAAGGGTAAATAACAAATTCGACTGAGATATCTGATAATGATCCCCGTTAATTTACCTCATCAATTACATTAATATACTATTAATATAAAAATAACAAAATAGTTGACAATATATAATGATATCATAATACATCCAATGTACATTAGGGGGACATTTTGAAATATATGCAAAACCAAACCAATTTATAAGATATAGCCCAGAAGGCCCATTGGTACAGATGCGGAGAGCCATGTAGCAAACAGTGACCATGACAATCACCCTATAAGGGTCCATGTCGTTATTATACTGTAGGAGCTGCATATGTTTAATAGTGAAGTCTGAGAAGACGAAATGTTTGGTCAAAGTTGGTACAGAATGAGAAATGGTAGAACCAAACAGTCTTTGTGGGTTCATGGTTAGCCTATATGCAAAGGGTCAAAACCAGAATATGTAATGCTCTTAATTAAAAAACCCCCATTTCTCATTAACCAGTTCTAATTCATTAGGCTTTAAATAATGTCTAATTTAAGCTTTATCAAATTATTAATCATTAAAAAATATCTACATTAACCATACTCAAACCTTCAATCCAAGAACATACAGAGAATCTGCAACAGATGATGATAAACTGTAATTCCTATTTTGGTAAAAATGTTTGTAGATACAGAATATTTCAAAGGAGAGAGAAAATCTTCCAAATATCTGATTTTGACTGATTATATGAAATCTTAGTTGCTCTGCTGCAATTTCTAATCCTTCATTTCTACCATAACATGAATGGATCAAATAAGTAGAGCAGTCTTTAAGTATTCATTTTATGTTTTGTTATTCATGTATGGATTTATAATTTATAACTATTACATACAACACATAAAATGAAGAAGAGACAATTCCTCGGTGTCAGGGACTCAGCCGGGTATTATGCATCTAAGGAATAAAGGACATACCTTTGAGATTGTAATGTTAATTATGGCGAAGGAACGTGATGGTTAAAGAGAGGTGTTAAGGGAGGCCATTATGGAAAATAAGAAACCAAGCTCTAAATAGATGGGGGGGGTCGACACCAACGTATCTGCCATGTACAATGAGTTTTAACACCTTACTCTGGGCTCTATAACACCTCTTAGCCACTATCTATCACACCTTAACACCTGGCTTGTGATATGCTAATGGGATTTGCAGGGGTACATAATGCCACAGATTCTTGTACAAGTCATTCTGAATTGAGAAAGCCAGTCGGATGACTAGCGAAAACGTCTTCACGAAACTACATTTCAGTCCGTTGATCTAATTGGAATACAACAGATATACCATGACCTGATGAATGAGAACCTTCACAAGCATAAAATGAAAGACTTAAAGGACCCGCTCTACTATTGATATTAAGGAAACGTTGAAGTGGTAGATACAGGGTTTTCTTTATATTTTTACCACACCACACCTTTACATATAATTTATGTGTATTTTCAGTGCTTCCGATAGTTGGACCCTGGCTTTGGCGGGATGTAAAACTTTTGGGGCAGAAGAAACACTGCGTTCACACCCAGGTTCCAATAGGAACTGCAGATACCGAGATTGGTGCTCGTGTGTGACGTGCACCAGCCACAAATAGGCACCCTTGGTGCTAGGTGGAGCAGGGGTGGCTGCAGGGGGATAGATGGAACATGGTGGTTGGTAAGAGTGGATGCAGCGGGGGTAGTTGTAGTGGGAAAGATGGAACAGGGTGGTTGGTGAGGGTGGATGCAGTGGGGGTGGTTGTAGGGGGATAGAGGGGAACAGGGTAGTTGGTGAGGGTGGATGCCAGCGGGGGTGTGGACAGATTTTGGTGTGGTGTCAATAACAAGTTTCATTATAACTTCTTGTTGTGGGTACATTGGATTTTTGTGCTTCAATCCACTAATTCATAACCAACCAGGCACTAGATTTTTGTACAATTTAAATACTTTGGCAAGGAGGCCTTAGTACCCTATTTAGCACTCGTGGAATGTCCTATATATATCTCTGATTCCCATTCGAACTGTGGGGGGTCATAAAATAATTGCTAAAAAACTATTAGAATCCAAAGTGCTAAGTTTATTTACAGTATTACAATATTATTCACACACATTATTGCATCAATCTATATACCAATTACCATATCTTTGGCATTTCGTTATAACCACTTCAACCTAAAAGTAAAGCACCAACAATAAAATATAAAAAACAACCAATATATATATATAAAACGCTCAGCTAAATTGAAAATGCTCCATAAAGTGTTCTTGTGCTAAGGCTGATAAGTTCCAAGTCCTATCCTGGATTACCGATACCAATAGACGAAGCTGAAGTTGGGTTTCTTATTAAAAAAGTTGGTTTCTTTTTCAGTTAGTTTCTTATTCGCAGACTGAAGTTGGTTTCCTCTTCGGATTTGAATAAGAACTAGTGTATTGCAATAGGTAACCGCTTTGGGCCACTGAAAAAACACCGCAGACAGACTTGTACGTTCCCCTGGCACATAATTCAGTTGAGTCCAGCTGGCCCAAATTGGTTTGGGCATGCAAGTTGGCACCAAAGTCTGCAAAATAGCCATTTTTGCACATTTGAATAAGAAACTGGTGTATTGCAATAGGAAACCGATTTGGGCCACTGAAAAAACACCGCAGTCAGACTTGTACGTACCCCTGGCACATAATTTAGTTGAGTCCAGCCGGTCCAAATGGTTTTGATCTGGACAATTGGACAATCTGATATCAATCTGATATCACTGCTTGTTCATTTTTTTTAGGTGTTGGTGTGTTATAATATTTTTTGGTGTTTTATCCTTTCTCTTTTCCATTCTTCCTTTTTGCTCAGGGTTCAACAGTTTCATTGTCACTCTCGGTACACTCTCATAAGCTATGGCATTTTTTCTAAAGTTAAATTCTATTTTGGAAGATGACTTTAGAATTCCAAGACCAATTTCACGCATTCTTCCAATTAAAAAGGTGCGGCATTTCTTGTAAAAAAATCTCCTGGTCTCCTATGGAGTTGTCACATAAAACAACCATTTTGACTACACAAACCAGTTTTCTATCAAACAATTTGGTGCTCGTGTTTGACCCTTGTTGAGATGTGCCAGTATTATTCCACTCCACATTGATGTCATTGTGCAATAGTTTCTAATAAATTAATAAGTGCAGGGCAAAATAGTCTATTGCTTTTCATAGATACATACTGAATGCTGTCTTCTTCGCTTTTGTTTTAGCATCATCAATAATTTGTTTTAACTTTAGGAAGAACGGGGAGTGACTCTTTTCACTCATTTCAGAAACTCCTTCAGAAACCTCTACAAAACTCATCTATTACTAAGCGTTTGCCCCTTAATAGATTTTACCAAGGTATCAGTGTATATCTTACATGATCTTGTTTGAACTTTTGCATTAAAAACATAAGCCATATGTGAAACAAGAATTTCAATGTCATGCAAATTTGTAGCTTTCTGTAGCAAAGCAAACAAATGTAAAAAATCCCCTATTTTCTTTTTTTGCAATAATTTTTGCTGACATTGTGCAGATAAGTTTCATCATATGTGCAGAGCAAATATGGATTATTGTGATGTTGCATTTGGTTTTTCCTTCAGTGACCTCCAAAGCATTTTTTTCAAATATTTGGCAATATTCCATTTGCAAAATTGTAATGTGCATGAATAAGCGCCCAACTGAAATCTATTTCTAACTTTTGTGTGGTGTAAGTTTTTGTTACCAGATGTTGAAAAAATCACGAGCGAGACACGATAACCAGTGTTGGTGTACTTTGATCTGATGAGAGCATTTCTGCTACTGGTATAACAAGATTTGTCTTTCCTGGACAGAAATGCATAGTGCATAATACAGGATTTTTTGCTGAACATTCTTTGTTTTTTAATTATTGATCCTGTGGCATCTAAATATAACCAGCATTTTTTTGTAATTGTAAATCTTTTAACATGTGCAGTTGGTGTCCGAGGTACATGTGTGTTATAAACGGAACCACACAGAATATTGGATGTATGCTTCTTTTAATTCCTTTGGATTTTGTTCATTATTGGTTTGACTCTTTTGTACTAAAAGATAGTCCAAAAATAGTTTTACTAAGTATGTTTTTCAAGGTTTAGCTCACTTGAGATTTTACTAAGGATATGTCATGTTTTACTAAGGACATGCTTTGTCTTTACATTGTTTAAATTACCAAATTTTAGCTTCTGGGTTGGAATTTGCCATTTTTTGTATGTGAATAACAGTGGCTTTGATTGAATAAGTTATTTTTTTATAATAGTCCTTTCAGACTGGGTCGTGTGTCTCAAATTTTTTCAAATGGTTAATGGAACCACGTACATTTACTGTAATGCTCACTTCTGCACTGCTTTTTTTGGGCTTCTTGCTATCGAAAAAAAGAATTTTGATGTTCTTACTTGTTGTATGTAAATTTTATTACACAGAATTTGTTGTAACTTCATATAGTTTTTACAAATGAGATCTGTCCATCCTTTGGAATATTCTGTATCCTGGCCTTTGCTTGGTTTGATTGTTTTCCATTCTTTCTGAGTAATATTTATAAGAAACAGTGCAGGGCAAGTGCATTAAAAACAATTTTATTACAGTCATTTTTGTTGATCCAATCATTTCTGCTATTGTATTATCATGCAGAATGTTATAACTTCTCCAGTTATGTTTGGAGTAGTTTGTGATTCTAAATCATGTGGGTTATCTGGATTAAGTTCTCTGCTATTTGATTTTCTGGTATTTTAAATTCTGGACATGTACTCTTAAATGAGTCCAAAAATAAGTGCGTTTAACTGGTTTTCTTTCACTAACACTTATTTTTTCTTTTTGGAGTTCTTGTTTTTCTTTGTTTTGCAAGATGGACAAAACCCAAGGTGATATAACTTTAATATCTTCAATTGATTATAACCAACACAATTTGGATGGAACCAGTCTTCACACAGACTAAATTGTGCATAAGGCACATTTGGGTCATTTACTTGTCTGCAAACACAGTAAGTTATTATCTGGTTCAGAGTACTCTCCATCTTGGTTTGTACTTTGGTTTGAACCAGGTGAGATGCAGTTTTGTTCTTGTTCTTATGTTCCTGCGATCTTCTTTCCAAATTTGATAAACCCATTTTCTTGTTGCAATATATTTTTAAAACTGATGATGACTATTACCGGTAATCCCCAAATGAATTGTTTTGTCTATGGCCTTCATTTCTTAGGAGTTTTAATGTTCAGTGAATAATTTCACCAAACAGATTTTCAATCTCTTTTGATTTGAAAAATACCTCCATGGCATTGCTACCTTCTGCTCCCAGGCAATGAGCTCTGAACCCCACCTGTCCTCTTGCTGTGTAAATTTATTACATTAGGGCATGCAGGAGATACCACTAAATGTTTCTTTCCTAAATGTTTGCTTTTCAATAAAGTATTAAGTATGCATTTTAAAATGATTTATAAAGTGCTATATACCGTACTCTATACTACAAACAATTAAAAAATGATCTTAAATAACAGAAATATACTGTGAAACTGTCTTTTATTGTTCTGACAATAACACCCCCAGAAAAGAATTGGTTTTTTCCAAAAAACAACTTACTGACTCATACACTTATAAATACCTTACAATGAGAAATACCTTTTACCATGTATCACACTTTTATTTTTTGTTTGGCCAGCAACCTTCATTTTCAAAATGTTCAATGACACAAATCTTAGGGGCATATTTGTAAATGGCCATTGCTTTCACCAAAAATTTACCGACACACATTGCCGCTGAAAAATCGTTATTTTCACCATAGTTATAAGAGCAACAATCATCGCAGCAAAAAGCAATACCGCGGCAATCTACGGCGGTGAATTGAGCTGCATCCATCACAATTATGTACTTAGCGAAATGCACTAAATATAGTATTGTTGCAAAGAGAGCTCAAATCCCAACACAGAGCAACCCCTCCCAGCCCCCAGCCCATATGCTGAATTATGTGCCAGGGGTATGTACAAGTCTGTCTGCAGTGTTTTTTCAGTGGCCCAAAGCGGTTTACCTATTGCAATACACCAGTTTCTTATTCAAATGGCTAAAATGGCTATTTTGCAGACTTTGGTGCCAACTTTCATGCCCAAAACCAATTTGGGCCAGGCTGGACCTCAACTGAATTATGTGCCAGGGGTATGACAAGTCTGTCTGCGGTGATTTTTCAGTGGCCCAAACTGGTTTACCTATTGCAATACACCAGTTTCTTATTCAAATGTGCAAAAATGGCTATTTTGCAGACTTTGGTGCCAACTTGCATGCCCAAAACCAATTTGGGCCAGGCTGGACTCAACTGAATTATGTGCCGGGGTATGTACAAGTCTGTCTTGCGGTGATTTTTCAGTGGGCCCAAAGCGGTTACCTATTGCAATACACCAGTTTCTAACAAATGTGCAAAAATGGCTATTTTGCAGACTTTGGTGCCAACTTGCCTGCCCAAAACCAATTGGGCCAGGCTGGACTCAACTGAATTATGTGCCAGGGGTATGTACAAGTCTGTCTGCGGTGATTTTTCAGTGGCCCAAAGCGGTTTACCTATTGCAATACACCAGTTTCTTAATCAAATGTGCAAAAATGGCTATTTGGCAAATTCCATTTGCAAAATGGATGTAATGTTGCATAGAATAAGCGCCAACTGAAATCTATTTCAACTTTTTGTGGTTGTAAGTTTTGTTTACAGAGTTGAAAAAAATCACGAGCGAGAACACGATAACCAGTGTTGGTGTACTTTGATCGATGAGAGCATATTTCTGCTACTGGTATAACAGATTTGTCTTTCCTTGGACAGAAATGCATAGTGCATTAATACAGGATTTTTTGTGAACATTCTTTGTTTTTTAATTATTGATCCTGTGGCATCTAATATAACCAGCATTTTTTTGTAATTGTAAATCTTTTAACATGTGCACGTTGTGTGTCCGAGTACATGGGTGTTATAAACGGAACCACACAGAAATATTGGATGTAGCTTCTTTTAATTCCTTTGGATTTTGTTCATTATTGGTTTGACTCTTTTGTACTAAAAGATAGTCCAAAAATAGTTCTACTAAGAGTTTTTTCAAGGTTTAGCTCACTTGAGATTTACTAAGGATATGTCATGTTTTACTAAGGACATGCGTTGTCTTTACATTGTTTTAAATTACCCAAATGCTCCTCGGGTTGGAAGTTGCCATTTTTGGTATGAAATAACAGTGGCTTTGATTGAATAAGTTATTTTTTTTATAATAGTCCTTTCAGACGGGCGTGTGTGTCTCAAATTTTTTCAAAAGGGTTACTGGACACCACGTTACATTTAACTGTAATGCTCACTTCTGCACTCTTTTTGGGATTTCTTTGCTATCGAAAAAAAGGAGATTGATTGTGTTCTTACCGTTGTTGTATGAAATTTATACACAGAATTTGTTAATCTTCATATAGTTTTTTACAAATGAGATATGTCCATACTCTTTGGAATATTCTGTATCCTGGCCTTTTGCTTGGTTTGATTGTTTTCCATTCTTCGAGTAATATTTTATAAGACAGTGAAGATGGCAAGTGCCAAAAAACATTTTATCAGTCATTTTTGTCTGATCCAATCCTTTCTGCTATTGTATATCCATGCAGAATGTTTATAATTTCTCCAGTTTATGTTTGGGTATTTGTGATTCTAAATCATGTGGGTTCTCTGGATTAAGTTCTCTGCTTATTTGATTTTCTGGTACTTTTAATTCTGGAACATGTACCTCTAAAGTGAGTCCAAAATAATGCGTTTAAATGGTTTCTTCACTAACACTATTTTTTACTTTTTGAGTTCTGCTTTTCTTTGTTTTGCAAGAGGACAAAACCAAGGTGATATAACTTTTATATCTTCAATTGATTTATACCAACACAATTTGGATGTGAACACAGTTTCCACAGTACATTGTGCATAAGGCACATTTGGGTCATTTACTTGTCTGCAAACACAGTACATTTATTATCTGGTTCAGTCGTACTCTCCATCTTGGTTTGTTACTTTGGTTTGAACCAGAGTGAAGATGCATGCTCTGTTCTTGTTCTGCATTTTCCTGCGATCTTCTTTCCCAATTTGGATAAACCCATTTTCTTGTTTGCAAATATATTTTATATATTTTTTATTTTGTCAGATTTGGTGCCAACTTGCATAGCCCAAAACCAATTGGGCCAGGCTGGACTCAACTAAATATGTGCCAGGGGTGGTATGTACAAGTCTGTCTGCAGTATTTTTTCATTGGCCCAAAGCGGTTTACCTATTGCAATACACCAGTTTCTTTTTCAATGTGCAAAAATGGACTATTCTTTGCATGCCCAAATCCAATTTGGGCCAGGCTGGACTCAACTGAATTATGTGTCAGGGGTAGTACAAGTCTGTCTGCGGTGATTTTCAGTGGCCCCAAACTGGTTTACCTATTGCAATACACCAGTTTCTTATTCAAATGTGCAAAAATGGCTATTTTGCAGACTTTGGTGCCAACTGCATGCCCAAAACCAATTTGGGCCAGGCTGGACTCAACCTAAATTATGTGCCAGGGGGTACAAGTCTGTCTGCAGTGTTTTTCAGTGGCCCAAAGCGGTTTACCTATTTGCAATACACACAGTTTCTTATTCAATGGTACTAAAATGGCTGTTTTGCAGACTTTGGTGCCAACTTGCATGCCCAAAACCAATTGGGCCAGGCTGGACTCAACTGAATTATGTGCCAGGGGGTATGTACAAGTCTGTCTGCGTGTGTTTTCAGTGGCCCAAAGCGGTTTATCATTTGCAATACACCAGTTTCTTATTCAAATTAAAAAGTAAACCAACTTCAGTCTGCGAATAAGAAACTAACTGAAAAGAAACCAACTTTTTTTAATAAGAAACCAACTTCAGCTTCGTTACCAATAGAGCATGGAAGTACTCATAAGTTCAAATACTGGAAAACCTGCGTTGTTTTCGCTCATTTAGACGTGTGAACACTTACCCTACTGCTGGTCTGCCCATGTCATATCCTCCAAAGGGCCTGAGTCAAACGTGATCGCTTGTCTCTGATCCTTTCTCGTCATGGAACCCACCATCGCGGAATGCCGATATCACGTGACTCTCTTCCGAGTTCCCATGGTGTTGGTGTTTTTCCAGCCGTTATTCTGCCCGTGAGATTAAAACATGTTAGGTTTCACGCACAGGGCTCTCTTACCTCCGAGTCACACAATGGTTCAGATACAGGGTGGCTTATAGCAAAGTGCACAAGTGATATGTTGGAGCTGTAGCTGTGCTTAACTCCCAAAGTCCAATGCACGTTTCATCCCTCACTGTTGTGTAGGCAGGCTTTTTCAAGACTCACCAGTGGTACACGTCATAGTCCCTTTTAGTTTGGGCCGCATGCTAATTACATCAAACCTATTATTGGATACCTTTACAAATTTAAGAGGGGATATTGTACATGCAATTTGACAATGTTAGTTATCTTATAAAAACACATGTTATTATTAGTATAGCCTAGCTTTCATTATATTAGTGTATAATTAGTATCCCTACAGCAGAATCTGAGGGATAATTCTAACAATTATTATAACAGTATCGCACTAAGATCAGACGGGGACAAATGTTTTGAGGGAAGGGAAGGAGAAACATCTTAATGGGGTGAAACACATACATTTCCCTATGTTTGTCCATTCATTTTCTATTATAATCATCTAAAGATAGAGCATGCAAATGAATATCCTCATTGAGTCCTATTGGAGTTCTAGTATCCAGGGTTACAATCCAAAACATTTCCCTCTGCCACAAATTGCCCTCGTTGTATTCCTAGGTTTTGAAGTTCATACCACAAACTAGGCTGCCTATTTCCCTTCATGTTCATTCCAAAAGTTTTTGACCACTGTTTAGTAAATCTTTATTTCAAATTGCACGTAAGTGTTCTTGAAAATCTTATTGACAAGCGGCGTTTGTCTGCCCCACATACAAGCACATGCAATCACATTATATAATAGATTTGCTTGGCTCGATTGGCAATTATTAAAACACTTAATTTTATGTTTGCTTGCCTGCTGCATTTATCTCTTTGGAACTCTCTAAATATTTACATTGTGGCATCTCCCACTCCTAGGCATCCCAGAATTTCTCTCATCCCTTTTTTATGTTGGGTGTAATGACTATGGACTATTGTGTCCCTTAAGAATGCACTCTCTTGCTTTGAGGTTTGCCTGGCGGTTAAAGATTTTTCCAAAGTTGGGTCTTGTTTTAGGAGGAACACAACTATCTAGTATTTTTTTAATATCTGTCCACTGCTGGTTATAGTAGAGATAATTTATATTTGTTGTCATTATTTTTTCCTCTATTCTTATAAATCAGAGTATTCCTTTTGTCTGGAGCTTGCTCTAGCATAGCCCTTTCAATGCTGTAGATGTGATAGAACTCTATTTTTGGAATTTGATGTTCAGATCACTTGCTTGCCCATTGGGATGCCTCCACCAAGTGCACAAAGGTGATGACTATTGCATCTAATAGCGAAAATTTCACACTGTGCTCTTTCAAAATGTATTTGTCCTTGGACACCATTACCGTCTGTCAAACACATATGTTTATGTCAAAGAATTCACTTTTTGTTTACGGCATATGTAGATGATGTTTCTATATTTTTGTTTAATGCCGCTTAAAAACGATAGGAGTGACTGTCGAACCTGACCCAAAGCATAAAGATGTCACATGATCTGTCCACATTTGTACTTCGCTGTGTCATGTTGGATATTTAGCGGAACACACCTCCTGTCTTCCCAGAAAACCAAGTGTAGCCCTGAATATGTAGGGGCGCAGGTGAACCCCCATCGCGGTCCCTGCAATTGCCTATTAAGTTTGTAGGCGTTGTTGAAGGTACACTTGATGCAAATTGCACTTTAAAGGGCATGTCATCCCAAGAACTCAAAGTTAAACACCATATGCACCACTCTGAGTGATAGGCAAAATCCTACCGTTACATCCCAGCTCTTATGTTGCCATGCTTGCCCCTCCAAATTGCCGAAGGAAAGTGTAGAGAGGCAGAAGGTTGGTCACCACGTTAAGTTACGCCTTAAAGACCACACCCAAAACATGCTTGGACTCTCACTGATTATGCACACCCCGTGTGCCTGGCAAGCTAAATGGTTAAAAACACTACACCATTCACTCCAGCAACTAACTGGTTAATTAGCATCAGTCCTTCACAAGCAGTACAAGAGTTAATTAAGCTTACACTGCACAACTCCATTCAACCACTATTAAGTTATCAGAGGCTACTGGTTCTTTTAGAGCTCAAAGACAAAATTAGTTACATTTTAAGATTTAATATTCCAAAAAGGTGGAACAGCTGCATATAATACAAAAATAAAATAAAAGTTATATAAAAATGACATACAATAGGTACAAACAGTATATAAAATAAAAAGGATAAAATATATTCACAGACCCTACTCACTAGAACGTCCTGTATCCCGGGGCGGGGAAGAAGAAACATCGGGTCACATACACACGGTTTTGAGCATTGTCCCCTCAGTATGAACAAAGTTATAGGGGCTGACAGGATTTTTAAACTCCTTGTTGAAACCATCCCCCCTACTGGCTTGCAGGTGGGAGTGTCTAGGAATGTCCAGATTTTACGACTAGCCAAAAGCATTTCAAGTCGCCCACAGTAGCAGATTCCATAAACTATAGATATGTACATTTGTATTGGGTTATGACCAATATTCTCTCTGTATTAATCGTCAATTCCTCCAATACCAAACATTGACCTGTGTGTAATCCATATTTCCCAAATAATTATAAACTCACATTGGCAAGGGAATAAGGGCTCATGTTGGGTATTCATATTAATGGGCTTACTTCCCATTCACCAAGTGGTTTCTTCTAATATTCAACAATATGAAGTCATTATTTTACAGGTATGGTTGTCCTTTAAAATACCTCTTTAGGGGTACCCCACCAGGACCCCTAGTGAAGAGAATTCCAGATACACGGTTCAGTGAAGATCTGTTTCCATGCTTCACTTAATCGTAATAAAAAAACAAATAGGACTGTTCCGGTGGAATGGTAGTTTATTGGTCCTGGCTAGAACTAATACCAATAGTTAAACCCATCCTTCAAGTCACTACACACTTTCCTGACAGGGACCAATAACTATAATATATTAAAATGTTTAAAAAAAAATGGGGGTGGACATGCCTTAAGTTTGTGCGCATTACTAGTGTATTACATGGCTGTCTAATTGCAGCGTACGCTTGAAAGCTTACCTCAACGCAAGGGGTGGGTAGGGGTGGGTGTGGAGCAGGGGTGGTTGGTGCGGGTGGAGCAGGGGTGATGTGAGGGTAGGTGGGAGCAGGGGTGGTTAGTGCTGGGTGGCAGGGTGGTGGTTGGTGCTGGTGGAGCAGTGGGGTGGTTGTAGGGGTTGGAGGAGCAGGAGTGGTTGGTGCTGGGTTGGGCAGGGGTGGTGTTAGGGGTGGGGTGGAGCAGGACTGTGGTCGGTGCTGGTTGGAGGCAGGGGGTGGATGTTAGGGGTAGGGGAGCAGATGGTTGTAGGCAATGTTCTCTCTAATTAGGAATTGTGTGCGCAGATATAAATTTTCTGGCACATTACAAATTAAATTGTGGTGACATACCAACACACTATTTTCCAGCAGATTTTTGTGTGAGACACCACTTTAACCTGTTGTGCAGAGCCTGCAGAGTTAGTGTGCGTGCCCATGAGTGCACATCTTGAGGGGTGGGTGGAGCAGGGGTGGATGGTTGGAGCAGGGGTGGTTGGTGCTGGGGTGAAGAGCGGGGTGTTTGTAGGGTGGTGGTGGAGCAGAGCGGGGTGTTGGTTGCTGGTTAACAGAGGGTGTGGTGGCAGCAGGGGTGGTTGTAGGGTGGGTGGAGCAGGGGTGGTTGGTGCTGTTGGAGAAGGGTGGTGTGGAGTGGGTGGAGCAGGGGTGGTGGTTGTAGGGGGTGCGGTGGTGAGGCATGTGGTTGGATTGGTGCGGTGGTTGGAGAAGGGTGGTTGGTGCGGGTGGAGAGGGGGTGGTTGTACGGGTGGATGGTGCGGGTGGAGATTGGGTGGAGAGTTGCTCCCAATCCCACTTGTTGTTTCTTGCCGGTCTGTCTGCTTTAGTCAGTGCCACCTTGGCTGTACCGCTTTCTGGTTTTCTAGAACAAACAATAGTTGAATACCGGTACAATAGTAGATAAACAGTGCCCGGTTGATTTGATGCAACCTGCGGTCGAGAACACATCGCCAGTCCGAACACTCACCACAAAATCTCTGTGTTTTCCTTTGAACGTTAAGTCCCCTCCTCCCTGGTGAGCAGCGCACGCATTCCCCATTGTTCTCCATAACACACAACCGGTGGTCGCGTCCTGGAGCGTGACAATCACTTTGAGTTCCTCTGGGATGACAGGAAAGGTTGAGAGACTGAGCGATGGGTTTTAGTTCTCAGTGCGGGTCGTGTGTCAATTGTATGGACTCCTCCCCAGTAGTTTACCAACCTGCATGTGGGATATAGACTGTTACATTAGCTACATGTAGTGGGGCGGGGCTGCGCTGTAAGTTATAAGGGGAACTATACAGATGTATCTGTCAGTATTTTGTTCTACCTTGTATATCTGTGAGAAGTCGTTGTTTGGGTGTAAGGATCCTTTTAGTTACTGGCAGCTAGCATCTTATTAGTTTTATGTTGAGCTATGTGATTGTTGTTTTGTGCTTTTATTATGATGCATAATAATAATAATAATTATGAATAATAATAATAATAAAAGAGACACATGGAGGGACATGTGGGGAATGTGCCTGTAACTGCGGAAGGGGCTGGTGACCATCACAGGCTAGGATGCAGTGCTGTAGGTATTGTGTTTGTGCTGATTGGACCATCTCCAATGAAGTGAAAGTATAAGCTATATATGTGGCGACTTCCAAACCATGACAAATGCCACAATTCAATAGAGGGAACTTTTTAAAGGGAGGGACCGCAACGTTGAATGATTCCCAGAAACCATCGCTCACGAAATAAATATAGCCAAAGAAATTACATAACAGCCACAGGATATAAAAATTGGGAAGTTAAATATGCTCTGTTTCACAAGTGTAGTGTCTAATGAATGAGAATTTTTAAAATGGGTATTGAATTCAAAATCTGGGCGTAATTTAAGCAGCACATAAAAGGAAGTGATACAGAACGTGGAAGCAATAAGACTCTAGGAAAACTTTTAGAGGCTAGTAGTTGAGGATAGACGAACCAATGTATTTAGAATTGGACCCGCACGTATTGTTAATACACTGAGACTTGCTATGATAGACTGCCTTAACGCTATGTAGTGAGAATAGTTTGTAACCACTGTTGTATTTAGAAACAGAACATGACAGTTATTGAGTTTAGAGATACTGCTTAATCGTATTGTGTTTAAATGGACGTGTAATTGTTAGTTTAGAACTCATTGACCTTAATGGTGATTTGCTATTTGTAAAATCTGGACCGTATTAAGCACCCATTATTAAATAGGACTGTAGACGAGCTATGTAGGAAAGACTAGCACCTGTAACTCTTTAGTTTAGAGCGGCTAGGTGAGAGATTGTAGTGGATATGACCCTGTAGACGGTATAGAACTAGCTACCTGTATAGAGTGATTAGGAAAAACCCATTGTAGAGCGCTAGTTGTATTTGAGATAGACTGACCCTGTAGAGCTTGAGTGAAGACTGCTGATGTACGAACTGTTTAGTTAGAGATTAGCTGACCCTGTTAGACGGCTTTTGTAGATTAGAGGGACTATGCTGACCTGTAGAGGACGCTACTTGTAGTTTTAGGAGAACTGCTGACCCTGTAGAGCCGCTATGTTTTGTAGTTTAGAGACATAGCTGACCCTGTAGACGCACTGTTGGCTAGTTTAGAGAGACTAGCTGACCCTGATAGATCCGCTGATTGTAGTTTAGAGACTAGTAAACCCTTTAGATGCGCTATTGTAGTTTAGAGAATGACCCGTAACTGCTAGTTGACCTGCCTGTAGACGCGCTATTGTAGTTGAGACTACGCTGACCCGTAGACCCACATATTGTATTTTAGAGACTAGCTGACCCTGTACGACGCGCTTGTATTTGTAGTAGAGACTAGCTGACCCTGTAGAACGCTATTGTAGTTTTTGAGATGCGACCCTGTAGACTGGCTGTTGAGTGTAGAGACGAGCTGAACCCTGTAGATGCGCTAGTTGTAGTTTAGAGGACTAGGCTGACACTGTAGACACATGGTTGAGTTTAGAGAAGTGACATTAGGCGCACTCGTGTAAGAGAAACTACCTGTAACCTCTGTTTGTAGTTTGAGAGACCTTGTGGACCCTGTAGGCGCATGCTGTGTAGTTAGAGACTAGGCGACCCTGTAGACGACGGCTTGCTGTAGTTAGAGACTATGCGACCTGTAGAACGCTGCTTGTAGTTTAGAGACTAGCTGACCCTGTAGGCGCACTGTTGTAGTTTAGGACTAGTGACACTGTAGGGCGCTGTTGTAGTTTAGAGACTAGCGACCCTGTCGATAGCCGACTTGTCGGTTAGAGACTAGTGACCCTGTAGCCGCTAAGTGTGTTATAGTTTAGAGGACTAGCGGACGCTGTAGACGCGCTATGTTGTAGTTAGAGATAGCGACCCTGTAGACACTTATCTGTAGTTTAGAGACTTGCTGACCCTTGTAGACGCCTGTTGTAGTTAGAGACGAGTGACCTATCCTAGACGCACTGTTGTAGTTTTAGAGATAGCTGACCCTGTGTATAGCCGCTGATTGTAGTTTTGAGACTAGCTGACCCTGTAGATGATGCGCTGTTGTGTACGTTTGAGAGACTAGTATGACCCTGTAGGAAAGCGCTTGTGTAGCTTTAGAGACTAGTCTGACCCTGTAGAACACTGTTGTAGTTTAGAGACTAGCTGACCTGTAGCACGCCTGTTGTAGTGACTAGAGAACCTGCTAGACCCTTTGATGTTTAGTACGCGGATGTGGCTGTTGGTGTTTAGTACAACTAAGCCTAACACGCTAGCGACGCACTGTTGTAGTTTTGAGATAGCTGGCCCATGGAGCAGCGCTGTTGTCTGTTTAGGAGACTAAGCTGACCCTGTAGACACGCGTCTTGTAGTTAGAGACGCTGGACCTCTGTAGACGGCTATTGCTGTTTAGGGGCTAGTTACAGTAGACCGGTAGGACTAGGGGGACCCTGTAGGACGCGCTGTTTGTGTTTAGAGACTAGCTGACCGTATGAACCTGCGTTGTAGTTTAGAGACTTGCTGACCCTATGTAGACGCGCTGTGGTAGTTTAGAGATAGCTGACCACTGAGATGCAGCTGATTGTGTTTAGTTTTTTAGACAGCTGACCCTATTAGACAGCGCTATTGTAGTTGAGACATAGCTGACCCGTAGAGGCGCTGTTGTATTTGAACGTGACCCTTGTTTTTAGACGCGTTGACTAGAGACTCTTGACTAGACGCCTGTTGTAGTTTAGGCTAGCTGACCCTTAGACACGCGTTGTGTTAGAGATTGCTGTAGAGCCTTTAGTCTTGAGACCTAGTGACCGCTATTGCCGCACGTTGTAGTTTAGAGACAGCTGACCTTAGATGCGCTGTTGTGATTTAAGAGACTAGCTGACTCTGTAGACACGCACTGTTCGTAGTTTAGAGAATAGTGACCCGTAGTGCTATGTAGTTTGAGATATGACCCGGTAAACGCATTTTAAGTTACGTAAGCGTTTAGTTTAGGACTTAGCTGACACTGGTCGATGCGTTGACTAGCGAAGTGGCGTTTGTAGTTTAGAGAATAGACTGACCCTTATGTAGGCGTCGATGTTATGTTTGAAGATAGCTGACTTAGACGCGCTTTAGTTGAGAGACTGACCGCGTAACGCTGTAGTTTAGAGACTGACTGACCCTAGTAGACGTTTGTGTCGATTAGAGACTATGCTGACCCCTTAGGACGCCTGTTGTAGTTTAGAGACTGCTGCACCCTATAGACACGCTATGTATTGTGTTTGAGACTAGCTGACCTGTAGATCGCGGTTTAGGTTAGAGACAGCTGACCCTGTGTGCGCGTTGTACTTTAGAGACTAGGACCCTGTAGGCGCGGAGCTGGTAGTTTAGAAGAACTAGCTGACCCTGTAGCCACCAAGGCCTTGTAATGTAGAGACTAGCTGACCTGTAGACGCGCTGTTGAGTTACAGACTAGTGCCCGTAGCGCTGTTGTGTTGAGACTAGCTGGACCCTGCGACAGCTATTGTAGTTTTGAGACTAGGCTGACACTTGTAGAGCTGCTGTTGTCAGTTAGAGACTAGCCTGACCCTGTAGATGCCGCTGTTGTACGTTTAACTACGAGACCCTTAGACCTGTAGTAGACTGTGTGACTGTTGACGATTAGTAGGACTGCTTGACCCTGTAGACACTTGGCTTGTTGTGTAAGTTTAGAGAACTAGATGCACCTGTAGATCGGTATGTGTAGTTAAGACTAGCTGACCTGTACTGAGCTCTGTTTGTATTTTAGAGACTAGCTGACCCTTGTAGACGCTAGTATTGTAGTTAGAGACTACTGACCCGTGTAGAAGTGCTTTGTAGTGTTTAGAGGACTAGCTGACCCGTAGACAGTTTGTAGTTTAGAGGACTAGTGCCTTTTGTAGACCACTCTTGGTAGTTTAGAAGGACTTAGCTGATCCTACCATTGTAGTACAGACAGTAACTCGGGCTTGTAGTTTAGAGACAGCTCACCCTTGTAGCCTGCTTGTGTAGTTTGAGGACTAGCTGACCCTTTTTGCTAGACCTCGCAATTGATATTTAGAGACTAGCTGACCCTGTAGACAGATCTATTTAGTTTAGAGACTAGCTGACCGGTAGACGTGCTATTGTAGTTTAGAGACATGCTGACCCTTAGGAACGTATTGTAGTAGTTAGAGCTAAGCTGACCCTTAGAACCACTGTGTGTGTTTAGAGATAGCTGAACCTGTAGACACGACTGATTGTAGTTAGAGGACTAGCTGACCATGCAAGATGCGTGTTGTAGTTTAGAGACGTAGTGACCCTGTAGATGCGCTTGTAGCTTTAGAGACTAGTGCCTAGACCTCATTGTATTTGAGAACACGCAGACGTGTGTATTCAGAGACTAGCTGAACTACCGGATGTAGTAAGTGCTGACTTTTGCGCATTTGTAGTTAGAACTAGCGCTGATGGGGACACCATAGTTTGAGTAGAGGAACTAGCGCTTGTTGTAGTTTAGAGACTGACTGACCTGTAGATCACGCTCTTGTTTAGGACTCTCCTGGACGCGTTGAGACTAGCTGACCTTTGTAGACGGCGTGTCGTTCTGAGACTAAGCTTTGGGGACCCTTGTAGAGCGCGTGTTGTAGTTAGAGACTAGCAGACCTGTAG